>CAKKXW010000003.1:32167829-32188228 GCA_920937365.1 Sphaerophoria rueppellii | reverse complement strand
GGCGACGACAGTCGTCGATTGTATGCAAATTCAATTTCAGATCTTCAATCAGAAACCGATACCAAATTAAATACAAATACACTTTATTTGAACCAAACAATACAGTTTAAAGAATAATAATTACACTCTAAATGAATTTATCTTTTAATGAAACGCAAAGCAAAGGCAAAATTAAGGTAAAGACAAAAGTAAATTAATGGCAAAGTTAATAGCAAAGTTTCGAAATTGTTTTTGCGTCCTATTTCACTGACTGCTAAATATCAAGTGAGACGAAACTCTGAAAATCCTGAACATGTGTACATCTTCTTTTTCTTTCGTCTCTTTCCAGATATGCTACTCGTTTCGTTTTCACACTGATATTGATATTGACAATTGACATGTCTTGTATCTTGTTGCTCACCCTAACAGTTTGCTTTTTAAATGAGAAACTGCACCCATACATTCGCACTGAGTTAGATACAATGCTCAGGCTGGAGTCGAGGTGGGTTAAACTTAAGCATACAAAAAATGTATGTAATATGAAAAATAAATATGTTACATTGTTTCTTTGCACTTTAAGCATTTAATTGCACTATAATTTACCAATATTTGTATCAAAAATCTTAATAAATCTTAAGAAAAAAGTCGTGCGTTCAGTCTCGTATTTGCTGTGGTGGAAGTCTGTCACTTTGGGTTTGTGCATCAGGAAAAAAATTTTGTCACGGCTGAGTGCTCACTCTTTTGTCACCGCTTACACAGGTTCACGGACACGAAAAAAAGAGAGGATTGTGACAGTTCACCTCTTACACAGATTCACGGACACGAAAAAAAGAGAGGATTGTGAGAGTTCACCTCTTACAAAGATTCACGGACACGAAAAAAAGAGAGGATTGTGAGAGTTCACCTCAGAAAAATGTTGAGGGTGTTTTCGGCAGGGGAGGAAAATGTCGCGACTCTAGGTATTATATATTCTCTATGGCAAAAAGGCAGACAGTCGACTGTAAGCTAAATGATGAGGATGTTTAAAAAAAAAAAAAAAATTTAATAAAAATTAGTTTTTTAATATTAAATTAAATCAAATTGTGTTTCATTTCACTTAAGCAAATGAATTACCTAAATATATGGAAAAAACATAACTTCCCATTTCATCACATGTTAGAGTGCAACAAATGATCAAATCTTATCACCTAAAATTTAAAGTATATTAAGATCTCATCTTAAAATACTTAAAAAGCGCTTAGAGGGCTCTCATGTATCCAGGAAAGTTTTGTTTGATATTTCCTCTTGTAAGTACTCCGATTTTATTCAATGAATTTGTGCTAAGGAATAGAAAATCCTACCGAATGAGCAAAGTTTTCTTACCGATCAAAGAGCTGCAAGAAAAATGATTGTTTGAAACATAGATGTTGCAACCACAAAGAAAAATCAAAACCTTCTAGAAAGAAAACTCAATTGGAGATGCCAAAGAAGAATAACTCACACGGCAGTACTGAAGTCGCAACAACTAGTGCTTTTACCGTCATGAACTCATCTTCTGCATCTGCAGGTAATACGTCCCCTTCCAGTGAAAGTGAAAATGAAAATTATCAACCAACGCAACCAAGAAAAAACTGAAGAAGGAACCATCTGCTTCTATAAGTTATTCTGCGTTGTCTCAAACTTGCGATCGCTACAATGTATCAGACAGAGCAGCTTCAGCTATAGCCTCGGTTGTTTTGCAAGAAACCAACATGCCAATTATTGACAAAAATAAGTTGAGAAGAGAAATTAAGGAAACTCGAAAAAAACATCCTTGAGAAAGAAAGAGTTTTCCAAATAACTGCGCTATATTTTGACGGCCGAAAGGATAAGACGATGGTAACTAAGAAAAAATGTTGCAAATACTACAGAGAGACCATTTGCGAGGAACATAATTTCTTTGATTAAATAACCAGTTATAACTGGTGAATGTCCTGAAGATTAAGCTAACGAATCGCCTGGAAAAATGTCTCATGTCAGATGGCTCACGCATGCTAACCGGATTCTACGACTCTACATTTAAACACCACATCCTTCTGATAAACGTGTCTGTTTGGCAACTTATGTTATCAAGGTTTACGCTCCAACATGTTTCGACATAAAAATACACCCAAGTTGCAAAGATTTAGGAATTTAATGGATGGATGGATATTAATATCGAGGAGGTTACTTACCAACAGATCTGAAGGCTATTATTGACCCGGTGTTACAACGCAACAGTTACTTCGCCCGTCCTGAAAATCTATTGTTGGCTATGTTAATAGACTCTGCAAAACATGTTAGAGATTTGGCACTACCTCGAACTCTGAAGACTCGAGGTGAAAACAGTCAAAAGTTGAGGCTATTCCAGGTTCCAGTCGTAAACATGGATGCAAAATTTTACTATGATCTTATCAACTGGAGGGCCGTATAACAGAACCCCCAATTTTGAAACAAGTCTCTAACGAAGAACTTGAAAAGCTTATTGCTCAAGGAGAGGACAACAAAGTAACTTTTTTGCGTTTACCTTTTTTTTTATAATTTGCACCCACTTAAGGGATTCCTTATACCCTTTTTATGCCAGAGACACAGTGAGTACATTAGGGAGAAGGGAGGAGGTTGGTAAGGAGATGTCGGTGTACATTGGTCTTAAATTCTTGAACATTGTAATGACTGGGAAAGACAGAGTGTGGAAGAGAGTTCCACGTTCGCGTAATACGGCTAAAAAATGATTCCCTATACATACTTGAAATTACGTACGAAATTGGGTTCGAGGGTAAACTGATGGGCATTCCTAAAAGCGCGAGTATTACGGGCGAATTGTTTGAGGGGAGGAATGCAACTGACTATTTCACTGGAGTAATTGCCGTGAAGAAGCGATAGAACAAGGAGAAATATGATACGTTACGGCGGTTGTCTAAGGGAGTGAATGCGTCAGTGATCTCTCTATCACCAATCATTCTTACAGCTCCTTTTTGTATTCCATCCAAGAGGCTTAAGTAAATAGCTGGAGCACCAGCCCAAAGGTGGGAATTGTACTCAAGCTTTGGATGGATTTAGGTTTTATAGATAATAGCCCGGTCAGACGGGGAGAAAAATTGTTTGCACCGTCTTAAGAAACCCAAACATCTTGCGGCATTTTTGGCAACATCGCGTATGTGCTCGGACCACAAGAGGTGATCAGTTTTCACATACCGCGAATCTCGAGATGGTCGGTCTCATTGATGCAAGTGCAACTCATGGACTGGACAGTGGCAGGGGGGATATATCTCGCTTCAACGATACCAGACAGCATTGAGTTTTCGAAGCATTAAACTCTACACGGTTCTTAATTCCGGGAGAGAGACCAGATACCTGTATCCAGATTGCTGTCAAAATGTCTATGAAAAAAAAAACAACAAATCAAGCGCTTGAGAACACGAAATTGTTTATGGCCGTGAACCCGTTGGCAAACTGCTTCCGAGTCATCTAAATTATAACATTATTATAAGTATTGTATGTATTGTATGAGATCGATAGTCATCTGCTTATATTTCTTTCAATTTTCTTTTAATTTGGAAGCTCATGGTATTGCGCGCCAGACAAGTCAAGGCAAAAAAATCATATGTTGATCAGCTGAACACTCAGATACCCGACGTACACCAAACATTTTCAGATACCTCTGGATTTTTTTTTGACAGTAAACGGTTCATGTATTTGCTATTTTTTACTATGGTTTACAAAAACAAAAAGCTATCCGATACCTTTTGGTTACGTGATTAAACGTAGCCAATGCTGTGTAAGTCAGAGTTTAATGAACTTATCACATTTTGCCGTTGCAGTTCCACATCCGAAGAGGAGGGATGTGAATCTGGAAACGAATATGAGAAGCTAAGGGTACTATCGTTAGCGAAACAATTAATTGGATTAGAAGTAACAGACAAGAGATCATTAATGAAGATGAGGAAGAGGGTCGGAGACAAAACGGAGCCCTGGGGCAAACTAGCATTTATATTGTGGGTTTCAGACTTGAATCCGTCCAATACAACTTGTATTGAACGGTTCGAAAGAAAGTTTCTAATCCAACGAAAAAGGGATTCATCGATACCAAAGGCATGCATTTTCGATAAAAATGCAAGATGCCAGACTTTATCATCAAGTGCAACAATCTTGCTTTCTCCAGAACGATGTAAAGATTTGTTCCACTGTTCGGTGAGATATACCATCAGATCACCAGTGGACCTGTTGCTGTGAAAGCCGTATACTGCAGGTCATTAAGTAGCTTTCGGTCTTCGAGATATTTCTTGAGCGTTTCCATGACCTTATAAAGAAGATACGTAAGTTCAATCGGAAGATAATTGGAACGAGTCCAGAAGAATAGGATAGATGGAAAAGCTTAAGCAAAGGTTTTGCCAGCCTAGAAGAACAACTCTTCAGAATACTAGCGAGGATACCATCTGGACCAGCGGATTTATGTATGTTGATATCTTTAAGGACTCTCGGCACAGCACGGGTGCGGAAGAAGATTTGTCCCATGGCAGCGAAGAGTTGTCGGTGAACTGCATAGGAAAAAGTTTATATTTCGCGAGAGAACTAACAACTGGAGTGTCATTGTGAACGAGCGAAGTGACCGAGGAAGAAAACGAATCTTCATATTTTTTACAAATGACCAAAAATTTTTACTGCCTTTGGAACATTGCAGTATTTTTGGTCTTAATTTTTGGTAATGAAAAACTTTGGTCCACCGGATATGGGCATTGCAGGCCTTCCTGGCTTGTTTAAACTTTTTCCGGTTTTCGTCAGAGCCAACCCTTGTAACAATTTCGTCGTATGACATCAATTTTTGTTCAGATAAAAGGTATTTTTGAGGTACATAAATACATATTTCAATTTAAGTTGTTATTTATGAATTTTTATTAATGTTTTTTGTGAGTTGTAACTTGGTATACAGGAACAAGTTCGTACGACCCAGTCATGTACATATTTTTTGTTTCGCTAACGAACATTTTTTTTACTTGTTTCATAAGCTAATCGAGCTGTTTTTTATTTCTTTTTCTAACACCGAGTAGAAGACTACATATGCTTGAAAAGGGGTACAGTAAATGGCGGATTAAAATGGCAGGTGTAGGCGTGTAGGTATCCCTTCTTTGACATGAGCCATGAATATTTGATGGGACGACACATTTGGCATCGATTTTTGATCGACCTTTGAAACAATGTTTCTGTTAAACCTACGGTTTTGTGTCATCCGTATAGAATTGAATTTGTTGCAGTTGGTGTTCAAGCGAATAAGGCTTCCATAACAAGGTTGAACTTGAACATCATCTGATTTCCATAGAATTTTTTTACTTCATGTCAAAACAGAATATAACATAAAACTTTGAAATTTCGTTACAAAAATAGGATAAATCGTGAGAGGTTTAAATTGGATTTTTTTAGAAAAGGATTCAGGTGTTAGCTTGGGAGTAATATCGGAAAATCCGATTTAGTTATAGAGCGTACAAGTAATGAAAATAAAAAATAAAATGTTTCCCATGATAAAATTTCAAAACTAGTGGAAAATAACTCAGTTTTCAAGGAATTTTAAACTGTATAACGGAATCAAGATACCAAATTAATTAGACATTTTTCATTGATTCAGAACATGAAATATTCATTAACCTTGTAATAAAACAAAGGATGAAGTGGGAGACCAGGAAGGTGGTTCGGTTTGTACAAAGCCTGTAAGCCAACAACAAAAAATATTTTTTTTTTTTAATTTTTCGACACACCTTTCTTACACTATCTCGCTATATCGTCAAAAGTTCGAGCGGTTACCAAAACGTGACATTTTAATTTCTTAAAAGCATTATACGGGCTGAGAGTTACTTAGTTCCGATTACTGACTTACTTACTTATGGTGGCGCTACAGTCCAGGTCGCACCAGGGCCTCATCCAACAAAATTCTCCAGACAGTTCGGTCTCTAGCTAGCTGTCTCCAGTTTCGCACGTCAAGTTGCTTCAGGTCCTCTGTGTGCTTCACCTGAGTCGCGGTCTTCCTCTTCTGCGACGTCCTTCCGGGTTGGATTTGAAGACTCTACGAGCGAGAGCATTATTTTCCATTCGCTCAATATGAGCCAACCATCTAAGTCGTTGGACCTTAATTCTTCTGGCTAGGTCGCTGTAAGCTCGTACAATTCTTGGTTGAATCTTCGTCTCCATTCTCCAATTAACGCACACAGAACCAAAAATCACTCGAAGAATTTTTGTCTCAAAGCAGCCCAAAGCGTTTTCATCAGATGTCGTCATGGTCCATGTCTCTGCACCATACATGAGGACCGGGATGATGAGAATTTTGTAGAGTGTCACTTTAATTGCTCGGGAGAGGACTTTAACTACTCAATTGCCTTCTAAGTCCAAAGAAGCAGCGATTGGCAAGAGTGATTCTTCGTTTGATTTAAGCACTGGTTTCGTTGTCTGAGTTGATAGCGGATCCCAGGTAGACAAAGTCCTTAACTCCTCAGGAGTTAAATCTGTATATGTTGACGTTTGCTCCAAGACGTCGATGTTGGTAGTCCTTTCTTGTCGACAGCATTAACTTGGTCTTGCCCTCGTTAACTGCTAGACCCATCTTCCTGGCTTCCGTCTCAAGACTCACAATCGCTCCACTGACATCACGCTGTGTTCATCCAATTATGCCAATGTCGTCTGCATATCCTAGTAGCTGGACGGACTTTTGAAAGATTTAGCCTCTGGTGTTGACGTTGGAGCTTTGCACAATCTTTTCAAGACTGATGTTGAAGAAATCGCATGACAACGCATCGCCTTGTCTAAGAGCATTCGTTAGGTTTTTTCCGACCATGATGGAACAGCGTGAGTTTTCCATTGTCACCTTACACAGACGGACGAGTTTCTCTGGGATGCCAAAACTAAACATTGCTCTCTATCAAAACAGCGCACTCAGCGCAAATTGTGTCCAACACGGAAGTGGGACAGCCATTTCTAGATATTGCTTTATATAATTGGTCTCTATAGACGCTGTCATACGCGGCTTTGAAATCGATGAAAAGGTGGTTAGTATCGATTTGAAGTTCCTGGGTCTTCTCCAAGATCTGCCGTAGGGTGAATATTTGATCGATGGTGGACTTTTTGGGTTTGGAAAACCACACTGATAAAGACCCATCAGGTTGTCGCCGAAGGGCTTCAGACGTTCACACAGCACGGCAGACAAGATCTTATAGGCGATGTTAATAAGACTTATACCTCTGTAGTTGATGCAGTTCAGGGGATCTCCTTTTTTGGGGATCGGGCATACGATACTGAGGTTCAATCCATCGGGCATGCTTTCCTCCGACCAAATTTTTCAGATGAGCTGGTGCATGCTCCTAACCAAATCATCTCCAGCTGCTTTGTACAGTTCGGCGGCTAGCCCGTCTGCTCCAGCGGATTTTTTCAGCTTAAGTTTAGATATCGCTATCTTCACTTCGGCAATGTCGGGTGGGTGGAATTATTGGCCTTCTGCACCCAAATTGAATGGTTCTGTATTGCTGATGGAGTTTTGGTCTTCATCGCCATTACACAGCTTGGATAAGTGCTCTCTCATATTCTCAGCACTGACTGTGGTTCCGATACGATGTTCCCATGATGGTCTCTACGGACGTCGGTTCGGGGTATATAAGCCCTGTAAAACTCGAACTTCGTTCCAGTTGTGACATCCCTCTATCTCCTCGATTGCGGGCTTCTCATGCTCCCTTTTTTTCTTTCTGAGAAGTTTATGCTCCTCTCTCCTTTTCTGCTCGTGGAGTTCACGAGCTGCAGCGCGCGCCTCTTTGTCTGCATCTTGTATAGCTGCATATGCTCGGCAGTGGTGGCCGTGGCAAGGTGGCATATATGATGACTGCTTGGCCGCGCCGCCACTGGTCCTCTACATTTTATGCTGGCAGCAAAGGACTTCTGAGAAGATTTTCGGACACACGATCGGAAAAGGATTTACCAATTTCTTGCAATTGTAGCCGTGTGACGTCGAATTTCCTCCAAGCATTTTCGCGTATTGCCATTGATCGAGATTTAGTTACTAGCAACGCGGCATATCTCGTGTTCCTAGCTGCTCTGGACTACGAGATACACTCTATCCCGTATTTATAGCGCTAGGGGTGGTACGACCCTATGAAGGGTTATAGAGTATAGAGTATAGAGTATATTTAATTTCGATTTAAATTCAGATTACATTATGTTAGAATAATAATAAAAATAAGTAATTAATAACTAATCGAAATAATAATGACATTTTGTATTTTCTATACAATAAAGTACTAAAAATAGTGTTAAATGCCACTTCAATAGGCCTAATGATTTCAAAAGATTATTGAGGGTGGGGTGACCCAAAGTAGAAATTAATGAATTCAATTAATAACAATCAATACAAATCAATAAAAATACAAATAAAAGTACAATTCCAAAAATTGATTTATAAGAACAAGAAAGGAGTACATAGTGTTTTAGAAAAAATATTCCGAAATAAAAATTTAAAACAAACAAGAAAAAAAAGCTGATCTAAATGAAATAGTAATAAACTCTTTATCAAACCAAAATATCAGTAAAGAATGATTCAATATTAGCATAGTCAAAATTAAAAAGCCATTGTTTTATGCGTTTTAAAAACATTCCAGAAATTGTTATGCATCTTATGGACTGGGGAAGTTTATTAAATAGACGAAATGAAAATAAGAACAAAAGTTACGGAAAGCCGTGGTGCGAAAATCTGGTGCAGTAACGACGACGTTTAAAAAATTACCTCGAAGATTATAGTTAGAAACAAGTCTGAAATTAAGATTTCCTGACCTCCTAAAAAATGTTTTCAATACCTTAAAGCAGTATAAATGTCTAACAGGAAGTATCTTAAGATTCCGACAAATGTAGTTGGCCTATTTCTCAGCAACAAAATACGCCACGAGATACTCCCTATCTCGTATTTACAGATCTAGGTGTACCACCCACCCCCGTGAAGGGTTTCGATTCCGACAAATGTAGCTGGCCTATTTCTCAGCAACAAAATAGCAACAAAATATAGAGTTGGATTCAAGTCGATAGGTTTTTTCCTTGTGTAGATATATAAGGGGATTGTAGCGTAATATTACGTCAGGTCCTCAGCCATTCTCGTAAGCTAAGGAGGTACAAAATCAATTATTTCGGTACAAAATAGCAACAAATTAGCAGCCGATTCTGGCTTATAAAATGGAGATTATAGGGTAATAAACGTGACGCAACGAAGGTAACAATAACGCTCTACAAATGGATGGTCTTTTCTCTTTGGTTTTTAAAGCATGGATATGAGGATTCATGTTGGTTACATTTATGACTTACAAACCGTAGGACTTTATTGCATATTTTGCGCCCACGATTAAAATTAATGAAAAAATTGGCTTGTCATGTTTCACTGCTGGAGGCTGGCTTATTTATACGCAAGGATCAACGCTCTTGAAAAAGACCAATCTGACGTATGTAAACACTGTGTTGTTGGTGTTGCACTGGTTTATGTGCTCGTAGCTTGAGGGGGATTTCTCAATAAAAATTTTAAATTTGTTGGAATTTTTTTGTTTGACTTAAATTCGGGATATTTTTCAAAAAATATTTTAACAATTTTATTGAACGTAGTGGGTGGGTAGTGATTGAAAGTGACATGTTAAATTAAACTTAACAAAAGTAAGTTAACATTTCAATAATTTCCACATTTGTGGACACGAAATTTAAAATTGATTATTTTCCAACTATGTACATATGTCGTTTAATTGTTCTTCAGAAGAGTAATAAAAAAACATAAACCAAATGTGAATTGACAAATAAATTAATCATAAAAAGTTCAAGGTTGGAATGAGTCATTTAATAAGTCATTTAATAAGTCTGTGCAATCGAACCTCTTCTTCGTTTTATTTTACGTAACACAATCAATAACCTCACATCAGTTTTTTTTTTCGTGGTAAAATTGAATATTGGTGGAATATAAGCATCTTAAATTTCATAATTGTGGTATTGTTCCTTTTTTGTGAGGCAACGCGACGTTATTTTTACACTGTAGCGTCAAATTTATAATGTTCTTTATTTAGCTTTAAGGTCCTTACGCCAACATGACATCTTTTTTAATATTTAAAATGAAATCAATATCATGTGAAATTCCAGGCATAATCAACGCTGCCGGAACTACTACCATGGGAGTATTTGTACTCCCTTTGCGTTCAGTGTACTCCCATACTCCACTATACTCGAAAATCAAAATACTCCCCTTAGCGCCTGTCTCACAATAGACAAGTAAAGTTCCAGTTAATCTACTTGAAAGCTAAAGATAACTAGCAGTTAATATTCAAAATAGCGTTTCACAATACCTGAGTAGAGCTAACTAGTAGTTAAAGTGTCAAGTAACTTATAGGGAGGATGAAGTGCCCTATAAAGTCTGAAAAAAAAACAAGATTTGCCTTTTTTTCAATTAATATAGAATTAAATTTCTCAAAAGCAAGGATTCTGTATAATATTTGAATTTATTGTACACGCGAATGTAGATTATTTGACCACCTTCTTAAGAATTAAAAACCAAACTTTACAAGACCACTGCTTTATTGTAAGTGAAGACTTAAATCTAACAAAGATTAAAGAGAAACAAAAATAAACTTATTAATAACGGGAAAGTTAAATGCACAGGTGCAGAGACAATGAAGAATATTATGTATACATAGGAGTGTGCACTGTTGTTTGTGTTGCTCTTGTGATGTTGGTTGGTTCTGGGGTTGCCATCTGCATTTTATCTTATATAGATTCGTAAATAATTTTCATTTTTTCCAATAAAATGGATGTTCTTCTCGACACGATGAGTTTGATGAGTTTTTTTTCGCATTGTGGAGTCACCACGAAACCGCGTTTTCCAAGTTAGAACGCATATCATGGAATCCTTGGACAATATAGAATTCCCAATTTAGAAATATTCGCAATATTTTCGGGTTTATTCAAAAAAGTGCATGGTTCGATCGATTACATTCCGCAATACGAAATATGATTCGAATGATAATCATCCTATGTATTGATTGAATAAAGATATGGCCAACAATCACAAGTCAAACAAAGAATTATAACTTTCAAAGGCTGGTATTTATTCATTGAACGCTATTAGGTCATTGCCGTAGATTAGTTCTGATTTCCGAGCACCCCCAAAAGTTAATAGTGGTTCTGACCTCTATTAATCTGAGAGCAAAATCTACAGGAAATTATCTGGAGTAATATCCGAAACAACAACAAATATCCTTTTGATTTTTGTTAATTTTTTTTTCTGGCTTTGTCGTTTTTGGAATAACTGGCAATTAGTTACCCAAAACTCATTAACAGGAGGAGAACTGGCAGCTAATTTAAGTGCTGGCTAACTCATCAGAATTTTGCTTTTACATTGTGAAACAGATGCTTAGAAACTTAAAGGAACATTATATTATGTTAACTACCGGGCTTACATATACCATACCATTATTTGAGCGAACACAACTAGTCTAGTGGTGTTAAATCGCACGAACAAGACGGGCAATAGCCTCCCATTTCTTGAGATAACTCGCCCATCAAACCTACTCTTCAATAATGGGATTGTGAGGTGTGCTTTGTGGCTTGTTGAAACTACTTGTAGCCAAAGTCCATAGTAATTCAAATGCGAGCCAAAAATAATCGGTAATCATGATGCGATAATGCTGGCCATTCAGAACGCCATGGAATCAGTGTTGCCGGGCAAAAACATTTGAAGGTAGTACTGATGCAAAAAAAAGGGAGTATTTTCGACTTAATAGTAGTACCGGTTTTTTTTTCATATTGTGCGGTGGCGGCTTCATGAACTTTGAATGTCGTCCTTTTTTCAGCATTTGATAACTCAACATTGCTGAATATAAGGATTCCACATCATATTAATTTGTTTTTGAATCTCCAGCAATAACAGAAACATTTACATCTTTTTTGCCTTTTGGGCCTTGTGCGAATTCGATGAATTGTGGTTAAAAATGGATGAATTTTTAACCACTACTGTCATATTTTAACCTGCTCCGCAGCTAGTCTAGCTTTTAACACATTTTATTCAATGCGTCAAAATTTAACCAAACGTCAAGTTTTAAACCCAGATCGCTTACGGCCTTAGCGTCAAAGGAATCTTTTTTCACTAAATGTAATGTATTTTGAATTAAGTAAACTAATGATATTTTCACCATCAATTTAACAATACTTTTCATTTTATTGAAAAGTTACAAATTGCTGGACTCTAAATGCGAAAAAAAACAACCACTAAACCACAATCTTCGAGTAACAATAGGTTTGTTCGATGTGCGCTCTGGAATCTGGTTCGCTCTGTTGCGCCCTGATTTCGTACTAAGGTGTTCGATGTCGCTTTTTTTTCTCCCCGTTGCGTTCGCATCGTGTTCGATGTGTATTCTGTGGTCGCACCGGGAGCGCTGTTATCACCCCATGTGTTTTACGGGGCAATAATTTTGGAGTTGTTGCTATTCAACAAAGGGAAAATAAAACGGCAGCTCCGTTAAGGTTAGTGACAAGCACTGGAGCGCTCCGGAGCTGGTTACATCGAACGAAGCTCATGAAATAAATAACGAACGGCTAACGGTGTTTGTGAAGAAGGAAAACAGTAATGAGGGAAATTCTTTTTTCGAAGACAGTCTTGAAGGCAAAAAAGCTGTCAAATTTCCAATAAATTTAAAGTGAATTAACATTACACTTTTACTAGAAGTGGAAGTTTTTTTAGGGCTTCTAAAAAAAGGAGTACGAATGTGAAAGGAGGAGTACGGGAGTACGGTAGTGCTGAAAGGAGTACAATACTCCGAAAAGAGTACTTTCGGCAACACTGCATGGAATTGACTGATTTGGGTCATTTGCTACTGACGCCTTAACGTCAGCCATATTTTCGGCACTTCGATAGACAACATTACAGATTTACAGAACGAATATACTGACTCAAAGTTTTGGACTCGACTTGTTATTGCCGGATTGGAATAGTGTAAGCTGATAGTTGATAGTTGACACTCAATGATATCTTCTTGTTTTTTCATGAATTTGACTGCCAACTATCAAAAAGCTTACGATCAGCTTACACGATTCTACCCCCGGTCTACTAGGGTGAGAAATACGAATGAATTTGTGGTCATCGACTCCGCATTTCGACAGAAAGCAGTTGGTGAATTTTCATGATGAAAATGGTTAGTGATTCATTAGTGAAAATGTCCATTCACAAGTTAAATTCAAAGCTGTCAAAACTCGATTTTTTTTCTTCTACCTAATCAAAAAGTGTCCCTGTTAAAAAATGTTTGTTTGTTTACTCCCTTCAATAGCAAAATACTCCCCTCTAGAACTTGCAAATACTCCTCTGTGAAAATTTGAAACGGCAGCCCTTCCAGCCCTTAGAATCTCAATTTTTCATCGAATTAAGGGACATTCATATCATGTGATGCATTACATTTAGAAAAGGGAGGAAGAGAACAAGTAAATATTCTACATGGTATCTAAATTTTCCTTGAATGAATAATTAAAAATGTGCACGACTGGGTCGCACGAACTTGCTCTTGTATTCCAAAATAATAACTCACAAGTTGTTTATTGTGAATTATTTTTAAGGTTCTTGGATTTTTTTTTTTTTTCAAAATAATTTTTAACTTCCCAGTAATGGGTGTGAATATCCTTTTTTTGCATATCTACATATTTGGAGGCCAATAGAATCCGAATCAAGCGTTTTTATGATGATGTCTGTGTGCGTATATGCGTTACCACTCATCAAATTTGTCTCATTTGACGCGGTATTGTGTTGTTAAGCTGACTAGTTTTTGAGCGAAATTGACTTAGCGGTTTTTTTTTGGCAATCAAAAATCTAAAACATCCCTAATATAATGAAAATTGTGATAATTTCAGCAATAATGCAAGAAATCTTATAGTTAGTGTGAAAAAAACAATATGCAGGAGTATCATAGACTATATTTGATTACTTGCTGACCCACCAAATGCTGTTTTGCCATATAAATGTTAGTCTTCGAATATACTATTCCGATTAGAAAAATTATTTCACAAATAGAAAACTACAATATTTAGGAGTAATATGCTGTATTTTACTGCGCAAAGTAGTTGTACATGAGTCCACGAGCTGAACGACCAATTTTTGACAGATGGTGCCACTGTTATTCAATGAACTTAATGTATGTGCTCAAATCATCAGTTTTATGGAATTTGACTTTGAAAACCAAAGTGCATGTACATTGTCAACTATACAACAAAAACAACAATAATGTACACTCATTTTATAAAATTATTCAAAAATGTCCTTATTAGTCTGGTTGTGCAGTATTTAAGAGCATGTTTGTAAACGTAATAAAAACGATCAGCCAAATAAAAATTCAATCCTTCCGGTCAATAACGAAAAATAATTTCATTCAAATGGCTGCCTCGGATGGCCATGCACTAGCCTACATGAACGGTCCAATTTTTAAACACATTTTCTATTGTGTGCAGCTGTATTTCACCAATAGCTTCACGAAAATTATCCTTTAAAGAGTCAATTGTCTGCGGCTGATATCGCGATCTTCAAAAACAGGGCGCAAAATATCGAGTGTAGCTTCGGCTGTGTGGCACGTAGCGTGCGCCGTCCTGTTGAAACCAAATGTTGCCAATATCCTCCTCTTCAATTTTTATGAACAAAAATTCCTTCAACATGGCCCGATAACGATCGCCGTTGACGGTAACGGCCACTCTTTGCTCATTTTCTAGAAAATGGCCCAATTATGCCTCTGGGCCAAAATTCGCACCAAACAGTGACTCGTTTTGGGTGTTTACTGTGCCCCAAATGCGACAATTTTCCTTGTTTCCATACCCGCCTGATCAAAATGAGCTTCATCTGAAAAGATGAGTTTTTTTTTTTGGGCAAAATCGGCATCTTCTCTAAGTCGATCGCAGACCCACTTAGCGAAGCGAAAACGCATTGGATGGTCAGTTGGCTTCAACTCCTGAAACAAATGGACTTTATGCAAAATTCGTCTTAATGATGTCTCCGAAATGTTTAATTGTTGAGAATGAAAGGGAATTATTGTTGATGGCGCTTCAGGCACACTTTCTGCCAGAGCAACAGTATTCTCGGGTGTGCGCAGTGTTTTTGGGCTTACACGCTTTGATTTAACGAATACTTACTACTACTACTGAATTAAATTCAGTAATGAGTTTTCTGCAGAGAACACTATGGCTAATGGAATCAAATGATTTTGAGAAAT
Source organism: Sphaerophoria rueppellii (assembly GCA_920937365.1). Taxonomy (NCBI): domain Eukaryota; kingdom Metazoa; phylum Arthropoda; class Insecta; order Diptera; family Syrphidae; genus Sphaerophoria; species Sphaerophoria rueppellii. The sequence goes on along the minus strand of CAKKXW010000003.1, from coordinate 32,173,022 downwards.
CGAGCATAACTTATCACATTCTAAGGTCCGATGACAAGAATTGACAAAATTGAGCAAAGCAGTCGTACAGTTATGTTTTGGCCTATAACTAGATTGATTAGGATGAAGAAGTTTATGATTGTGAAGATGTGAACTTATATGCAATACCATTAATTTTTCGATAACTTTCGATAAAACGGGTAAGATAAATATCGGTCGATATTCTATTGAGTTCAAATTTGTGGATTTGAGAATGGGGATTACCTTAGCTTGTTTCCATGAAGTTGGGAAGGTGGATGTCATAAAAATGGAGTTGCATAAATATGTAAGCGGTCTTATCAAATATGGACGCAAAATTTTTATAAATTTTGGATGGATAAGATCAGTACCTGCGGCATTACTCTTTATGCATCCATCGCAAAATTTACTTCATTTGGAGTAACGGCAATGAATTTAAATGAAGAGGTTGAGTTTGAAGCCGATGGATAATCAATTAGCTCATGATCTGTATGATGTATATTATTATTCGAGTGAGATGAAAAGTTTCTATTGAGCGCATCAGGGTCTACAGGCCCATTATTCATTTCCTTGGAATACACCTTCGAGATTTTGATGTTATTCCAGAGAATTTTTGTAGGGAATTTAGTGCTTAAGATCTTTGAAAAATGATTTCTCTTTGAAGTTCGGATAAGTGAACTGACCTGGTTTCTTAAGACTTTGCAAGAATTGCAAGAATTCCAATTGAAATTCGAAACCGCTTCCATTTGAGGTACATCAAATTCCTTTCCTTGATTAAATTATGAATGCGATTTGTTAACCAAGGGAAATTTTGGTCAGGTAAAGTAGGTACGCGTTACCAAAGGAACAAATCTGGTATGCCGTCCCTTTATTGGACTGAAACTTTTTCTTTTGTTTCATTTATGTTCAATTTTGATCTCGGAAATTCGACTGCTTAATACATTTGATGCCATTTGCTGCTTTTACGCAATTTTACCTTTTTGCTATCTTTCTGAACATATCCCTCTTCTGCTCACTTTTAATTGCCTTTCGTACAAACTTTCGTACGTTAAAACTACAAATTTTCAAATTTACCGGTTATTTTTTCACCAGATGGGGTGGCCTTACTTTACTGAGATAGTGTTGGTAAAAACACTCATACACTCTATTGCAGTTAACGTTGACCGCAGCTTTTAGGCATTGTCATCTTGACAGCTCGGTTTCCCATAGCCTTTTTAAACTTATCTGTGGTTTACACTTTCGATTTTCTTGACCTTTAAGTATCGAATTAAGTTTATTTCTCACATTGAATAAGAAGTACAGGAAGGGGTCTTATGAAAAAAGAAGTAAAGCATTTTTCTAAGTAGTGTGAGTTTAACAAATACAAACGCATTACAATCGGGCTGGCCTTCAGTTGAATGGGTAACCTCAGGCTGTCAAGAGAAATTTGATTGAACCAAGATTTCATCGATTTTGCTTCAACTTTTCTTTTTCAATGTCGCATTGACGCATGGTGTTTTAACTTTTAACACTAAAATTGCAAGGTTTTTAATGTTTAATTTTTTATTCTCCAGTACATCTCTCACAATATTTTACAACTGTCAACATCCTAAAAGTAGGAAACACATTTTTTTTTTTTTGATTTGAAGCAAAAATGAATACAAAACCAAAAACCAAATGCGATACAGAAATTTCGTTTTCGCACCATGTCGCACAATCGTTTTTGAAAAACAAAATTTCGTTTTCGCTGCGTTTACTACAGAACCTGGTCCCGGCTTTTTTGCTCACTTACGAATGACATTTAATTTAACACCACAATCTACAATCTCATTCGGCAAGTATTGTAGACATAAAAAAAAAAACAAAAAAAAATTTAACAGGAGTGCTAACCTTGAGACAAAAAATATAAAAACATCATCACGTGTCAAATGTCAATGACATTCGATTGACCTATATAGCTCTTTCCAAAACAACAAAAAAAGAAACTGAAATGCGTTCGAAAAATGAGCTTCCGAAATTCCCCAATTTCGAAAGCTTTTGTAAGAGAGCTCTCTTTTTCTTCTCTCTCTCTCTCTCTCTCTCTTAAAAAAGAGTCATGAAAAAGGACTTGCTCCCAATCAACAATCTTTTTCTATTATCATCAAGCTGATAACGATTACAGTTTCCAACTGTAATGCAAACAGTTCAGTTGTGTTTTAAAACCACCTACCTTTCTTGCCGCACAACTAACAAAGCCAGCTCACGCGAAGTATTTCCATAGGCAACAATGAATTTTCAGTTGTATTTGTTTGGTTTCTTTTTTTCCTTGATTTGTTTATTGATGCCGAGTGCTGAGTTGCAATTCGATATTATTAATTCAACAGCAGCATATCACAGTGAAACCAAAGAATTTAACTCTCTCCTGGATGCGGAAGTGAGTTGCGAAGAAACGCGGAGAATTATGCACGTGTGTTTTAAGCATCTGCCTCTAAATTTAATGGAATTCCTGGAAAAAACGAACTTATCTGTGAATAAAGACGAAATTGTGTCCAAGTGCAAGTAAGATTTCATTACATTTCTTCGAAAATCGTTTCAGGTCTCAATATGATCACACCAAGTTTTGTTTTGTTTGGTAATTATAACCCTTAGAAAGTCAAAAAATCGTTTAAGTTTATGTTAACTAAAGTACACAATACACATCCATTCTCATAGCGCTTGCCAATATAAAAAATAAAATTCAAAGGATTATTAAGTGTGTGTGTGTTACATGGATATTATGCGATGTGACTTTGGGTCCCTCTCCCTACAAATCACGATGGTGTGGACAGCCATCATAAGAATTGAAAAATACATTTAGTCCTAAATTTTTACCCTCCTACCACCCACCCTTATGCAACAAATTTTAATGGAATATTTGGGTAGTAGTTTAGATAAGTTCTAAGTATTTTTGTAAAAGAAAGTCGACGAAGCTTTTCGTGAGTTAGCGGCAGCGGGTACAAAAGTCAAGGTCTTTTACATAGAGAATATATAATACCTAGAGTCACGACTTCGGGTGTTCGCTCTCTTTTTGACTACAAGCTGCAATTTGGTCGTTTTGTACTAACCCAGTGGGAATGTGTTAGTTTTCCAATGCTTTTTAAATGAGAAACTGCACCCATACATTCGCACTGAGTTAGATACAATGCTCAGGTTGGAGTCGAGGTGGGTTTCATGGGCTCAGATTTCGAAAATAAGATTCCGTTGAGCTCAGCATTTCCAAAAAAAAAAATAAACATACAAAAAATGCATGTAATATGAAAAATAAATACGTTTTATTGTTTCTTTGCACTTTTAACATATAATTGCACTATAATTTACCAATATTTGTATCAAAAATCTTAATAATTCTTAAAAAAAAGTCGTGCGTTTAGTCTCGTATTTGCTGTGGTGGAATTCTGTTACTTTGGGTTTGTGCATCAGGAAAGAAATTTTGTCACGGCTGAGTACTCACTCTTTTGTCACCTCTTACACAGGTTCACGGACACGAAAAAAGAGAGGATTGTGAGAGTTCACCTCTTACACAGATTCACGGACACGAAAAAAAGAGAGGATTGTGAGAGTTCACCTCAGACAAATTTTGAGGGTGTTTTCGGCAAGGGAGGAAAAGGTCGCGACTCTAGGGATTATATATTCTCTATGGTCTTTTATTTGAGGCAGTACGAAGTCTGCCGGGTCAGCTAGTTTTTGATCTAAAAATGATAGGTATACAAAGAATTTATTTTTTAGAGAGTTGTAAAGAAAATTATCATTTACATTATCATTTAGTACCATATTTCTTGAGTTACATAGGGAACATAAAAGTAAGAATAATTAGGTCCCACTTCATATTATCTCTTTTGAGTCAGAACACCGAGATAGAAGTAAGAGAGATTTAACATCAGCACCTAGCAATCAAGCCTTATCTGACGGTGGACCTATCCACACTGTCGGCGTGATAATTTCCAACAGAAGTCAGCAATGTCACTATGTTTTATTTAAGAGGGCTCTAAACCTACTCCTGATGATCCACCAGAGTACAAAAGCACACCTTCAGTCACCGAAAAAAGAGCCGTTGTCCGGTGACAGAAACTGCACTCAACTTTCAGTCACCGGAAGAAGAGCCGTAAACCTTGATTTGGGAATAGCAGCTGAGGCCAAACTCAGACAATCACAACCCCCGCGAGGGTCCATCCCACTAGTGACGTGGCAAATCCTCACGCGGTACCCCATTGCCCCTAGGTGAGGGGTGGTGTCACATTTTAGTTTTGTATAACACTTAGTTATACTTTATACATCATTGTTTTTTGTGATCTTTTGGTTTTTTTGCAGCTTTTATCCAACTGGTGGATGAGGGACACCGTTCACCCTCTGTCAAGTATATCCACATTGATAGAAGGGATGAACCAGCCAACCGTCTTATTTCATTAACATGTATCCACATTCGATACTCGATACACATTCGTTTTATTCAAATCACTTTCAATTATTACTTTCAAACACAGTGGGCCTTACTAATAATCAAATTTAGTAAATAGTTAAATGAAAATCTCCAGATTTCAGAAACATCACATACCAATAACGAATTTAGTCTCCAGTTTAGTCACTAGCAAAACGTCAAAATTTAATACACGGAAATCCATCTCTAAGCTGTGCACTAAAATCACATCTGAAGGCAAGTGTTTCTGTGGTGCTATTTTATTGTACAAAAATAAGTATTTAATGTACTGAAATTATTCATAGTATTTTTTCGATTTCTATTGGTATTTTCATTACGTCTCACTTTTTTTGGTTCAAAAGAAGTAAAAATTGTATTTATTTATTTTTTAATGGATTTGTGCCGGCCGTTTGTTAAATTTGGCATAAGCCGTACTTATCTATGTGGTTCGTTAAAAAATGAATAACAACAACTACACGAGATCCTCCTATTTATCGGTAATACTTTTAATGACCCAAAAACTAGTTTTTACTCTGGCGGGCAGGAGGATCTCTCATAACCGAAAGAGAGAAAGTAGTGTAAGGAAAAGATACATATGCACGAGACACAAAAATAAGCAAGATAGGGAAGGTCAGATCATAAAGGGACAATTAGACACGTCTAATGTTTAATATTGGAATATGTTATTAAAAAAATTGCTTGGTGTATCTATTCATGCCGAATACGGTTTAAATTGTTTGCCGGCCGTGTTTAGGTAATTTTTTATTTATTTATGTTAAAAATGA
>CAKKXW010000003.1:32140278-32158884 GCA_920937365.1 Sphaerophoria rueppellii | reverse complement strand
AACTTCTGAAGTTTCAAGTTTGAGCGCAATTAAAGAGCTAGTCTACATCTAGCTCCTAATAGTCCAATTCAAAAAGACTTTAAAAGACGTTTTTGACAGTTTCGTGTTCGTTTGTTAACAACTAAAGGTATTATTCTTATAACACTTAAACATGTAAGCCAACTAAAATCCAATGCAACATCTCAAAACGTCTAGAATGGCAACAGTTCCATCATAAGAGATGAATGTCCAATGGCCAACAAGAAATCATTGGAAGCATTTATTAGAACAATGAAAGAATTACATACATGGAAATCAACAATTGTTTGCTTGTGCTTTGACACTTTTTGCAGAAAACTTCAGAAAAACTTAACCTGATAATCCTCGATCTACATCTGATCGAGAAATTAACGCGAGTTTGAACTTTGAAGTCTTCAAGTTTGTGGATATGTAAAAACATTGACACTAATGACACATACGTGAGTTCAAATACATAACGACCATTCCGTAGTTAGGTAAAATCCCAGTTGACATTGATATGTAGGATAAATAATACTATCAAAATATTTTTGACAAATAATTTGGCCATGGGCCAAATAATGCAAACCTTAACATGTTAGATGAGACATTTTATCCTTTCGAAGGTTTTTTTTTTAATATGCTTATGATTCAGTGAACCTATTGCAACAAAGAACGTTCGCATTAAAAGTTTATCGGTAGAAAATACATAAGAGGAAGAAATTTTGTTTCTTAAGAAGAGAAGGTTGCAACTTGAGATCTAAAACCACCAATTCTACAAGTCTCTTGACAAAAACATTGGAGGGCACATGCAAAGAGGAAGACATGCAATTCAGATTCAATTCATTAAAATGGATTAGAAGTTTTTTTTATAACAAAACTATTATTTTGTTCTAAAGGATCGTAAAATATGCATTCGATTATGTGTTGATCTTTTGTAAAGTCGTTTCGCCCACAAAAATATAAAACGCCAGAGTAGTCATATTATGTGTATGTAAATTGTATCTAATGCTACTATTCTATTACTTACTTACTTAAGGTGGCGCTACAGTCCGTTGTGGACTTGGGCCCGTGGAGGGACTACTATTCTATTATCATTTCTAAATCCTGCAAAAAAAGCAAAAGTGGAATGCGGGTACAACGTCCCGCAGGTCGGCTAGTACATATATAAATAAATAGGAACATTACAAAATAAAATCGACTTTTCTGTTCTTTTTAGATAGAACACTTATAACCTCGTCTGCTAGTAAAGGTATTTCGCGATGAATAGCTAGAGCATCCAAGCCATTCAAACGATCCTGCAAATAAGTATACATCTAAGGCTTGTCAAACTGTTATTAAAATAGACATATTTTGAATAATATCACTTCGTTGGAAATTTTACAGTTTCCCCATAGAATGTAGGTATAGAACTCGTTTGGAACTGGTTATGTAGAACAATAATCGTTCCCAATGGGGGGGGGATATATCCCCCTGATCCCCCCCCCTATCTACGCCACTGCCTGAGACGCAGTCTTATTCTTCTGCGACGTCCTTACGGTTGGTTTAGTTGCTCGGGAGAGGACTTAACTACTCAATTGCCTTCTTTGTCCGAAGAAGCAGCGATTGGCAAAAGTGATTCTTCGTTTGATTTCAGCGCTGCTGCTGCTGTCTGAGTTGATAGCGGATCCGAGGTAGACAAAGTCCTTAACTACCTCGAAGTTAAATCTGTCAGTGTTGACGTTTGCTCTAGACGTCGATATTGGTAGCCCTTTTTTGTCGACAGCATTAACTCGGTTTTGCCCTCGAAACACCAGCGACTTCAATTCGACGATTTGCACTTCGTTCACATAATTCTTCATGAATCCCAATGCATAGAAATCTAAGAGTGTTAAATCTCGTGATCTGGTGGCCATTCTGTTAGACCTCTTCTCCCAATCCATCATCGGTAGCTAAAATGATCATGCAGCCAGTTTTTCACCTGTTAGCTATAGTGTGCTGAAGCACCATCTTGATTTGTAATGTTTTTTTTTTTTTTTTACAAAAGAAAACTATTTTTCAGTAAATTGCCACTCCCGGCCAAACGGGGGGTATAGATCACCCCCTCCCATTCGATTTTTTCTTGTCTCAACTTAACCTATATGCTCTAGCTTTTTGGCGGTGCCGTGCAATAACGCCGAGCGAAATAACGCCGAATTTTGAAATTCGGCCATATTTCACTTTGCTAAAGTGAAATAACGCCGAATTTTAGCGTTCGGCCTTATTTCACTTTGGCGAAGTGAATAGATAACAATGCACTCATGAGGACCCAAGAGTCATCAACAGCCTCTGTTTTCCAAGTCCTACTCTCACCTCCACGATGGTGACCACTGGGTGACTTTGTATCTTAGCTGGAGATAGGGTGAAAACCCCTATGGAAGGCTTGCTTTCTCAACAGCTATCGAGAGAGGGCGGGTAGAGAGAGAAGCATTACCTACTCCTTTTTGGAGGCAGTAGCGGAAGAGTTCCCAGGATGGAACAATTCCAGTTAGATTGAACTACTCAGTGAACACCTTATACGGGCTACTTCGACATATTTGGAGCTCAGGCCCATAACGAGCGGTTTATCCGATTTTTGTTCTTGGATTTAAAATAAAGGACCTGGCCCTCTAGGTTGGGGGTCGTGCTTTAAGGTGACTTCCCAATCACATAAAGACAAGCTAGTTGCGAAGCAACAACAAGCCTCGGATACAGACGGATTTACTAATGTCGAACCATGTCAAGGAAATAAGGCAAAGAGATTCAGATCTGCACTTGGAATGTTAGGTCCCTTAACAGACCAGTGGCAGCCGAACAACTAGCGGAAGCCCTATACCGAAGTAGATATAACCGCCATCCAAGAAATGCAATGGGATGGGTCGGGCAAAAGGAGGATGAGAAACCGGAGAAACTGCTATATTTACTACGGCGACTGCTATACAGAGAACAAAAACAGCATCTATTTGGACGTGGCTTTGTCGTTGGAGGTAGGCTAAGGCAGCATACCCTAAGCTTCAGAGTTGTCAACAATCTCCTCACTACAATCCGCATTAAGACTTTTGGCAACATAAGCCTAATATGCGCTCACGCCTCGACAGAAGAGAAAGACGGTGACACCAAAGACAAGTTCAACGAGCTCCTCAACAAGACATACGTGCAATGCCATAGCTTCAATGTCAAATTTGTCTTAGCAGATTTTAACGCCAAGGTAGGAAGAGAGGACATCTTTGGTTGAACAGTCGGAAAACACAGCCTGCACGACAAAACATCCGATAACGGATTCAGGCTTATCGATTTTGCAGCGGGGCGAAACATAGTACTAGCAAGTACGCGTTTCCCACATCTCAACATCCACAAGGGGACCTGGAGGTCTCTAGACCAATCAACTGTCAACCAGATTGATCATATTGCGATCGACGCAAGACACTCTTCAATAATTATTGATGTCCGAACCTTCCGAGGGACCAAGACAGTATCGGGCCACTACCTTGTTAATAACAAGGTAGTGCAGCGGATAAGTCGACAAAAGCCTAAAACAGAAAGTGCTAGAAGAAAGTATGACTATCGCAAGAGATCGCCAGCGACACTGACTAAGCTTAAAGAGTGAAGGTCCAAGTACTTAGATGGCTTGGTCATGTGAAGAGGATGGACACCAATACTCCGGTCCGTTAATTTTTCTAATCTACCCCAGAGGGAAGTTGCAGAAGAGGAAGACCAAGGCTCAGGTGGCGCGCGCAAGTTGAAGACGACAGCAACCAACTAGGCGTGCGAAACTGGAGATTGCTAGCTAGGGACCGAGCTGGCTGGAAGCGTTTGTTGGTCCACCCAGGACTGTAGCGCTATCTTAAGTAAGTAAGTAAGTATTAACCAAGAGCTTAATCCTATACATTAATCGAAGCAGGTTTAAAAAGATCTCGATTTTTCTCGGATTTTGGGTAGGCGAAAACGTAGTATAATAATATGAATGTTTAGTTGTTTACAGATTTGACCTGTGCCACTCCTTCTTGCTCCTGTCTGAAAAATGTTACTTAAATTTCATTTTATACCTCAGAACAGATAAAACAAATGATTAAGTCAATAACTTTCGGTCGAAACTTCGACCCTGTCTTGCAATTAAATAATAATAAAAAGGTTCACAATTTTGTGAGACGACAGCATCCACTCACAGACAGTGACGACGCACGACGCGATAACGACAGCCATCACTGACGCCAACGCACGCGACATCAGCCATGTTCATTCTGATTAATTAATTTACTCGAATCAGTAATTATTTTTGGTATTTCAATTACTCACTGGATATGATAAACCCACTTTTCAAAAGAGCTCGTTTCATCAAAAGAAAAATAAATACTCCCGCCACTAGTCAAAATATTTTAATTTGGTTCTTATACAAGATTATGGAATTTTGTTTGTGCGGGATGCCTGTTTACAATCATCAAAATCTTTCTTCTTGGAAGTTAATCTTACTGTTTTCTAACAACCAAGAATTTAGGTTCTAAACACTTTACAGCATTGTTTTTTTTATTAAAATATTTTCAAAATTGTTTTTATTACCTTGAATTAAGAGCCTGACTCCCATCCCAATTTATAAAAAAAAAAGAATTAGATACATAGCTGTCAAGCGGACAAGCAAAGTCGATCAACATAGTAGAATAAAATATTAATATCTATTTTGTCCTACCGAGAAAGAGATCAAAAGATTCAAGAAGACTTTAGAACTTAGGTTATTCCTGATAACACTAAAATTTATATTTTTTTACTTGCACAATAACAAGAAGGCTGCCGAATTCACATGGGGTTTTGCAGTTTTACCTTGAACCCTGGTTATGCTGACGACGACCTTAAAGTATATAAAGAGATGGAGTGTTGGGATGTTAAATTCTAGACAATGTTCCAACGCCTGCCTAAGGGTGAATTTAATCGAAAATCAAATGTATTTATTTGCATTATGTGCATACCTTTTTTTTATTTGCACCCACTCAAGGGATATTTAAACCCTTTTTATGCCAGAGACACAGTGAGTACATAGGAAGAAGGGAAAGGGTTGGAAAGGAGGTTTCGGTGTACATTGGTCTTAAATTCTTGAACATTGTAATGACTGGGAAAGACAGAGTGTGGAAGAGAGTTCCACGTTCGCGTAGTACGGCTAAAAAATGATTCCCTATACTTGAAATTACGTACGAAATTGGGCTCGAGGGTAAACTGATGGGCATTCCTAAAAGCGCGAGCATTACGGGCGAATTGTTTGAGGGGAGGAATGCAACTGGCTATTACACTAGAGCAATCACCGTAAAAGTAGCGATAGAACAGGGAGAGACACACTACGTTACGACGGTGGTTCAAGAGGCTGAATGGGTCAGTGATCCTTCTATCACCAATCATTCTTTCAGCTCTTTTTTGTATTCCATCCAAGTGGCTTAAGTAAGTAGCTGGAGCACCAGCCAAGAGATGTGAATTGTACTCAAGCTTTGGACGGATAAAGGTTTTACAGATAATAGCTAGATCAGATGGGGAGAAAAATTTCTTGCGCATCGCATATGTGCTCGTTCCGCAAAAGGTGGTCAGATATGCACATACCGATAATCTCGGTCTCGTTGATGCAAGTGCAACTCATGGATAAAGGCAACGATACAAGACGGCATTGAGTTTTTGAAGCATTAAACTCAACGCGTTTTTTAAATCCCTATTGTACAATGGTATTTAAGTCAGAGTTTTATGATCTTATCATATTTTGCCGTTCCAGTTCCACATCCGAAAAAGCAGGATGTGAGTTTTTAAATGAATATGAGAAGCTAAGGGTGCTATCGTCAGCGAAACTATTTATTGGATTAGCAGTAATAGACAAGAGATCATTAATGAAAATGAGAAAGGGGGTCGGAGAGAAAAGGGAGCCCTGGGGGACACCAGCATTTATATTGTGGGTTTCAGACTTAAACCCAGTTCGAAAGAAAGTTTCTAATCCCACGAAGAAGGGATTGATCCATACCGAAAGCACGTACTTTCGGCAAAAGAGCAAGATGCCAGACTTTATCAAATGCCTTTGAAATATCAAGCGCAACAATCTTACTTTCTCTTAAACGATTTAAGGATTTGTTACACTGTTCGGTGAGATAAACCATTAAATCACCAGTGGACCTGTTGCTGCGAAAGCCGTACTGCAGGTCAAAAAGAAGCTTTCGGTCTTCGAGATAATTTTTGAGCTGATAGTTTCCATGAGCTTAGAAAGAAGGGACGTAAGTGCAATCGGACCATAATTGGAGGGAGAAGAAGATTCCCCATTTGGCTGGGCAAATGCTGTTTTCCAACTGCTCGGAATCAGCTAGAAGAATAGGTTAGATGGAAAAGCTTACAAAAGGGTTTTGCCAGCGTGGAAGAACACCTCTTCAGGACCAGCTGATATATGTATGTTGAGATCCTTTAGGACTCTCGCCACAGCACAAGTGCAGAAGAAGTTATATCCCATGGAATCATTGACGCGCTCAGTGACAGACACTCTCTGGCAGCGAAAAGTTGGCGGTGAATTGCCTAGCAAAGAGGTTACCTTTCGCGAGAGAGCTAACAACTGGGATGTCATTGTCAACTTGCGTAGAGGAAGATGATTCTTCATATTTCTTACAAAAGACCAAAAATTCTTACTGCCTTTGGGACATTGCAGTATTTTTTGCCTTAATTTTTGGTCACATTAAAATTTGGTCGGACTAATATGGGCATTGCGGGCCTTCCTGGCTTCTTTAAACTCGTTCCGGTTTTCTTCAGTTGTGTTGGCTCTAAACCACCCGAATTTTACTTCTTTTTCCTTGATAACCTCTTTACAGCTTGAACCAAACCATGACTTTTCCTTGATGCTCTTAACACTATTCGGGATAAAAGTTTTTATTCCCAAAATAACCATATAAGTCATCATTATCTGCGCTGGAGTCAACGTCACTATCGAGGAAGCATCGTGACCAGTAAAAGATCCGAAATAAATTGTTGAGACCGTTCCAGTTGGCTTTTTCATACTGCCATACGTTTCTCTTCTGGGCTTTTTTTCCAACACGAGAAATTTGCAGATATAATACTGTGGTCTGATATACCTAGAGGCGTTAATACACTGATAGTGTCAGACGTAAGAAAGAAGTCAAGAGTATTTTCCGCTTGGCCAACAATGTCTGATATTCGAGTGGGCTCGATGAGAAGCTGAGTAAGGTGGTTAAACTCAGCAAAGATTTTAGCACACATTCTTTCGGGTCTTGTCTGGCCCGAATGGAGAAGCCACGAAGAACTGTGTACATTGAAATCGCCCGTAATAACAATTTCAGTGTGAGGATACAGGGGTACAATTCTTTGAATGGAGTCAGACAGAGCGTCAAATTCACGAGAAGTTGAAGCTCTGTCCTAATTTTGGCTGGGATAAAGAAAACAATAGTGAATGATGTGCTTATTTATGGTGAACTTGAACCACATAAAATTGAAAAAAGGGTTGGAGCAGCGTCCATTCTGTGGTAAGAATTGGTAAGCAACATCATTCCTAATATAAACGCCGAGACCATGGTGGAGGAAGAATAATGGCACTTAACTACACCCATAGAGAATCTATTTATCTAGAGTCGCAACTCGCTCTCTTTTTTAAAAATCACTGTCCAAGAAATGTTGTGGTGAATCTCTCAATTTACTCTTATTTTTCGTGTCCATGAATCTGTGAAAGAGGTGAAAAAAAATTCAATAAGGACATGGCCGCACTGTTTTAAGGGTGAAATAAACTCTACCACCGTGTTTAAATGTGTTTTTTTAGTTATTTATTCGTAAATTATAGTTGAAGTCCATTTAGAAAGCAAAAACAACTATGCACTGCACTTTGTTCTGTTATTTAAATACTAAAAACATGAATTTCACACAATTATTTTTACTTTTTTTAATTTATGAATTTAACTGACTCTTATTTTTTTATTTTGGGCGCAGGCTTTTAAAATTGAGCCTAGGCTTTTCACCTTATTGAGCCCAGCACACAGGCCTACCCTTTGCAAATGTATTGGTTCGGCCTCCCATTTGAAATGCATTGAAAAGCCTATACATTTACATTGGGTAGTATATTTTATCAAATTTAAATTTTTTAGTCGAAAGAGAGTAAAATGCCTTGAGTTGCGACTCTAGGTATACCTCCTCTGTGGCTACACCGGGAATGAGAAATTCAGTAGGGTCGGGATTCTCACTTTCTTGGGTATCATTTCACTCAGTGGGAATACAGCTTGCCTGTTCGAAACAGTGTGGATATACGCAGCAAAGAAAATGTATTCTTAGCCCACGAATACTGCAATAATCGACTCTGAAATTATCAATCATTACAAGTTAAAAAATAACCTATGTACATCTACATACATACGAGTAAAACATAATCTCTTTGAGAACAAGGAGTAGCAACCCTCAGTTTTGTATTATATTCAAAATGCTTTCAAAATTACTGTCCACCGAAGAGGAAAATAACAGAAAATCAAAAGACAAGTCAAATGAAAAGCCTTTAACCATTTTTACGATTTTTTTTTTATAGGTTCTATTCGATATCAAAGAAAAGGAAACACAAAAAAAGCTTATGTCGAAAATATCCTAAAAATGGACACGATAGAACTCTCAATTTGAACTTCATGCATCAATAATGCAGATTAAGATTGCGAAATTGCCTTTTGCTATCTTAATCTTCTCATGTCTACTGTTTATGTTCATACCTTAAGAATTATACCCTGGGATAAGCCGAGAGATGCTTGAACCATAAAATGTATAGGTAAACTTCCATGGTGCCTTCCCTATGCTACACGATGCGTAGGTAAATACATAAAATGGATTAAGGACAACTTCTTATTTGTGCAAATCTCCGGAGTGATAAATGAATGTATCTTTCTTCGTTTTTCGTGGAAAAATTCTACATTAAAGCCTAAAGGTGACAAATGCTCTTTAGTGAAATAAGTTGGTATTAAAATGCCTTCTAAATTCCATTGGCAAATGGTTGTTCGAAATTGCTTTGCACATTCATGAGTGAGTAAAATTCAAGTGAAAGAGAAACAATTAACTCAAAATAATAAATTATTTGGGTAATCCACGCATGCAATTAAAATTTTAATACAGACAGACTCTTTTTTGCCTCTTCTGTCTCAATTCTCACAAAGGCGCCATTGGCATCACGCTTTGTTCTTCCCTTGATATCAATATTATCGGCGTACACGAGAAGTTTAACAGATCTTTGAAAGAAAGTGCCTCTGGTGTTGACGGTGGAGTTTTGCAGTATCTTCTAAAGAACGATGAAATCGCACGACAGTGCATCGCCTTGTCTAAATCCCTTTTTTGACTTCGAAAGATTCCGTTGAAAACCTTGATGATGCAGCCTGAGTTCTCCATCGTAATTTTGCACAAGCGAACGACCCTGGCAGGGCTGCCAAAACTAGACATAGCTTTATACAGTTCATCTCTGTAGATGCTGTCATACGCGGCCTTAAAATCGGTGAAGAGGTTGTGATGTGATTTTTGTTTCCCAGCCGAGATTTCGCTCGTCGGTGCCAAGGTCTATTGAAGAAAACACGAAACTTCAATGATAGGTCTTTCGAACTTAATGACAAATTCTTTATTTGAAAGACTTAATAACTACAAAAATAAATTCAATAGGTTTGACTTACTTACTTACTTAAGGTGGGCGCTACAGTCCGTTGTGGACTTGGGCCTCAATCAACAGGCTCAGCCAGCTAGCTCGATCCTTAGCTAGTCGTCTCCAGTTTTGCACTCCAAGTTGATTGAGGCCCTCTTCCACTTGAGTGCGCCACCTGAGTCGCGGTCTTCCTCTATTCCTACGTCCCTCGGGAATAGTGTCGAAGGCTTTCCGGGCCGGAGCATTGGTGTCCATTCGCTCTAAATGACCGAGCCATCTGAGTCTCTGGACCTTGACCCTTCTGGCTGGGTCCATGTCATTGTACAACCCGTAAAATTCGCTGTTGTATCTTCTTCGCCATTCCCCTTCAATGCACACGGGGCCAAAGATGACCCGAAGAACTTTCCTCTCGAAACAGCCTAAGGCACTTTCATCCGATTTTGTCAGGGTCCATGCTTCTGCACCATACAGCAGGACTGGGATGATGAGTGTGTTGTACAGTTTTACCTTAGTTGCTCGAGAGAGGGCTTTTCCACTCAATTGCTTTCTTAGCCCAAAGAAACAGCGATTAGCAAAAGTTATTCTTCGTCTGATCTCGGCGCTGGTGTTATTGCCCGTGTTTATAGCGGAGCCTAGGTAGACAAACTCCTCTACTACCTCGAAGTTATACGCGTCTATTGTGACGTTCTGCCCGAGCCGTCGGTGTGGCGTGTCCTTCCTCGAAGACAGCATATACTTCGTTTTTCCCCATTTACCGCTAAACCCATTTTTGCTGCTTTTGTCTGAATTCTCCCAAAGGCGCCATTGACATCACGCTGTGTTCTTCCCATTATATCAATATCATCGGCGTACGCGAGAAGTTGAACAGATTTTTGGAAGATAGTGCCTCTGGTGTTGACGTGGGAGTTCTGCACTATCTTCTCAAGAACGATGTTAAAGAAATCGCATGACAATGCATCGCCTTGTCTGAATCCTTTTTTGACGTCGAAAGATTCCGTAAGCTCGTTGCCAACCTTGATGGAGCAGCGTGAGTTCTCCATCGTCATTTTGCACAAGCGAACGAGCTTGGCAGGGACGCCAAAACTAGACATAGCTTTGTACAGTTCGTCTCTGTAGATGCTCCCATAAGCGGCCTTAAAATCGATGAAAAGGTGGTGGGTATCGATTTGGAGTTCATAGGTCTTTTCCAGGATCTGCCGCAATGTGAAAATTTGGTCGATGGTTGACTTTCCTGGCCTGAAGCCACATTGATAAGGACCAATCGGATTGTTGACGAAAGGCTTCAGACGTTCACATATTACGGCAGAGAGGATCTTTTAGGTGAGGTTAAGTAGACTGATTTTTCTGTAGTTGTCGCAGTTTAGAGGATCTCCCTTTTTTAGGATCGGGCAAACAATGCTGAGGTTCCATTCATCGGGCATGCATTCCTCTGACCATATCTTACATATGATTTGCTGCGTGCTCTTATCTAGCTCGTCACCTGCTGCTTTGAATAGCTCAGCAGCAAGACCATCTGCTTGGTTTTCACTTTCTCTAGTTCAGGTTCACGGAATTGTTGACTATCATCGTGTCCGATGAAAGGCTCCTGTCTGACAGCAGAGTCCCCAGCACTGACAGCGATTCTACTATGATGTTTCCTTGTTTATCTCTGCAAGCTGAACCAGCTGTTTCACCTTCCGATAAAACCTGCGAACTTCATTTCTGTTGTTGGCTCTCTCAACATCCTCGATCTGACGCTTCTCATGCTCTATCTTTTTTCTCCTGAGAAGCCGGGGTTCCTCTTTCCTCTTTTGGTCGGATAGCTCACGAGCAGCTCTTGTCCTTCTATGCAGCTTGGTTATTAGAAGCGGCATCTCTAACTGCTTTCTGGTAATGTTGCCAATGGTCTTCGATACTTGATGTTGGCGGTATAGGACTCCTTAAGAAGTTACTTCACACTCGATCAAAGAAGGATCTGGCGAACTCTTGCAATTGTAGCCGTCCGACGTCGAATCATCTTGCAGCATTTCCTTGTTTTGGTCGTTGTCGGGATATTTGTAGCACTACCTTGGCTACGACGAAGTATAGTGGTCCGTGTCGATGTTAGCTCCTTGGAAAGTTCGAACATCTAAAATGCTGGACAAGTGCCTTCCGTCGATCGCAATGTGATCAATCTGGTTGACGGTTAATTGATCAGGAGATCTCCATGCACCTTCATGGATGTGGAGATGTGGGAACCAGGTTCTTGCTACCACAACTTATTGCCCCGCAGTAAAATCGACCAGCCTGAATCCCTTAACGGAAGTGGTGTCGTACAGGCTGTGCTTTCCGACTGTCCCACCAAAGATGTCCTCCTTTCTCAGCGTTGCGTTGAAATTGCCGAGGATAATTTTAGGAGAAGGAGGAATAACTCGTAGAGCTCATCTTTGGTAATTTTTCTCTTCTGTTCTTCATCCTCCTTTTGCCCGGTCCATCCCATCGCATTTCCTGGATAGCGATAATGTCTGCTTTGTTGCAGTTGGGGATCTCCGCTAATTGTTCGGCAGCACGTGGTCTATTAAGGGACCTTACATTCCACGTGCATATCCGAAATTCGTTATCTTTTATACATTTGTTTGGGTTGTCATCAGTGTATCAATCCGTTTCTGAGGTCTGTTGTTGCTTCGCAACTAAGTGCTTTTCTACGTAGTCGGGAAGTTACCCCGACGTGCTACCCATAACCTTAAATACCAGGCAGTTGATGTGTCTCCAGGTGAAGAGCCGTAAAAACCGCTCGTCTTATGGCCTGGGCTTCAAACAAGTCGAAGTAAGTCGGCCTAACTGTAACTGAAAAGCCCACCGTTCATTAAAAAAAAAAAAAAACAATTCATTCGCTATTGTCCCTCGATGGGAGTACCTTGTTGGGAACACTCCTTCGTTGTGGGATAATTTGTAGTAACATCTTACTCCGCACTCCACTTCGACCTGTCGACCATGGGAGGCTCTTTTGTGAAAACAAAACAGACAGACGAACGGAATCGCTGGACCCACTTTTTTCGACTTCTCTATAATCGCATTGTCATATTTGATCGAAATCTTAACTTTTTTTCACGAATTCAATACTTGCCATATATTCTATATGTCGCAAGTAAAATGTTATTTTTTTCGTACCAACACTTTCTTGATCAATTTTAAGTTTTAAGGCTCCTCCAAACGATATGGTAGTCGAGTTTCAATAGGTTTGTTGCAACTTTATTATTTGCAAGTTTATTGCGAAAATGAAATTCCTGAAACCACAGAAGAAATCTTGGCACAATCTTATTAAGAGGATAGCTGAGGTAAACTGTAGAGAGTCCAAAGAAGTAAAGATAACCCAAACCCTATAACTAAACCCTATAGCTCAAACCAACGGAGAGTAGCATGTGTAAGAGATGACCAAGACAGTGGAAAGATCTCTGATGTCAAACAGACTTTACCGAATTTGCCCAAAATCTTGAGTTATTCGATAATGTATTTAAAAATTTATCACTTTCCATAAAACAACGCTGAAACTAATTTAATTAAACAGCGTAAAACACATTTCTGAACTCTGAAATGGACTAATGGTTGCGCTATTTTATG
Source organism: Sphaerophoria rueppellii (assembly GCA_920937365.1). Lineage (NCBI taxonomy): Eukaryota > Metazoa > Arthropoda > Insecta > Diptera > Syrphidae > Sphaerophoria > Sphaerophoria rueppellii. The sequence continues at coordinate 32,145,695 of CAKKXW010000003.1, read as the reverse complement.
TCCTAAATTTCTTGCTGTATGTAACCCACGTTTTTTTGCAATGCCTGCATCTATTATCCTACCCATAAACGACCAACTCGAAGATCGATAAACCAACTTTTAAGGTCGCCAGCCAATAAGAAGAGTTATCGTACACGGAGCATACAAACCCTTTTGATTTCGCTCTGATATTTACCCTCCAAATCATCGATTGATATTGATTTTTTTCCATTCCAAAAGTTTATTATTGATTGGTAGCGCTCAGGTTTTGAAAGTAGTATGTGTACGTTGTTGTTATTAAATGTTCAAAGAAAGTCTAGGACAACAAGTTAATTAATAGAAAGCTGAATTCATTTATTTGCATGTTGAGATATATGTATGGAAATGGAATAGAATAGAATGCATCTTTCCATTACAAGATGAACCATAGTGAAGTTAGTAGCCAATCCAACACATATGCATCCTGGATTTATAGTCCGAAACATTAATTTACATTACAGATGGTTTCCAGAGAATGTAATTTACAACTTTACAACTATTCACCAGTTCCCCAAACTATCTAAAGTTATCAAGAACACAGGCGAACTTCTTGGAATTCAATAGAAATGGAATTGATAATATGTAATATGACATAATCGGGTCGTTCTGAAAATAATGAAGTGCTTAAATTCTGATTTTGTAACCTTTTGGGATACTAATTAAAACCATGTTGCAAAATTGTGCATTCACCTGAACATGGCGATGGCCAATATTAATTCCTTGTAAATGTTTGAAACAGGACATTCTTTAGAAATTTGATTCCATATACAGATGACATGATCATTAAAACTTATTGCATGGACAATTCGACACTGAATTCTGAGTACCGTATACAAAATAAAGCCATAGAAATGAGCGAAGAGATTTCATTAAAATTAATTGTTAATTTTATATTCTAATCAAAATTTACCTTGGCATTGTTAATATTTAAATGTATAAAATGAAACGGCAAACCAACACTCAACACTGAAAATATGTGCATGCATAAATAGTACGAAAATATGAGTGCATCGTAGTTTTCAGCCACGAATAAATTCGTACAATAAACTCATATTCGTATATTTAAAGAGATCTTTGTACTTTGTACGAATGGAATGACAATATTTACGTTTAACTTCGTACATTTACAAAGACCGTTAGTACATTCTACTTCGTACTATTTATTCCCCATTTGTAAATTTGCAAAGAGCATTAGCTCATCCTGCTTATACTTCGTTCTATTTACTCTCGATTCGTAGATTTATCAAAAGCATTAGTTCATTTTACTAATACTTCGAACTATTTACTCCCTATTCGTAAAACCAGCATAAGCTTGAGCATATTCTACCAATAATTCGTAAATGTACCAAAAACATTCGTTCATTTTACTAATTCTTCTCTCTAATGCTCTCGTTAAATGTACGAATGGAGAGTAAATATTACAAAGTATTAGTGCAATGTACTAATGCTTTCGGTAGATGAACGAGGTATTAGTAGAATCTACAAAAGGTATTGGTAAATGTACGAATAGAGTATAAATGTACTTAATAATAGTACAATGTAAAAATGCTCTTGATAAATATACGTATGGAGTGTAAATAATACGACGTATTAGCACAATGTACTAATACTCTTGATAAATATACGAATGAAGGAAAAATATTACAAAGTCATTAGTAAAATGTACTAATGTTTTGCTTAATGTTACTGTGTTAGAATGGAAGAAAAATATTACGATGTATTAGTAAAATCTACTGATGCGTTTGGTAAATATACGAATGGAGGTTATGATACACTAAGTATTAGTAGTATGTTCAGATAAAAAAGTTGCATTCTACTTATAATGAGTAAATCCTACGAATTAATTGGTAAGGTCAATTTTCGAGTCGAAATTGTTTACGAATATTTGTTTTGCTACGTACATTTAACAAACGTATGAGTACATCTTACGAATGAATTTGGAGAAATTACGACGCCACTTGTTACACGACGATTTACGAATGATTTAGTTCAATACACGAATAAATTCGTACAATGTACTCATAAATTTGTTTTACGAATACTATTATTACATAGAACGAAAAATTCATGTTTTTTACTAAAAATTTAATCAATATTTACTAATATATTCGTAATTTTCTTATTACAGTAAAGCTTCGAAAAATAAATAAAATTTTTTAGTTAAAGAATCATCAGCAGGATACTCTTAAGATTGCGACGAGAATGCGATACCACAGCAGAACCATTTACAAGTAACTTGTTTTGGTAAGCTGAGTAATTGAGAGGACCACTTTGAGTTGGTATTGAAATGAGTTACCAGGAGCAATGCTCAACTGCATTTGATGGTATTCCTACAGAGTTCAGAGATTCTCCAGGCTGCGCCAACAAAATAGCACGAGCTCCAGCATAAACTCTAAAGAAAAGCACCATTAAAGACGAAAGAACCAGCGATTGCTCTGAAGTTAGTAGCCAAAGTTTAGATCCAGTTCCTGAATCAAATGATAACACAACTGAAATATTTTACTCTAAAGAGGAAGTTGAGGAAAATCAAGAAAGTGATGTCATGTCAGTAACTCGCCATCGACAACAATGAACGAAGTAATTGTTCCACGACGCAGTCAACGTACACGAAGACCTGTCCGAATGGATGCTTATGTTTGTCAAGCCAAATCCGTTGAGCTTTACGATCCATTAACAGTTGACGAAGCATGTGATGATTTAAAGAAAGTTCTCAAGATTTGGTGTGTTAAATATAAGTTTATTCGAACAGCTCTCAAATGCGACTCCCTTGCTTAGCCTCTCACAATGCATGCCTGTACATTAGCATGGGTAAAGAGAAACTCGCGAGTGCAAACATGATTGAAACAAGTAAAATACTAAAAGTGTGTTTTCACTGTCTGGCTATACTTTGCTACAAAGCACTAAACAGAAGTGATTGGAAACTCTGAAAAGATGCAATGGAAGAAGAATACAATTCATTAATTGAAAATGACATTTGGACATTGACCGATATTCCACCCAAGAAGAGACCGATTGATTGTAAATGGATTTTTGAAACGAAGAAATATTCAAACGGTAAAATCCATCGCTACAAAGCCCGGCTAGCTATTAAAGGGTGTGCGCAAAGAAAGGGAATCGATTACGAGGAAACCTATTCCCCAGTTGTACGATACACCTCGATTCGATTCTTACTTGCAACGGCCGCCAAATACAATCTCGATATCGATCAAATGGATACAGTGAGCACATTCCTTCAAGGTGATTTGGGCGAAGAGATTTTTATGGTGCAGCCAGAAGGCTTCAGCGACAGCAGTCTCAAGGTCTGCAAGTTAAAAAAATCCTTTTATGGGCTAAAGCAAGCCAGCCGCATTTGGAACCATAAATTAGACGCGGCATTGCAAAGGTTCGGTCTAAGTAGATCTTAAGTAGATCTCTGCATTTATTACAAAATATATAAAGACAAAATGTTATACATAGCAGTTTATGTAGATGATCTACTAATTTTTACAAATGATGAAAAACAGAAGTAGGAATTTAAACACTACTTACAAAACTCTTTCAAAATGAAAGATATCGGAGAAGTCCGTTTTTTCTTAGGCATTCAATCAACAGAGATCGAAAAAAGAGTTTAATTGCATTGGACCAAGAGTTGTACATCCATGAAATTTTAAATCGATTTAATATGCTCGATTGGAACTCTGCAAAAACGTCTTTGGATGCTAATCAAAAATTGACAAAACAAATGTGTCCACAGACCGAAAAAGAGTGTGCTGAGAACAAAGATGTACCATATCAAGAAGCTGTTAGAAGCATAATGTTTGCGGCCCAAGTTTCACGTCCTGATATCAGTTTTGCTGTAAGTGCAGTCAGTCAATTTAACCAAAATCCTGGTAAAGCTCACTGGTTGGCGGTAAAACGCATTTTTCGCTATCTGAAGGGAACAGCCGATACGAGACTAGTTTACACTGCTTCGGAAGGTCACGTTTCAGGATTTTGTGACGCTGATTGGGCAAATGATATCGATGAGCGACGATCAGTTACAGGATACACTTTCTTGTTACATAATGGTGCAATTTCATGGAATTCGAAAAAACAACCAACTTTTGCCATTTCAACTACGGAAGCAGAATATATGGCACTCACTGCTGCGACTCAAGAAGCTACCTGGTTACTAGGATTACAAAAGGAGCTTATCCCAAATCCACCTGATTCAACAACTATACGATGCGATAACAAAAGTGCCATAAGCTTGGCTCTTACCAGTATGTATCATCTATCATGGAAGAACCAAACATATTGATGTCAAACATCACTTTATACGAGAGAAAATTGACGAAGGCAAAATAATTTTAAAATACATCAGTACTGAAGAGATGACAGCTGATTTACTGACTAAAGCTTTTCCTGTCACGAAGCATATTGCCTATTCCTCTGCTCTTGGACTTAGCTTTGGTGAAATCTAATTCAGTGACGGTGTTAAAATATACTTGTTGTATTCAGCCCTATCTAGGTATTTTTCGGAGCGGACAATTTTCCGCAACGCAAATATGGTCGGAGCTTAAATTTGTATTCGAGCTAATTGTCATCGGACAAAAATATGGCAACCAAAATTTTTCAGTCTGAACAGCTTTAAACACAATTTAAAAAAAAATTCCGCAAACAATTTTCTGCGGACAAATCGGAAATTATTTATTTTCCCTCCACGGGGTAAGCCTTGACGTGGCGGAGCGGCTTACGGTAACTACTACTATGAAGCTTAGAGCTATGCGATCGCGAAACTTGATTTCGCAGAAGGGCCTCCCATGGTCGACAGGTCGAAGCGGAGTAGGCTGTTACTACCAATTACCCCACAACGAAGGAGTGTTCCCACCAAGGCACTCCCACCGAGGGACGACAGCGAATGAATTTCTTTTTTGGAATCAACGGTGGCGTCTCCAGTTCCAGTTAGGCCGAACTACTTGGTGAACACCTTTACGGGCTACTTCGACTTATTTGAAGCCCAGGCCGTAAAAGGAGCGGTTTTTCCGGCTCTTGCACTTGGAGTCACATCAAGTGGCTGGTACTCCAGGTTGGGGGTTGTGCGTTGGGGTGACTTCCCAACCACGTAGAAAAAAAGTTTAGTTGCGAAGCAACAACAGGCCTCGGAAACGGACGGATACACTGATGACGACCCAAGCAAATGTACAAAGGACAACGATTTTCGGATATGCACGTGGAATGTTGGTGAACTACACTGAGGTTCACGTTCTCGGCCTTTTTGGCGAGGAAAATGCCGGACCCGAAGTTTATTCAGCTTCATCGGGCATTTCCACAAGTGGTTCATCAAGCCGGATTGACCTTGACCTCTGCGGTGGCAACTAAGGTTTTTTCTTTAAGTAAGCGACAGCAGGGAGCCACCCTCACGGAACCACCCTTGTGAG
>CAKKXW010000003.1:32110156-32135898 GCA_920937365.1 Sphaerophoria rueppellii | reverse complement strand
AGGGGAATGGCGAAGAAGATACAACAGCGAACTTTACGGGTTGTACAACGACATGGACCTAGCCAGAAGGGTCAAGGTCCAGAGACTCAGATGGCTCGGTCATTTAGAGCGAATGGACACCAATGCTCCGGCCCGGAAAGCCTTCGACACTATTCCCGAGGGACGTAGGAGGAGAGGAAGACCGCGACTCAGGTGGCGCACTCAAGTGGAAGAGGACCTCAATCAACTCGGAGTGCAAAACTGGAGACGACTAGCTAAGGATCGAGCTAGCTGGCGGAGCCTGTTGATTGAGGCCCAAGTCCACAACGGACTGTAGCGCCACCTTAAGTAAGTAAGTAAGTAAATCGGAAATCAAACTATCAAAAATAAAGGAAAATAAAGCTAGTCATCGCATCATATTGTTACTCATCGTATTTCGTTACTTCATATCGGAATAAATTCCGAATTGTAAGTCGGTAGAATAACTCGAAGCAAAACTTGTCCGAAACGTACGAAATCGGACAAAATTCCGCTCCGAAAAATACCTCGATAGAATTCGATTTTATTTCATGCTATCACTTCTTTATTAATTTATTATTTTCGTAAATTGTCATGTTTAGACTTGTCATTCTTTCTTGTGCCGTTAAACTAGAAGTTCAATTAATTGTTTTTTCCTTAAATAAAAATCGTTTTCTTTCAATATTAAGCTTCTTTTTGCAGGAGTTCAAAAAAGTTAAGAAACAACAATCTTACATGGAACTGAACATGAGAATTGAACGAGAAAAGGGAACCGAGTATTGTGCAGTAAAAGTTGGGCAAAGTGCTTGCAATGGCCATCGAAAGGTTGCTTCGATTAAGAAGTTATTTGTCTTCGGCAGGTTCAACGTCAACAATCAGTCGTACAAGTATTTCAATGACGTCCATACGTTCATTCTTTAATAAAAGGAGTGATTGTTCCACCGCCCCATGATCTGCTTGTTACAAGTGGAAAACTGTTGGTGTGGAATTTTTAATTAAATCGAGTTAACGAGAAACGATGGTACAAAAACTAAAAATTGAAAGTAAACTTGACTTTGTTTACAATACAACGGGATATAAAAATCCGATGCCTGACAATGCTCTTTACAAATTATTCTCTCGATATTTGGAACTTATTGTTGGTGTAATTTAATTGCAACAAGTTTCATGTCCTTACTAATTGGTCTTCGTCGCTTCTACAGTAGCATCCATCTTCGTAATGGCAGAATGTTCGTCTTGAAAATTTTCGGCTCATTCATCGTTTGTCTGGCCAAGTCCTTTTGACGGTCTTCGTCCGTTTTCCATTTTCCAAACGAAAAATATTTGATTTCGTTGGCAGAGCAAAAATACCTACTAAAATGTATTAATACAAAGTGTCAACTGAATTGATAACATAAATCAGCAAAATGTTTTCTTTTTTTTTTGGAGAGAAATGAACTCTTAATTTTGACAACGCGTTGCTATTTCGTATACAAAATTTATCCCTTGGACAAATTCGTGTACGAGTCAATTTAGTTCGAGAATACAACTTTCGCATATGAGATTCAGTACGCGATAATTTACGTATACGAACATTATGGCACGGTTTCAAGAATAGGGTTCCAGTTATAACAAGATGGGAAAGCCATCTATGTATTCTGTGTACTGTGGGGAAAGCTTGCTGTCAAAATGACATTTGCCTACGAGCTAAAAATCATATTAGTTATGAGAGTATGCGTGTAATACAAACTCAATAAAGCAATTTTCCTGCAAGATTATGTTTGTATGAAAAAAATAAGTTTTGAGGTATTTGGAGGGTAAAACGTAGAGATGATCATTTTCATTAGTAATAAGCTGACGACCTGACGTTAAAACATCCGTTCGAGTACTTTCTGCACTAAAATTCGTAAAACGAGACATTTTTAGGAGTTGGGGTAAAATTCTCTCACAGAAAAAAAAAAAAAACTACAAGAAAGTAAGCGAACGGGAAAACAACAAAATTTGCCCAAATTTTAACTGTCAAGTTTTTTACTTGCGACGCATAGAATATATGGCAAGTATTGAATTCGTAAAAAAAAATTGAGATGAGGATGAGATATGATATTACGATGATAGAGAAGTCAAAAAAAGTGGGTCCGGCTATTCCGCCTGTCTGGAAGTTTACAGGCATCTACAGCCTTTAACAACTGGTGCGATTGACTTCAAATTTGAAAATTAGAGGTTTGAGCAAAAACTCATATCCCAATTTTTTTTATTTTTGTTTTAAGATCAAAATTTAGGGGAGCCACCATACGATTTCTTTGGCAAAAAACAAAAACTTTCATTTTTCTCCAAAACGGCTCCTACTTATTTTTTTAAAACTTCCTCGAGTTTTATTTTTTTAAACATTCATGTATTTTATTTAAAAAAAATGTTTGTATTGCTCCAAAACGATACCTCCCATAGAACCGTTGTTATTAGATTTTCTCGAAAAGTTAAAGTCCGATCAGCGTAAGTTTTTTTTTGGAAGTACGTATATATTTTTCAAATAATATTTCGCATTCAAAAAAATTTCAATTTTTTTTTTTGGATTCTTAAAAAATATTTTTAATTTTTTTTTTTTCAAAATTCTGTATCTCAAGAACCGATCAATTTTAAAAATTAAAATTGAAGTATAATATGTAGTATTTACATATTCTTAAAACTGCATACCCAAATTAATTTTAAGACATTTTTGAAAAATTTTATACATACAAAATTAATTTAAAAAAAAACAAACGGTTTCGACGATTTTCAAAAAAAAAAAACCAAATTCAATAAATCAAGGATAACGCTTGAATTTGTTTGGCATTTAAATTTTTGGAATTAAATGTATTTACGAGGTACATTTTCAAATTTTTTAAATAAATTTTAATTATTTTTATATATTAAGTGTTTTTTTCTGAGTTAAATGTAAGTTGTAAGTAAGAGTGTAATCAGAATTGCTTAAGGTATATCTCATATTTTAACACTAGTTTTTGCAATTTTTGGAACACAAAAGTAATCATAAATATTTAGTTTTAGCATGCAGGAGCAAGTTCGTACGACCCAGTCGTGCACATTTTTTTTGTATGAAAAATTGAGGCTTTTGAATTTGAATTTATTTATTAATTATTTTTTGTTTTTGTGTTATTTAACACTGCAGTTAAGCTGCGTCCGTCAATTCCATTTATGTGTTTTTGAACAACGATAGTAATTTAGAGGTGCTTCCACCAATGGCTGTTTCCGTCAATTCCTTTATTTGGTTGGAGTTATAGCTATTTCACGGGTGCCACTCCCTTATTAGTGGTGCTGTCTAGTTGTTCTTTCATTTTAATCGAAAAACTTTTCGAGTTCATATTTATTAATTGTCTATTTTCAATCATATCAGCCTAAAGAAATTTCTTGGGTTGAAATTCGTAGGTTGGGGAAATATTTTATTCCCTCGTCAGCGCTCTCTTTTATGAAAAACTACAAATTTTTTATGAGTACGCGAACAGGATTTGATTAAATTTCGTAATTTTTCGTCAAATGGGACTGTTTTAAGAGGGTACGCGAATGGACCTATTTTTAGACTGATGTAAAACGGAAATCAATCAACTGAAAAAACTTGTATTTATTAAAATATTTTTTTCAGAAATTTGAAGCATGGTATGCAGTGCTTTGATAACTACAATCGGCGCTGTTTCTCCGAAGGCAAACTTGTTCATTGGAAAAACAACTCCTCCGATGCCAGAAGATTCATAGAAAGATTATGTGGCGACACTATGCACGAAACAGGTCAGTATGGAATTCTCTAGTGAGTTATGACTATTATCTGTGGACTTTATTTTTTATGTGATGATTCCCTGAAAAGACCAGTGTGGCTTTTTCTTTAATTAGTTGTAAGGAAATTTTTGAACAGGAATTTTGTTCACTGTATGCTTTTTACTCAAGTTGTTGAAACAGCTTTTATGTTCTTGTGGTTGAAACTAAAGTACCTATTCACTTTTATTTTTGAAGAATATTTAAAGACCAGGGAGTGTTTCAATCGCATTCAAGAAGACTGGAAAAAATGCGCGAAGGAATTCAAAACTTTTTTGTACGACGAATTTCACGGAAGCAGCTACTCGATGGATATTTCAAGCAAATACATGCAGTTTTGTTGGTAATAAAACTCTATTTAATTTATATTGTTTCCTAACTACACTTTGGTTGTTTTGAAGTGCTCGACATGCTTATGAAAGTTGTATATACAGCAGTGCACATTTGAAGTGCTTTAACCATTCAAAGGAAGCAGGAATGTCGTTGGAAGAGAAAAAATTTAGCGATTGTCAGTCATATATGTCATGTGCAGCTCCAAGCAAACTGACAGCTCGTTTCCTGTTTGTTGGTTTTACCGTTTCAATGATATTTAAACTTTTGTAAATACAAATTAATTTCAATGTACTTATAAAGAAATAAATTGTTAAAAATAAAAAGTAACTAATACATTTTTATCATTTAATTGCACAAAAGACAGTTAATTTTTTACAAATTATGATTTTTTTTTTTTATAATTTGCACCCAATCAAGGGATTTTTATACCCTTTTTATGCCAGAGACACAGTGAGTGTATTAGGAAGAAGAGAAGGGGTTGAAAAGGAAGTGTCAGTGTACATTGGTCTTAAATTCTTGAACATTGTAATGACTGGGAAAGACAGAATGTGGAAGAAAGTTCCACATTCGCGTAGTACGACTAACAAATGATTCTCTATACTTGAGAGTACGTCCGAAGTTGGGCTCGAGGGTAAACTGGTGGGAATTCCTAAAAGCGTGAGTATTACGGTCGAATTGTTTGAAGGGAGGAATGCAACTGGCTATTTCACTAAAGCAATTGCCGTGGAAATAGCGATAGAACACTACATTTCGGCGGTCGGTGGTCTAAAGGAGTGAATGCGTCAGTGATCTCTCTATCACCAATCATTCTTACAGCTCTTTTTTGTATTCCATCCAAGAGGCTTAAGTTAATAGCCGGAGCACCAGCCCAACGGTGGGAATTGTACTCAAGCTTTGGACGGATATAGGTTTTATAGATAATAGCCTTAAGAATCCCAAACATCTTTTTGGCGACATCGCGTATGTGGTCGGACCACAAGAGGTGGTCAGTGATGCACATACCGAGTATCTCAAGATATTCGGTCTCATTGATGCAAGTGCCACCCATGGACAGTGGCAGGGGGTATATCTCGCTTCAACGATACCAGACAGCAGTGAGTTTTTGAAGCATTAAACTCTACACGGTTCTTAATTCCCCCTTGGACAATGCTGTTTAAGTCAGAGTTTAATGAACTCATCATATTTTGCCGTTGCTGTTCCACATCCGGAGAGGAGGGATGTGAATCTTTAAACGAATACGATAAGCTAAGGGTACTGTCGTCAGCGAAAAAATTTATTGGATTAGAAGTAACAGACAAGAGATCATTGATAAAGAGGGTAGGAGACAAAACGGAGCCCTGTGGCATGCCAGCAGTATTGTATTGAACGGTTCGAAAGAAAGTTTCTATTTCAACGAAGAAGGCAACATTTTCGATGCCTTTGAAGTATCAAGTGCAACAATCTTATTTTCTTCACAACGATGTAAAGATTTGTTCCACTGTTCAGTGAGTTAAACCATCAAATCACCAGTGGACCTGTTGCTGCGAATGCCGTACTGCCGGTCATTAAGAAGCTTTCGGTCTTCGAGATATTTCTTGAGCTGATAGTTTATCAGCGTTTCCATGACCTTAGAAAGAAGGGACATAAGTGCAATCGAACGAAAATTGGACGGAGAAGAAGATTCGCCTGTTTTTGGAATAGGCTGGACAAATGCTGTATTCCAACTGCTCGGAACGAGCCCAGAAGAATAGGATAAATGGAAAAGCTTAACCAAGGGTTTTGCCAGCGTGGAAGAACACCTCTTCAGAACAATAGCGGGGATACCATCCGGACCAGCGGATTTATGCATGTTGAGATCCTTTAAGACTCTTGCCACACCTCGAGTGCGAAATCATTGACGCGCTCAAGAACTGGAGGAGTCCACTCTCTGGCAGCGAAGAGTTGGCGGCGAACTGCCTTGCAAAAACGTTAGCTTTCGCGAGAGAGCTAATTACTGGAGTGTCATTGTCAACGAGTGTAGGGACCGAGGAAGAAGAAGAATTCTTCATATTTTTTACAAATGACCAAAAATTCTTACTGCCTTTGGGACAATGCAGTAGTTTTTGCCTTAATTTTTGGTCATGTAAAATATTGGTCCGCCGGATAAGGGCCTTACAAGCCTTCCTGGCTTGTTTAAAGTTGTTCCGGTTTTCTTCAGTTGGGTTGGCTCTAAAAAACCGGAACTTTACTTCTTTTTCCCTGATAACTTCTTTACAGCTTAAATCAAACAATGACTTTTCCTTGTGGTTGATGCTTTTAATTTAACCCTATTCGGGATAAAAGTTTTCATTCCCAAAATAATTATATTAGTAATCATATCTGCGCTGGAGTCTACGTCACTATCGAGGAATCATAGTGACCAGTTAAAGATCCGGAAAAAGTTGTTGAGATCGTCCCAATTGGCTTTCTCGTATTGCCACACGGTTCTCTTCGGAGCTCTTTCTCTAACGGGATAAGCTTGACACGTGAAATTGCAGAACCAGTTCTGCTCTGCCTATATAGGGGTTTTAATACACTGATAGAGTATTTATCAGGATCAGACGTAAGAAACAAGTCAAGAGTATTTTCCGCTTGGCCATTATTGTCTGATATTCAAGTGGGTTCGGTGACAAGCTGAGTAAGGTGGTTAAGCTCAGCAAAGATCTCAGCACACATTCCTTCGCGTGTTGTCTGGCCCGAATGGAGAAAACTCGCGAGAACTTGAAGCTCTGTCCAAATTAGCGCTTCGATAAAGAAAACTATAGTAAATGATGTGTTTATTTACGGAAAACTTGAACCACATAAAATTGAACAAAGAGTTGGAGCCGCGTCCATATTGTGGTAAGAACTGATTAGCACATCATTCCTAATGCAGACAACGAGTCCATGGTGGGAGAAGAATAAAGGCACTAAGCAATACCTATGAATAAGAAATTCAGGAGGCTCAGAATTCTCACCTTCTTGGGTTTCACTCAGTGCCAATACAGCTTGCCTGTTCAAAACTGTTGATATACGCAAGAAAATTAATTCTTAGCCCAAGAATATTGCAATTATCGACTCTGAAATTATCAGTCATTATAAGTAAGAGACAATAAAAAGACCAAGTCCATATAAGGTAATGTTCTTCAGAGAGTACGTACCTACCTCTTGGCTGGAGTGGTTTTTTCCATTGAGAATACGTGGCCGAGCGTACCTATGTAAGGAGTCGTCTTTCCTTGGCTTTCTGGACTATATGCACAACTTGGTGACGCTCGTGCAGTTCTCGGTTGAACCTCCTTTTCCATTCGCCATCGTCGCAAATTCCACTTGCTGCTACCAAAATTGACGTTTTGTCCTAAGCGATGCACCGAAGTTCTTTGTTTGTTGTCATTCACTTCAAGGCCAACGAGTTTCGACTGTTCTTCAATCGCTGTGCACAGCACAGACGCTAAAACCAGTTTGTATTATTGAGGTATGAGATCAAGTCTTCGATTAAATTTTGAGACTTCCTCAATACCGTTGGAGAATTTTTTATCTGGAGTGGAGTGGAGTGCTCTTTTCCTAACCAAGGCCGGACAATGGCAGAGAAAGTGTTAGACCGTTTCCTTTTCATCCTGTTCCTCACAGCTACCCCAGAAGCAGTAATGTGGTATACCAAATTTTGCCGCATTCTCCCCTATGGGCCAATGCCCTGTACAGGTAGCAAAAATCCAGGCATATAACGCAATTCGTTAAACTATTCCACCTATGATTTGCTTCTGATGTGTATTTGATCAGGATATTGCCCTTCACAACTCCAAGAGGAGCATATACTCTCACTGCCAAAGAGTTGTGAAGGGCTGATCCTTGCCTAGCTATAGCTCATCTGCCTTCTCATTTCCCTCATAGATATTTTTAAGGTCTATACAAGCTTCTCTTTTCGCTGACAATTCTGCCTGGAATACACTGGAAAAAAAGGGAAGTCATTAGAATTTTGAAATGTTAAGAGATTCACAGAAGACACCTGTACCAACACCACATTCCATATTCGAACCATCCGTTAAGACAGAAGTGATTGCCTCTGATATCCCTACGCGAGCGTTTCTGTACACCTTTGTAAGCTTGTTTATGTAAGCTTTGCTGAGAGCAGGCCACCACACAATGGAGCCGTAAACAAGTAGCGGAACAACCGCTGTGTACGTTACTTGATCATTTTTGATTGTAGGCCCCACTTTTTACCGAAGGTTTTGTTGCAGGCGTAGAAGACCACGCATGCCTTTCTCACCCGTTCTTCAATGTTGAGCTTCCAGGTTAATTTGGTGTCTAGTATTACGTCCAGATATCTGGCACTGAAAGACAGTGTTTATGATTGACCGTTTAACCGAGGTAGAGCGAAAAGTGGTATTTTGATTTTGGTGGTGAAAAGCATCAACACGGTTTTGTTGTTGTTAACACCACAGCTCGCGGCCCAGGTGCTTACTTTCTTCAAAGCCATATTCGGGATTTCGCTAATCTGCTGCACTATGTTAATTTCAAGATTGGAAACTTACATCACGCGGAGCAGCTGGATAATTTTTTTTTTTTCAAAATTCCCAATCCGGATATCGCTTATCGCCATTAGTTATAAGCTCTTCCTCTCACACTTTGTGGGGTGCAAGCGATTCATCAAAACACGCCTCCATGTTTGAATTAAATAAATAAAATGAGTTGGAGTTGAAATTTTAAACAATATTAGGAGCATTGCTCTTCAGAGGTAATTCGTAAGTATCGAAATTAACAAGTTCTGTTGGAATTGGAAAATTAATAAATCATAAGCCCATCAATGAGAGGAGAGTAACCTTTACAACAGTTCATTCGTACATTTGAAGAGGAGATTAAAAGCAAAACAAAACTAACAATAATAATAAATAATAATCTCGTTTAAATTAATTCCCCGAATTAAACACCGAAATGCTTACAAAAAACACAATCTGTTTCGGGGAACCCTTAATACAAGGCGAAAGAATTCAAGTACTTTGGCAATGGTAAAATAATTACTTCATTGATCCATTTATGAATGTAAAATAATAAATCCTTGGCAATCATTTAAGCGATACAAATAAATTTAATGCACCTAAGGGCGTCAATTTTTAAACTAGGGGATTATGACTTTTTCATTATATGTAAAGTGGCGAATGAAATCTGTTTTGACTCATATATATAGCCTTGCGAATCAGTTGATGTCTAAAGTGAGGAGTAGTTTAAAGCGGTCAAAGGGCATTATGCGGAGGTAATTGTTCATGAAATATTATTTTTCGCTTGAAGCTTTCCCCACCAGCAGCTTTAATGATAGTTCTTGGTTGTGCTACCAGTAACCATTACAATTCCTGGTTTTGAGTAGCACCAGGGGCCGTTCTAGTATAAGCGGTGCCAATGTTAAAAAATCATATCGTGTTATCCACTTTGCGGTACCAAAAGTATAGAGCTGGAATTCGCAATCTGTCAAACTAAGTAGTTGAACCAACATTGTAAAAACCTACTACAAATGGTGATTCTCCACAACCACATATTGTGTTTTAAGGGGAGATTATGGTTTACATAATCGCCCAACTACGCAAGCAATTGGCAAAATAGTGAAGAAATTTTAAGAGACTGGACTGGTTACAGGTATTGTAAGGCCTGTGCATCATCGTTTCTCTCGTACCGATGAAAATATTGCTGCTGTAAGTGTAAGTGTTGCTAAACACCCGAATGTATCGATTCCTCGTCGTTCTCAGGAATTAGGACTGTCTTATGTCCTACTGTCTTACTAGCCTACTTTGCATTTGGATCTACAACTAAAGGATTTTTCAATAGGGACACTAAAGTTTTCTTAAATAAAACAAAAACGATTTTGGATATCAATAAAATTCTTCATTCCTGTTCGATATTCGTACGAAGTTCATCAATCGTCGCTGGCTTGTTGGCAACAACCATACATTTGACGTAGCCCCACAGGAAATAGTCTAACGGCGTTAAATCGCATGAACGAGGCGGCCAATTTACAGGCCCATTTCTGGAGATAATGCGCTCATCGAACTTCGTTCTCAATAATTCGATTGTTTGGCCCGCTGTGTGACATGTGACCGACAACCGTCCTGTTGAAACCACATATCGTCAAAGTCCATATCATCCAATTCATTCCAAAAATAATCGGTTAGCATTGAACGATAGCGATTCCCATTCACAGTAACGTGCCGGTCTTGATCATCACGGAAGTAGTACGGCCCAATGACACCACCAGCATTTAAACCGCAACAAACAGTGATTTTTTGGGGATGTAATGGTGCCTCGTGAAGCACATGTGGATTGCTGCCTGACCAATAACGCATATTTTGCTTATTGACGAAGCCATCCACCCAGAAATGAGTCTCATCGCTGAAGATGATAAATTGTACGTAGCGCTCTTAAAGTGTTGACCACTGACTCCGAATTTCGGTAGTAAATTTTAATAATTTCGACTCCTATACCTTTCCATGATGAAATGGCAAACCTTAGCCGTGTTTTATTGGGAACTCAGCTTAGCTTAATAATAACATGTCAAACAACAACAACCGAAAGCTGAGTAAAAATAAGTTAGGAATTTACACAAGATAAAGTACTGGCTACTCGACACTATAGTGAGCAAAATATGTTTTTTTTTTTAATTTAAATTTTGGCAGAACAAAATGGGATTTTTGAGCTAGTGGTGAGCATAATGAAATGATTTCAATAAGCGAAACAAAATTATTCGACTGATTTGAATAATCGAGTGATCATTTGAATTACAAAATGTTTGCTTGAAATTCTTAATTGTAAACACCAAACTTGATAATATGTACTAGTTGTTTATCAATCGAATATTAAGAGAAGTCATTCAAGTACTGCTCGCAATAATCATAATTCAATCTTTTTTCATTCGAATACTAATAATCGATGGCTTTCATTTGAATGCTAATAATCGATTATTTTCATTGGAATACTAATAATCGATGACTTTCATTTGAATGCTAATAATCGATTATTTTCATTGGAATACTAATAGTCGTTATTCAAAAACTGCTCGTAGTAATTCGATTTATTTTCAAGAGGATGCTTGTAATCGATTATTTTCATTGGAATACTAATAGTCGTCATTAAAAACAGCTCGTAGCAATTCGATTTGTTTTCAAGAGGATGCTAGTAATCGATTATTTTCATTGGAATACTAATAGTCGTCATTAAAAACAGCTCGTAGTAATTCGATTTATTTTCAAGAGGATGCTAATAATCGATTATTTTCATTGGAATACTAATAGTCGTCATTAAAAACTGCTCGTAGTAATTCGATTTATTTTCAAGAGGATGCTAGTAATCGATTATTTTCATTGGAATACTAATAGTCGTCATTAAAAACTGCTCGTAGTAATTTGATTTATTTTCAAGAGGATGCTTATAATCGATTATTTCCAATCGAATACTAATAAGTAGCAGTTGTAGCAGTACAAGTAGGTTTAATAAATCATCCGAATGATTTCACAGTGCATAGTCGAATGATATCGAATAGTTTCTTGAATCGATTAAATCGTTCGGATGCGCCCATCACTATCACCATGACATTTTTTTCTCTGACAGGATTTGACAGATCTTGATTGCAGGGGTAACAATTTTTAAATATAAAATAGAAACTCAGTTTAAAGCTGAGTAAAGCGTTTTATTGGAATTCCTATTGCTAAGCTAAGCTGAGTTCCCAATAAAACACGGCTCTTATTGAAGAGAAATGTCAAGAATGCGGGAAAAAATATGGCGTCGTTAGCTGTTCCTATCGGTCTACTTTTGTAGCGTCCCTATTGAAAAACCCTTTACATCTATATAACGTCCAGCTAACAAAACAACTGAAGCCCAGCTGACCATTCATAACCTCGTAGATACGTCGATTGAACAAAAGACGGTGGCCAGAGATTTTTCGAAAAAAAATTTTCTTCAACAACGAAGCTCATATCTCACTCGGTGGGTATGTCAATAAACAAAATTGTCGTATTTGGGATTCTGAGAATCCTCAAGTAAATGAGAAGAGAGGCCATTACATCTACAAAAAGTCACTGTTTGGTGAGCTCTTTGGTCGTCTTCGAAAAAGACGATGGAACGACTATCACCGTCAATTCGGAGCGTTATGGTCATATGACAACCGATTTTTTTTGCTGCTGTTGGAGAATACGACTTGAAGAATATGTGGTTTCAACAAGTGGTGGCACATACCACACAAATCGAGCTAATATGGCTTTATGGCAAGAGACATTTCAACAAATGGTGGCACATGCCACACAAATCGAGCTAATATGGCTTTATTGCAAGAGACATTTCCTTGTCACGTAATTTCTCGTCGTGGCGATATCAACTGGTGATTTGACTGGACTTAAAAACCAACATTTGTCAAGTTATGGCCGAGATGCCGCCCAATATGTTGTGATGCTTAATTTACTTAGGCTGGGTAATGCTCGTCGGAGTCAAAGGTCTGTCTGAGGAAAGCACAGTAAAACTCAGAAATGAAAACACCGAATGCTCTCCAATTAATTTTTAACTTTTCTTTATTTAAGCTTTTTGTATTTACAATTTAAACCAAATCGAAACGTACTCATTAATTCTTATGTATACTTTTAAAATTAGTCTTATAAATACGGCTTCGAAGTGAGGGGGAATCTTGGAAGGAGACAAAATATAACCTGTCGCCACAGCCTCGAAATGAGGGGAAATTCTCAGAAGGAGGGAAACTATAAACTCGATCAATATAATATCAGCAACAATATTTAATCCAAGAAATAGAAACAATATGAATTGTCCTATACCTTTGCTAGTCAACTGGTAGCAGTGGGAGAAAAGCTATTATGCTTCTTGATTTACCTCTTAATCTTAACATCTACTTCATAACTATTCGGAAAAAACTGGTTGTGAATTATAAAAATACAAATGAACTTAAATTCTAAAAATACATAATCCTCTTTGGTGTTGCTTTGGTTGATGGACGTCGAGGTTATTTATAGTCTGAGCAGTGCGGTTGCATGTTTTTATACAGCCCGGTCGGTACAGTTCTATTTTTAATAGTCCGGGTGCACAAAGTTGCATTTTTTTCCAATGTTTCTGATTTTTGATGGTTGGTTGGTCCGAGTAGGGGGTGTGAAGTGCGACGCTTCGTTACATTGGTCAAAAAATGGTCGAAAATTACCTCAAAAATCGATGCTTGCACTTATTCTCGTGGTGGTGTCAACGTCCAACCTTCAAAATAAACAAAAAACAAATTTCATTTGTTTTATTTACTTTTACTTTTCAAACCACAAAATGGACAACCCTGTACATTTTCTATGTTCTCAAACTTAATTCATATGAGTAGCTAAAGGATCATAGTCGTAACAAAAACATTGATTTTTTTTCAAAGTGCATTTATGAATTTCACATGGAAACTCCTACATCAGGCATGGCGCCCTAGTTATTCAATCATTAGCTTATTATTTGATCGAATTCCTAAGAATAGCTTCAATGCTACTTGAAAGAACAAAATACTGTGAAACAAAATCTTTTGAAAGTTAAAGAAAAGAAAGTTTGAGAAAAGAGAACAATAGGAAGACATCGTAATGATGTAAACAAGCAATGATAATAGGGGTTATTATTTACTGTTTTAAAATCCTCCTTTCATTATGTTCTTAAGATTTAAAAATCTTTTCAAGTAGGAGTAGATTTCTTGGGACTTTTCTGTAGATAAAAGAAACCTACTCGTTTCACCATTCTAATCGCCACAAAAACACGTTAGCTCAACTAATCCTTGATTCCCTGATTTTCGCTAATAAATTATGAAGTGCTTTTTATTACATTAAGATAAACAAGACATTCTTTTATGTATATAATTTGTTGGTTCTTACCTTCATGTGGGTGTCTTTAAACAAAGTAAACCTCTGTGAGGCAGGCAAGTATAAAATTAAGTCGCTTTCGTTGAATCTCATTGTACACTAGCCCTTCTTAATGTTAAACCGGATGTGATTGGATGTGTATGATAGATTGCTTATCTTTTGCATTTTTGTTAGTGCTTTGCTGCAAAATAATTCCACTCTCATCATTTTGAGAATGGACAGGTGCATTTTCACGTTTCATGATCCAGAAAGAGCAAACAGCAAGTGGGAAGTTGATTGTTTTGAAACTTTGGTTGTTACTATTATTGTAAAGCGGTTAACAGTTTCCACTAGTTTACTTAACTACTCGAAGTGAACTTCCATCAATTTAGTTATGAGCCTTCGGATTGTCTGGAGTAGGTACGAAGCTTAAACCGTAATGGGGGACTTCAAATCAAGTCGGAAAGTAACTGAAACTCAAAGACTCTACGAATCCCCCACAAACAAGCTCTCTCAACTAGTGGACAACTGGAGTTAACAGCCACACAGAGCCGATTATACAAAGATCTAATAATTCATAATAATTATTATTTCCCATTGGAACTTTCCCACGCCAAGTTGTAACTTGTGGTGGATCTTATTTGTGATTATCTTTTCTAAAAAGGATATAGTCGAAATTCAATAGCATAACCAAACCCAACCAAAAGTTAATTCAAAGAAATGTATCTTTCCCACAAAAAAGGACTGAAAGGTAGGTATGGGCAAGGGAATCGATTTAAAAGGGTTGTAAAATGAATTGAGAGGAAGCAATAGATAAGTTTTCCATTAGCCATTTTGTCTCAAAGGAAATACGTTCTTTGATTGGATCTGATTATGAAAAAGGAAGAATGTTTATCTCATTTTGTTTCCTAAGGAATCATAACCAATTTTAATAGACTCCAGAAGGGTAATATTGAAGTATTAATTTAAACTGTTATTTGCATTACTATCGTTACAGAAGATTTTATAGGCCGTGAATTTGATCTTGGGAAGACTTCAAATTGAAATTACTCTGTCAAATTTTTATTGAAATTAATTAATGATTTGTGTTAAGAATTTTTGGGAATGAAAAATTCCATCCCGAATAGTAAAACGGCCGGGTTGGTGACGTTTTTCCCAACACAAAATCCCCAAACGAAAATACCCAAACTGCAATCTCCAAAGAGGAATCCACATTGCAGATATCTTCATGCCAAAATGTCCAAAACAAATTTTGTTCAAGTAGTGAATCACGCGATTAAATCGCGTCCTGATCACATCACAACGCCATCGATAATTTTCTATTTTGTTTTTTGAAAAGTAATGGAAGCTATATCTAAGACGATAACTTCATGTCTTATGAAACACAACAGTCCTCAGGTAGGAATCACTTGACAGACTGGAAGTGCTTTCATAATTTGGTATCATTTCATAACGGTTTCGTGTACATGCCGTGAGAGAAATGGTGTTAGAAATACGTACCTTAATATATTGGGGATTCGGAGATGTCAAGGAGATTTTGGTAAAAAATAGTTTTTTTTTTATTTAGTCAATGGGGATATCCTCACGGAGATATTGGCAAGTTGGATTTTTGTTTTGGTGATTTTTTGTCTCTTGGGAAATTTTTTACGACTGCTATTAAAGCCAACATACAGAAGGAAAAGTCATTGCTTGATTTTAGCTGCAAAGAAGGTATCAGCGAAAAAAAGAAATGCTTCCTGTATTTTAGAGCCAACTCGACTAAGGGAAACTGGAACAGATTTAAATACACCAGGAAGGTCTTAGCTCTTTCGAGAACGAGGACTATTTCACGCTGCCAGAAAATCTCTTCGAAACGTTCTATTCAAGTTTGTTTTTTGGGACGGATAATAGTCTGAAAACCACAATATAATAGCTGATGTACCCCAGGTTAGGTTAGGTTAGGTTAAAGTGGCTGTGGATACAGAATCCACATACTTAGGCCAAAAGAAAAGGCCCATTGTGATACCACATGAAACTAGAGAATTACTTCTTACTAGTCGAAACATTCTGAGCTTTTTATAAAGCGAAGAACATATTTGATATCCTTTTTAGCTGGTTCACTGGGATTATCATAAAAGTTCTCTCCCAGATGAAGTTTGTGTCTTAGTGAAAGAGCAGGACAAGTGCAGAGAAGGTGAGAGATTGTTTCCTCTTCTTCCTCGTCCATACAGCTCCTGCCACCTACAGTTTTTTATCTTTAAGGTTGTTTCTCTTAGCTGAAGTTTACATGTAGCTATCGGTATACCTCTCTTCTCACTTTCAGGTGAAATAGATATGACTTTTCCATTTTTAACGAGTTCATCGGCTCTACAATTTCCTGTGATGCCTCTGTGGCCTGGCACCCAACAAAGGTGAATGTTAAACTGCTGCGCCACCTCTATAAGAGACAATCGACAATCGAGGGCCGTTAGAGATTTGGTTGAGACACCGTCGAGAGATTTAATAGCAGCAAAATGGAAACTTTTTGCTAACCTTTCCACCTCATACCACCCATAGGC
This sequence comes from Sphaerophoria rueppellii, assembly GCA_920937365.1. Lineage (NCBI taxonomy): Eukaryota > Metazoa > Arthropoda > Insecta > Diptera > Syrphidae > Sphaerophoria > Sphaerophoria rueppellii. The sequence goes on along the minus strand of CAKKXW010000003.1, from coordinate 32,119,439 downwards.
TACAGCCTCTTGATGTTGCAGTTTTCGGGCCTTTCAAAGCACGCTTAAGAGCCACCTTTAACACATGGTCAGCAAAACATCCGAGGAAAGGGATTTCTATTTCTGATATTGCCGGACTTTCTTTCGAACCTTTCCAAGAAGCCTTTTCTCGGAAAAATATTTTATCTGGATTCAAAAAATCTGGATGCTTTCCACTAAACGAAAATGTTTTCAGTGATTACGAATTTCTACCAGCATCTGTCACTGACATCTTTATCGAAAATGGAACCAATATTGCCGAAGAAGTACCACCTACAAGTAAAAATAAGAGGGCTGAACCAGAAGATACAAACTGCCAACCAATAACACCACAACAAGTGCGGCCGTACCCAAAAGCATTGAAAAGGGGTCCAACAAGAAGGGGCCGAAAGAAAAAATTTTCTTCAATTTTGACACAGCACTCCAGAAAAGAATCGAATACTAGAAGAAAGGGCTGAGAAGGAGAGAAAAGGGCTGCTTAAAGAATAAGTAAACCAAAACAGAACAGTAAAAAAATTAAAACATTTTTTTTTGAACCATCATCATCCGAAGATGACGAGCAGGAAGTAAGCTATATTGACTCCGACCAAGATCGGTATATGTCAGTGGAAGAAATTGACCCATTGGAAATTAGTCCACCAGAAATAATAGATGAAGGTGACTATGTTCTTGTAAAAATTTATGGCAAAAGGTTCCTAAGTTCTTTGTGGGAGTAGTCACAAAGAAAATGGTCGAATCTGGTGAACTTTTAGCAATAGACACAATGAGTACCTTAGGAAAGAAGGGAGGGGCTAGAGAGGATGTGCCGGTGTACATTGGTTTTAAATTCCTGAACATTGCAATGATCGGGAAAAACTGAATGTGAAAGAGAGTTCCACATTAGCGTAGTACGGCTAAAGAACGATTCTCTATACTATATATCGAGTGTAAACTGATTTGCATTCCTGAAAGCGCGGGTATTACGGTTGAATTGTTTAAGGGGTGGAATGCAACTGGCTATTTCTCTAGAGCACTTACCGTAGAAGTAACGATAAAACAGAGAGAGAGAGACACGAAACGTTACGACGCTGATCTAAAGTGGTGAGTGCATCAGTGATCTCTCTTTAACCAATCATTCTTATGTTTGAAACGTGTACTTGCTATGCTACTACTATGTTTCACCCCTCTGCAAATTGATAAGCCTAAATCCTTTGTCGGGTTTTTTTCGTGCAGGCTGTGTTTTCCAACTGTTCCACCAAAGATGTCATCTCTTCATAGTTTGGCATTAAAATCTCCTAATATGATTTTAACGTCGAAGTTAGGGCATTGCTTGTATGTCTTGTCAAAGAGTTTGTTGAACTTGTCTTTGGTGTCGTCATCTTTCTCTTTCCCTTACGGAACGTTTCGTTCCCTTATGAGACTAGCTTCCTTTGGCTTTTGCGCATTATGCTTTACTTATGTCCTTTTCCAAAACTACTCCCTGTCAACTAATACGATACAAGATTATTCATGGACTGGTGTTTACTCCTTCACTCCAAGAAAAAGTAGGGAGTGACGATTTCACTCCCTGAGGGAGCGAAAATAATGATGGGTAAGTGCACTCCTTTTTACTTGCGACATATATGTAGAATACATATATGGCAAGTATTGAAATCGTAAAAAAAAAATTGAGATGAAGATGAGATATGATATTACGATGATAGAGAAGTCGAAAAAAGTGGGTCCGGCGATTCCGTCTGTCTGTCTGTCGGAAAGTTTACAGGCATCTACAGCCTTAACTACTGGTCCGATTGACTTCAAATTTGAAAATTAGAGGTTTGAGCAAAAAGTCACATTGCAATTTTTTTATTTTTGTTTTAAGATCAAAATTTAGGGTAGCCACCATACGATTTTTTTGGCCAAAAATCAAAACTTTTTTTTCACAAAAACGGCCCGAACGATTTTTTTTAAACTTCCTCGAGTTTAATTTTTTTAAACATTCATGTGTTTTATGTAAAAAAATGTTTGTATTGCTCCATTGTATTGTTATAAGATTTTCTCGAAAACTGAAAGTCCGATCAGCGTAAGTTTTTTTTCGAAAGTACGTATATATTGTTCAAATAATATTTTGTTTTCAAAAAAATTTGAAATTTTTTTTTTGGATTTTTCAAAAATATTTTTAACTTTTTTTTTTTTAATTCTCTATCTTAAAAACGGATTAATTTCAAAAATCCAAATTGGAGTATAATATGTATATTTACATGGTCTTGAAAACTGCATACCCAAATTAATTTTAAGATATTTTTGAAAAATTTTATATATAAAAAAAAATCCGACGATTTTCAAAAAAAAAAATTTAATAAATCAAGAATAAAGTTTGAATTTGTTCGGCATTTATATTTTAGGAATGAAATGTATATACGAGGTACATTGCCAAATTTTAATTTTGGTGTTTAAATTGTAAGGGCCGATGTTGAATGTGAACCACACCAAAACGCCAAGTTTCTTTCCAAATTTTATTTGACATTTCTTTATTTCAGACTTACTCAATTTGAACCATGGAGAGATACACAATCCAACAACGTGTTAAAGTTATCCAGACTTATTATGAAAATGGGCGTTCAAATCAAAATGCATATCGTGCACTTCGTGATTTTTTTGGTCAATTTAATCGTCCAAATGTGCGTACAATCGCAAAAATCGTGGAAAAATTCGAGCAAACCGGGTCTGTAGAAGATGTGAGAACACCAGTGCATGCTCGTACAGCTCGTACTGCAGAAAATATTGCTGCTGTTCGCGATAGTGTGGCTGAAGAGCCGTCCACCTCAACTCGTCGTCGTGCCCAACAATTGCACCTCTCACGCTCGTCGTTGATGAACATTATGCTTAAAGACTTGCATTTACACACATACAAGGTGCAATTGACTCAAGAACTAAAGCCTCTTGACCATTCCAAACGTCGCGTCGTGAACGGGCTGAATGGTGGCAAGAAATGGCAACAGTGGATGATCAATTTTCGAAGAAAATCATCTTCAGTAATGAGGCACATTTTCACCTCAGTGGATTCGTCAATAAACAGAATTGCCGCATTTGGGCGAATGTGAATCCAAGAGTGATTATCGAAAAACCAATGCACCCACAAAGAGTGACTGTATGGTGCGGTTTATGGGCTGGCGGCATCATCGGGCCGTATTTTTTCCAAAATGAGGACGGTCAGGCAGTTTCTGTGAATGGTGTTCGCTATCGTGAGATGGCGTGGCGATGTCAATTAGCCGCCAAGATCATGTGATTTGACACCGTTGGACTTTTTTCTTTGGTGATATTTGAAAGAAAAGGTGTACGTCGATAAGCCAGCAACAATTCAAGAGCTAAAGGATGATATAATTCGGCACATTAACGGCAGAGAACCTCCATTATGCCTCAGCGTCATCGAAAATTTGGACCATCGGATGGAGGTGTGCCACCGAAGTCGTGGCGCCCATTTGGCCGATATTTTGTTCCATACATAATTGAATAATACCAATATATCATAATAAAATAAAATTACAATAATTTCCTAAATAGATTGTGTTTTATTCAAAATCAACATCGGCCCTTGAAATTTAACCACCCTTTATTTTTTTTTTATTTTTTTTGAGTTAAGTGTAAGTGTAAGTATATCTCTTATTTTAACACTACCTTTTGCAATTTAAGTAATCATAAATATTTAGTTTTAGCATGCAGGAGCAAGTTCGTACGACCCAGTCGTGCACATTTTTTAGTTTTGGAAGAGACCATAAATGAAGTATAGTCGTTTGAACCCAAGTCATGATGACGTTGTGGAACCATCGTTGATGTACGCGAGAAGAGGAGTGAGGTTGGAAACGCCGGATTCAGTTGTTTTTTTTGACAATTTTCTTATTAATTTTATCTTTACATATGTAAATGTAGAGTAAGATATTTGTCTACCTTTTTTCATTTTAAGCTTTCTTAATTCTTCAATGGTTATCCTCTTTTATCCTCTGTTTATGTATTCTATCTGTTTCGGACAGTGTTCGTTTTAGTTAAAAAGGAAGTGATTAAATTGAGTATATTTCTTTTTAATCTGGAAAAGATACGAGCCATTAAAGGTTTGAATCACTTAACCCATTCAAACCGTTTGAACTGTGAAGGTTGTGGTGGAAATCAAAAAGTAGAAAAAAACATGTTCAATGAGCTAAACTCAAATAGAAACCTTTTTCTAACAAAATTAGAATTCACTTAGCTAGAAAAAATAAACAAAGAAATTTTCCATCCTTGTTTGACTATCAAATACAATTTGTTGCTACCGAAATTGAAAGGACCCAACCGTTTAAATTTGAATAATTCTTGGTACCCAAGAATTGTTTATTGCTAATGTATTTGAGTCAGTATGCGTCCCACTGACAGATGGCGACTGTTACACAAAGTCAATAAACGAAATTAGAACTTTGCGTCAATATCTAAGAGCTTTCGGATTGTTTGCTTGCCGATAGCAATAAATTTATTGTTTTGTGTCAACAGCGATTGACGAGCAAATAGAACTGCCTAAATACTCGTTGCTTTTGCGGCTGCCAATAAATTTAGAAATTAATTATTGTTTGCCAAATTGTTGGTATCGTTTTGTTTGGCGAGGAAGTCCGACCGACGAATGGCAAACAAAACATTTCTAGGGAAGTTCAAACATAATATTTTTGTACATAGGTTTCTTATTATTCCGAGTCCAAGGCTAGTATTAAATTTGGTCTTGCAGTCATGGTATTCGGGAAGAGAAAAGAACGACTGTTTTGTTTGAATACGGGAAAGAGGATACTTGTTATTGAAGGACAATGCCATGATATTTCTGAAAGACGGCAAAATGAACACACAGTTCGGGTCTGAATACCCTTGAGACTTAATTCATCACTTTATTTTCAAGCAACGCAGTTATTTTAAATGAGAAACCAAGAATTGATGATGACTATGCAAAAGAAATGGAACGAATAACGATGAAGAATGACAGACTTGATAAAATCTACATTAACGGTAAACCATTGCTCTGTTTAGCTTGTCATATCGTTCAATAAAGCGAGACAAACTTGAGAAATTGTTATTTATTTACAAAATATTTTCAAGAAGAAGTTAAAGCAGATTTGTGATAGGGCCAGCGTGGCTAACCTAAGCGGTTCGCGGTTAGAAAAAAGATGACTTTTTCATTAAAAAATGTGTACTGACTGGCTCGTACGAACTCCTGTATTCCAAAGCTAATTGAAGTACGTAATTAGAAATACATAAATAAAAATTTAAATTTAAATACGTACCTTAAAAAAACATTTTATCTAAAGAAAAATGTATTTCATAAAATTTCTTAATTTTGAAAAAAATTCTATGATGTGGTTTTTGTTTTTTATTAATGTTTTATGTATTGAAATTTTCAAAAAATGTCCTTAAATTATTCGATTATGCCGTATTTCTATTTCCATTTATATTATCGATTCGTTTTCGAGATACAGAATTTTGAAAAAAAAAGTTAAATAATATTATGTCGGCAGTAAAAATGTTCGTACGTAAAAAAAAAAAAAAAAAAATACATTGATTGGATTTTTTCCCGAGAAAATCTGATAGAGAAAAACGGTTTTATGGGCCATTTCCTTACATAAAATACATCAGTGTTTTAAACAAAAATTTTCGAGGAAATTAAAAAAAAACTTAGGAGATAATTGGAGAACCCCTTACCGCACAAATTGATCCCAACACAATTCCCGAAAATAAAGGCCTAAAGAACCGTTGGAGCACTATCTACTATCTTAAACACGAATTCTGGAAATGATGGTCTACAGAATACCTCAATCAACTCCAACAAAGAAACAAGTGGAACAAGAGGCCACAAGACATCAAAATTGGCGACTTGGTCATACTCAAGGAAGACAACACACCAACCCTAAAATGGCCGTTAGGAAGAATTGTCGACGTCTTTAAAGGATAGGATGGCGTCATACGAGTGGTCAACTTTAAAACACAGTCAGTAATACTAAAGCGACCAGTTCATCGCTTAGCACCACTCATAGAACATATCGAAGATGGCTATCATGAATCTGAAGATGAGGATACGCAAGCGGTAAGATCAGCAAAACGACGGAAAACGGGCAACACGTCACTTATTACAACGATGCTCCTATCATTATGCTTGCTTCCAATGGTTTTTGGAGCATCGATAAACATTACAAGATTTCAAAATAGTCCCGGACTATACTTTGAAAACCTAGTGTCCATGAACCTGATAACGAACGAATGGAAAATCATAACATATTATGATCTAGCACCTATCATTACCGAACTTGAAGCATTCAACAACGGAACAAGGGCGCTCCAGCACTTATGTAATCAACTACAGCTCAAAACAACATGCACCGCGATGGTCAACCACCTAACCAATACGAAGATATCACTACAAGGTGATACTAATTTAATCTCGAGACATCGGACCACTAGAGCAGCAATAAACATTGTCGGCAATATAGCCCACTCATTATTTGGGTTACTAGATTCCGAATATGCAGAAGAATTGTCCAAAACAATCAACCATATTTATAACAATGATGCTCTGCTATTGGCAATATGGCAATGTCCAAAAATCAAACTTTTATTATCGACTCAACCATTAACATAATAAAAATGTAGGAAACAAACACAACAATTCATTTATTTTATTTAAAACAATTTATTTATTTTATTTGAAACAATTTATTTAAGAAATGAGGACGTGTGGCGACTCCTTAATGAGTTTAACGACTGACTCATATCAAAGATTAAATATGTAATATGTTATTTTTCGCACCACTGTTTCAGTTTTCGAGTAAGAACAACCACCAAAGCAAGATTGTCGTACCCATATACTTACTTGCACTTACACACACAACCCACACAAATATTGTTTTCTGGGTTCACTTTTTCTCCTCTCACTGGATTATTGTTGCTCTTTTAGATCGGCGTCACTTTGTTTCTCTCTCTTTGAACTGTTTTGTTTCTGCTTTTGCAAATTTTATTTCTTTGGCTACGTTCAATCATGTAACCAAAAGGTATCGGATAACTTTTTGTTTTTGTAAACCATAGTAAAAAATAGCAAATACATGAACCGTTTACTGTCAAAAAAAAAATCCAGAGGTATCTGAAAATTTTTTGTATACCTCGGGTATCCGAGTGTTCAGCTGATCAACATATGATTTGTTTGCCTTGACTTTTCTGGCGCGCAATTTCATCAGCTTCCAAATTAAAAGAAAATTGAAAGAATAAACAGATGACTATCGATCTGATTTTTAACAGTACTTGTTATAATTTAGATGACTCGGAAGAAGTTTGCCAACGGATTCACGGCCATAAACAATTTCTTGTTCTCAAGCGTGTGATTTGTTGTTTTTTTTTTCATAGACGTTTTGACAGCAATCTGGATACTGGTATCTGTCTCGTCCAAAAAGATATCCCAGATACGGGTATCCCAGATAGCCTATCCGATATATGATTGAACGTAGCCTTTGTCTTCTTTTTTTTTCAATTTAGCTGACGCTTCCACCACCGTTATGGATTTGAATTCTTAACGGAATAATAATCACAAAACGCATATTGTTCACTATCGTTTTTGGTGGTCTTAACGGATCACACAACACACTAGGGGAATAATTATGCTGTTAGTAATTGTGCACATTATTTAAACACAAGGGACAAAATGTTTGCGAACAAGTTTTTTGTTTAGCACTCGTCGGCGACGTCGTACGTCGTTCATTTTTTCTGTTTTCACACAAACTGCTAGATCCATCCGTTTTTCGCTGGGATCACTTTTCGAAAAATTCCGAATTCACGGTTGAGTCCCCAAAATGTAGGAAACAAACACAACAATTCATTTATTTTATTTAAAACAATTTATTTATTTTATTTGAAACAATTTATTTAAGAAATGAGGACGTGTGGCGACTCCTTAATGAGTTTAACGACTGACTCATATCTGCGCAAAAAAAAAGTAAAAGAATGCGAATAGAGAGGGACGCACATTGCTTTTTTATAATCGTTCGTTCGTTCGTTAAGTGTTCTGTTTAATCGTTCGTTCGTTAAGTGTTCTGTTTGGTCGTTAGTTCGTTAAGTTCTGTTTGGTCGTGATGCCCCAGAGTAGTCATCCCACAAAAATGATCAGCTCCAAGTACAAAATCGCATAAATATGGTTCAAACTCAAACCAACGAGATCATTGCAAGAATTGGAAACACTACTGACCAAATGAGAGTATTTCAAATCTTCACTACACTTGCAATGCAATTAATAATGATGGAATCTAATCTACAACGTGTAGAGAACGCGATTCTTGACACATTAACAGATGTACATAATGGCAACATCAACCTTCACCTGTTCAACTTAAGGCTGAAATCATGAACATACGAAATCACTTGCCACTATCACAGAAACTACCATCTGAACAAGACGACTTACTCCAATTCTACAAGATATCAAGTACAAAGGGCGGCAATACAGGAAAGCACTTAATCTTCGTTATCACCATCCCGATCGTTGAACAAGAAGCATTTGATTTATTCGAGATAATACCAGCCCCGTTGATAGTAAACAACACGCTTCTCACTTTAAGCACAACTATCGAGATTTTGGCTAGCAACCATCATAGAGACTGCACTACCTCTGCCCAACCAGAAAGGCAAAACATCAGGCATGTTCACGAGCGTACATCACTTTTCACTGTTCACCAACAACACCGCAACTTCATTTAATATTGTACGTCCCATCAACAACATTATATGGACCCAATTAAATAACAAAAAACAATGGATATTTGGTACCCTGCAAGATATTCAGCTGACAGCGGTATGCAATACAGAAACCAGTCAGATGTAACTTATAGGAGCTGGACTTCTCTCAATTGAAGGCAATTGCAGATTGAGAAACAACCTTATCACTATTCAAGGAATTCAAACGACAACAAACCACATACAATCATCCTTCATAAGTTTCGGAAATTTGTCAACAATAGCAAGCTCAAGTGACATTCAATCAGCTTTAGATCAAATTCCAAAATTTGAAACCTCCCACCTTGAATCGCTTAAAACACTACAAGAGCAACTTTCAACACTACAACAGCAGAACTTCGCAAACCTTAACAAAAACGCATTAGCTGACAACACTCATCACTTCGCAATCAGCTACTTGGCACTCATAATAACAGTCTGTCTGGGAGTCATATTTCTGTTCAAAACGCGGAAACAAATAAGGTCAAACGAAACTTCCTCACAACCAAAAGCTAAATACAAAACTTGATTTGTGTTTTCACGG
>CAKKXW010000003.1:32083992-32107640 GCA_920937365.1 Sphaerophoria rueppellii | reverse complement strand
TTCGGTGAGCAGTTTGGGTTCGGTGAGCAGTATGGGTTCGGCAAGAGTAAATGGTTCGAATTCATCAAAAACATACAACATACGAGACCTCTCAGTCAGTTGTAAAACGGAATCTTTCGAGTCGTGACTTAACCTGAGTTTTTGAAAGAGTATCTCTTTAATATTGCTTGCTACCACAACATTTCGCCCCGCAGCAAAATCGATCAGCCTGAATCCGTTATCGGATGTGGTGTCGTGCAGGCTGTGCTTTCCGACTGTTCCACCAAAGATGTCCTCTTTTCCCAGCTTAGCGTTAAAATGTAAATTCTTTACATTGTTTTTTTTTGTAATTTTATAATTTCTCTATGAGAAAGTTTTTGAGTCCAATTCAGTGCTGAGCTTTCTAAGGCAAAATGTTGACTGACTCTCCAGAGCATACAACATACAAAAACTACTTAAGCTTGGTAAATGAGAACGGCTTGGGTATGACGAGTGGCTTGGGTTTGACGAGTGGCTTGGGTATAACGAGCGGCTTGGGTATGACGAGTGGCTTGGGTTTGACGAGTGGCTTGGGTATAACGAGCGGCTTGGGTTTGACGAGTGGCTTGGGTATGACGAGTGGAAAATTTATTAGTTTTGTAAGCTTTATTGCTTTTGCAAAATTATTTTGTTCTTTTATTTAAAATATGAGGCAGTTGGATTGTGGTGACCAGCCTGTCATAACTTATATGGCAAGTATTGAATTCGTAAAAAAAAAATTTGAGATGAGAATGAGATATGATATAACGATGATAGAGAAGTCGAAAAAAGTGAGTAAGGCGATTCCGTCTGTCTGTCTGTCGGAAAGTTTACAGGCATCTACAGGCTTAACTACTGGTCCGATTGACTTCAAATTTGAAAATTAGAGGTTTGAGCAAAAAGTCATATCCCAATTTTTTTATTTTTGTTTTAAGATCAAAATTTAGGGTAGCCACCATACGATTTTTTTTGGCCAAAAACCAAAACTTTTTTTTTCACAAAAACGGCCCGAAGGATTTTTTTTAAACTTCCTCGAGTTTAATTTTTTTTAAACATTCATGTGTTTTATGTAAAAAAAAAAATGTTGTATTGCTCCAAAACGGTACCTCCCATAGAACCGTTTTTTTGTTATAAGATTTTCTCGAAAACTGAAAGTCCGATCAGCGTAAGTTCTTAAAAGTACGTATATATTGTTCAAATAATATTTTGTTTTCAAAAAAATTTCAAATTTATTTTTTGGATTTTTAAAAAATATTCTTAACTTTTTTTTCAAAATGGTGTATCTCAAAAACGGATCAATTTTAAAAATCCAAATTGGAGTATAATATGTATATTTAAATGGTTTTGAAAACTGCATACCCAAATTAATTTTAAGATATTTTTGAAAAAATGTATATATAAAAAATTAATTAAAAAAAAAAAACGGCTCCGACGATTTTCAAAAAAAAATTTTAATAAATCAAGAATAAGGTTTGAATTTGTTCGGAATTTAAATTTTCGGAATAAAATGTATAAACGAGGTACATTTTCAAATTTTAATTTTTTTAATAAATTCTAATTATTTTTATATATTTTTTTTTTTTTTGAGTTAGGTGTAAGCTGTAAGTAAGAGTGTATTCAGAATCGCTTAAGGCATATATCGTATTTTAACACTACCTTTTGCAATTTAAGTAATCATAAATATTTAGTTTTAGCATGCAGGAGCAGGTTCGTACGACCCAGTCGTGCACATTTTTTAAGACAGGACACTGTACTTGTCACACATTAAAATTTTTGCAAATTCGCTATACCGAGTCAAGGCTGTCAGCCCCAGCGCTTTATGGCTAACAAACATTCAATGGAAGAGATCCAATTAAAAAAAAATATATTTAAAAATGAATCATCTGTAGCGACCGGAGGCGTTAAGAATGTAAGTCAGGTTAAAATACATCAACAAAGCTTGATGTGTACAAGGTATCGAGTAAGTGGCAACAAACTGTAATGAAAATGAGACGGTAACTAACTAATATTAATATAAAAGTTATCGACTTGAGTTTTGATTAAACAAAAGTTGGATTAGGACACGAACAGCCACACTGGATAAACTGACATGATCGACCGCACTTAATAAAGGGTTTTTCAATAGAGACGCTACAAAAGTAGACCGATAGGGACAGCAAACAACGCCATATTTTTTCCCGCTCTCTTGACATTTCATTATAGAAAGGTATATCTACGATCCAACAACGAGTCGAAGTTATTAAAATTTACTACCGAAATTCGGAGTCAGTGGTCAACACTTTAAGAGCGCTACGTACATTTTAAGGTTGTAATAATCGTCCTGCCAGATCAACAATTGAGCTTCTAGTGGAAAAATTTGAATCCACAGGCGCAGTACAAAATGTTCCCGTGCCAGTGAGACAAAGAAATGCCCGTAGTGTCGAGAATATTGCTGCCGGTAGCGCATCAATTGTGGAAGACCCAAATCAGTCTCTCACACGTCGTTCTCAAGCGTTTGGCATATTTGTGACGTCGTTGTTGTGAATTTTGCAAAAAAGTCTTGGCCTACATCCTTACAAGATCAAATTGACGCAAGAACTGAAGCCGCTTGATCACCAGAAGCGTCGTATGTGCGTGAATTGGGCTGAGCAACAACTTGAAAATGATCCGTATTTTCATCGAAAAATCATCTTCAGCGATGAGGCTCATTTCTGGCTGGATGGCTTCGTCAATAAGCAAAATATGCGTTATTGGTCAGGCAGCAATCCACTTGTGCTTCACGTGGCACCATTACATCCCGAAAAAATCACTGTTTGGTGCTATTAACATGCTGGTGGTGTCATTGGGCCGTACTTCTTCCGTGATGATCAAGACCGGCATGTTACTGTGAATGGGAATCGCTACCGCTCAATGCTAACCGATTATTTTTTTAATTAATTGGATGATATGGACTTTGACGACATGTGGTTTCAACAGGACGGTGCCACACATCACACAGCGGGCCAAACAATCGAATAATTGAGAATGAAGTTCGATGAGCGCATTAACTCCAGAAATGGACCAGAAATGGCCGCCTCGTTCATGCGATTTAACGCCGTTAGACTATTTCCTGTGGGGCAATTTCAAATCTATGGTTTATGCCAACAAACCAGCGACGATTGAACTTCGTACGAATATCGAACGTGAAATTGCAGCAGTATCGGCCGATTTATGCTTGAAAACCGTCGAAAATTGGGTTCAGCGTCTGGGCTTTTGCAAGCGTGGCCGTGGTGGCCATGCAAAAGAAATCGAGTTCCATACATAATGGCATTAAATGTACTTCCACAGGAATAAAGAATTTTATTTATATCCAAAACCGTTTTTGTTTTATTTAAGAAAACCTTAGCGTCCCTATTGAAAAACCCTTTAGTTGTAGATACAAATGCAAAGTAAGCCAAATGTGACGTAAGACAGTCCTAATTGCATTTTACTTTGAAAATAATTATTTAATTATTTTAACCCAAAGAGCTTATTTTCGTCATTTTAATGTGCGGAAATCACTCTTTGTTGATGATTACTTACTTACTTACTTAAAGTGGCGCTACAGTCCGTTGTGGACTTGGGCCTCAATCAATAGTCTCCGCTCGGTCTCCTGCTAGCTATCACCAGTTTTGCAATCCAAGTTGATTGAGGTCCTCTTCCACTTGAGTACACCACTCTCCTCCTACGTTCCTCAGAAATAGTGTCGAAGGCTTTCAGGGCCGGTGTCCATCCGCTCTAAATGACCAAGCCATCTGTGTCTCTGGACCTTCACCCTTCTGGCTAGGTCCATGTCGTTGTACAACCCGTAAAGTAAGCTGTTATATCTTCTTCACCATTCCCCTTCGGGGCTAAAGATGACCCGAAAAACTTTCCTCTCGAAACAGCCTAAGGCACTTTCATCCGATGACGTCAAAGTCCATGCTTCTGCACCAAACAATAGCACTGGGATGATGAGGGTATTGTACAATTTTACCTTAGTTGCTCGAGAGAGGGCTTTTCCACTCAATTGCCTACTTGGCCCAAAGAAACAACGATCAGCAAGAGTTATACTCTGTGTTCATGATTACGGCATTGATATCACAATTTCTTCAAAATGAAGATGTCCTCCATCTGAAACTCGAAGACGTTGCATAACCTGAAGTGCGCGATTGCGGTTCCCGTGGCGTAAGGGCTATGTGCCATTGTCATAGTTTTCCAAGAGTATCCTTTATTATCACGGAAAAGTGCTTCTCATATAATGAAAATTACTTCAAAAAGTAAATCTCAGATTCTTTTCTACCAGGATACTTTAATGTCTTTTATAATTCACTAGCTGTCCCTGTGAACCTCATCTAGCCACTCTTCGGAGCAACTCCAGAATAATTATATTTGAAACAGATATTGTTAAAATGCAATGTGATTTACTTTAATTAAAAAAGAGAACTGCCTATCTCAATTTTTCCTAACTTTACAACTAAATTTCTACTTTCAATAAAGCATGAAGTAAAATGCGAATTTCGTTGAAAAATTCAATAAATTTTCGTTCTTCGTTGTGTTTTGACTACTACACAAAATCAGAACCATACAGCTTTCGATTGTCCCCTTATTTGCTGACTTGACTGTCCGAAAAATTTGTTTTTACTCAGGCTATATCTAAAGTGAAAATGTAATAAGAATGCATTGAGGATTGAGTGGATAGAGAGAGAGAGAGTCCCTATAAGACACACAAACAAACCAATGCACCTTAAATTCTACGCAAAAATTCATTTTAGATCTTGAAGTTCTTCGTACTCTCGCACAGTTTACCGAATTTACCAATCCAAAATTTTCCAGTTTCCCATTTGAAAATCGGTGCACCTACAATTTCATGCAATTTTCCCCTTGAAAACCAATGATTTCTCCGAGTTTTTCATCATGAACTCTCTATTTTTCGATACGAAAACCGATTTTGAAACAAAAAAATTCTAAGCAGAAAAATCAAATTTCCAAATTTCGTTTGGTTTTTCCAATTTTCCCACGCTTCCATTAGGTTATTCAAATTTTTTAAATTCACAGAAACCATATCACTGACTTTCACAAATGTCTGTTGGGCCATTTCGGAGTTCATAAAGGAAATTTAAGCATACATCTATTTTTATAGATATAGAGATTGGCTGTTAATGTCTTGTTCTATCTATTTTCACGGCATAAAACATCTTACTTTGATTTCGAAGTTCATAAAAATGGGTTAATAGATATAACATACAATTTGCCTTCTCAAATAACGGAAAGAACATACATTCAGAAATCAGAATAGTTCCTCCCACTGAACATCCATTCGTTGCTTCAAATTCCTGGTATAGTTATCACCTCAAAACTTGTAATGTGTTGTATTGACCAATTTTAGTTTTATATTTTCTAAATTTTCCACCCTCAACTCAAAACTTAAAGCCTTTTTAAAATGGTAATTTGAATCCTGAAATCGAACCCTCCTTAGTCTTTATGACTAGCATATTTTGACTCAATTAAATATAAATGAAATGGTTTTCTTCACTTCCCAGGGGAAAAATATCGATATTCTTGATATTTGACGAAACTATATCTATTTTGGAGGACGCTCTTGAACATCGTTTAATGATGATAGATGAATGGTTTTAAGCATCTTTCAAAAGATACTGAATTTCAAATCATGCTTGATTATGAATTTCGTGTCGAAAATGTAAAGTGACAGGAATTACATTTTCTGACGAATCTCAGATTTGTTGTGGCAATGGCTCAGTCGTTGTTTATTCCTACTTGGAATTCGATTGTTATTCAAAGAAGCTGTTCTGTTTTTTGTTAAAGAAAATGAGGCTTCATTAGCAAATTTTCACGGAAGTTGAAAACAAACATTGTTTTCCTATTCATTATACAATATTGTGTGGTATTTTTCAATACATTTCTCATGCTCCGTTAGGAAATAAGGTACCAACGGCAACAATTAACCTTCCGACAACAACAGGGATGCTATATACCACCCCAGGCCTGTTTAGTTTTACTGTAATTTTAAATTTTCTTAATATACCTTTCCGCCTTTCTGTGTTTTTGTCGTTTGATATCGTATTGTAGTGTATCTGGTTTGAAAAACACAAACTTAATGTAAGCAACAAAACTAAATGAATGTTTTTCAATCTAGTAATGCAAGCGATTCCTGATTCTAATTTATTATTTCATGATCAAAACTGCCAACGTTATAGAATGTTAAGCTGTACATGTAATGGTCGTGGTGCTCTCTCGAGATTTGATGATGGTGAAGTCTGTTGTGTTAATTGTAATTGTTTTAATGTTGAAATGGTTAATGATTTAAAATATCTTGGTATTACGTTCTACTAAACACCACCTACAAGACCCTCTCTGCCGTAATATGCAGGGACGACTCGCTACCATTGAAATTGGGTAGACAACAAAAATTCTCTTCCTTTCTCTTGTCCTTGTTTTTACGTAGAACGTGAAGCCGTAGGTATTCATTTCAGCTATCGATATAGATCTTAAAGCAAAATCTGAAATCTTGTTTTTCTTTCAAGTCTCAATTGTAGTTCTTGAGATGAAAAGGAGAAAAAAAATTAATTACAAAACGGATCGAAGGTAGAAATACTTTATTTATTTGAAGAAAGAAACGAAAATCATATTTAACAATTACTGAAAAACAAAAATCATTTTGAATAATTGAAATCAAATTAAACGACAACGAGCAATTAGACATTTTCATTATTGTCATTTTTCCCCATACAAAAGTACATACAAAACCTGAAAAAAAAAATCAATTGAAAGAAACAAAAACATGTCTTCGGCTGTTTTCGTTCTTTCGCACAGTGGACGGTTCGTCCCTGGTAATATGTGAACGTCTGAAGCCTTTCGTCAACAATCTGATTTGTCCTTATCAATGTGGTTCATGCCAGGAAAGTCAACCATCGACAAAATATTCACGTTGCGGCAGATCCTGGAAAAAACTTATGAACTCCAAATCGATACCCACCACCTTTTCATCGAGCCGCTTATGGGAGCATCTACAGAGACGAACTGTAGAAAGCTACACATGTCTAGTTTTGGCGTCCCTGCAAAGCTCGTTCGCTTGTGCAAAATGATGATTTAGAACTTACGCTGCTCCATCAAGGTTGGCAACGAGCTTACGGAATCTTTCGGCGTCAAAAAAGGATTTAGACAAGGCGATGCACTGTTGTGCGATTTCTTTAACATCGTTCTTGAGAAGATAGTGCAGAACTAAAACACCAGGGGCACTGTCTTCTAAAAATCTGTTCAACTTCTCGCGCACACACCGATGATATTGATATAATGGGAAGAACACAGCGTGATTTCAATAGCGCCTTTGTGAGAATTGAGACAGAAGCGGCGAAAATGGGTTTAGCGGTATATGAGGGAAAAACGAAGTATATGCTGGCTTCGAGGAAGGACACCCAACACCGACGGCTCGGGCAGAATGTCACAATAGACGCATATAGCTTCAAGGTAGTAGAGGAGTTCGTCTACCTAGACTCCGCTATAAACATACGGGCAATAACACCAGCGCCGAGATCAGACGAAGAATAACTCTTGCTGATCGCTGTTTCTTTGGGCTAAGAAAGCATTTGAGTGGGAAAGCCCTCTATCGAGCAACTAAGGTAAAACTGTACAACACACTCATCATCCCAGTCCTGCTATATGGTGCGGAAGCATGGATCTTGACAAAATCAGATGAAAATGCCTTAGGCTGTTTCGAGAGGAAAGTTCTTCGTATCATCTTTGGCCCCGTGTGCATTGAAGGGGAATGGCGAGGAAGCTTACATAAACTTCAGTATGGGATAAGTTGCTGGGGTGTGGCTTAAAAAATAAATAGCTACGGACACTACACTGGGGTGGGGCTTATCAAACTTAAATTCAGCCTCTGGTCATTGTGAAAAAGTGTGCTATTAGAAAAGTGTGCGGGGTCAACCGATTGTATCCTTCTATGGTGCTCTTAAGATCACTACGTTCAAACCGTGAGACACTTATATTATTTTACAGTTTCAAAAATATTCTTTATGAGATGTGGATATCTACAGAGTCCAAATTCAGAGGTTCTCAATTTGCGAAGCAACCTTTACAGCTATTTACCCGTCCCCTCATTTCGAACGACTCACTTTAGAATCTTCTACTCCATTGTATCCTATGAGCTCATCAACATGTTTCCTGAGAATATTCGTTGTGTTCGAAACTTAAAAATATTCTTGCAAGAAATTGAAATATTTCTTCTTGAAATTGATCATAAACAAATCGAAGTTTATTTTGAAAATATCTGGCTACCGCATAATTTCACGTTACGGGACAGTGAGTTGGTCTGCAAGGTCTTACGATTTAACGCCGGGTGCTTGACTATTTTCTCTGGTGAAATTGGTTCAACGTAAAACAACGTGCACCAACCACCGTGTCATGGCCGATGAACAGCCACAAATGTTGCAAAATGTCATCAAAAAAGGACCTCCACATTAGACTACGTCCGTGCCAGCCGTGACGGCCATATGCCATAAATCATATGATTAAATTATAATGTCAGAAGATTATTAACTAAATTTCATGCCAGTTTTGAAAACAAAATCATCTTTGTTTTGTTCTATTTTAAAGTTTTAACCTCCCTTGAATAGAGTACATACATACAATACTGTGGCGTATGAGTAACATTTTCGGTATGAAAATTGTGTGCTTGCATATTATCAAAATTTTTTGATTTATTTCTATTGTGTTAAACTTTTTCATGTTTGTCAATTGAAATAATTATTTTAATTTTGTCGATGGTTTTATAAGCAGCTTTGTGTTCGTGACTTATCCCTACTGCGTAGAAAAACATTTAGTTGCGAAGCAATAATAGGCGACTTATCCCTACTACGTAGAAAAACATTTAGTTGCGAAGCAATAATAGGCCTCGGAAATGGACGGATACACGGATGACGATCCAAGCAACTGGTTAAAGGACACCAAATGTCGGATATGCATGTAGAATGTCAGTCCCTTAATATACCGCATGCTGCCGAACAATTATTTGAGACCCTCAACACAACAATACCTCTATCCAGCTATCCAGGAAATTCGATGGGATGGAACGGGCAAAAGGAGGATGAAAAACTGCTACATTTAATATTTTAATTGTTACCGAGAGCAACAACAGCGGCTTTTTGGATTTCGGATTCGTCGTAGGAAGCAGACTCAGGTAAAAAGTCTTAAGCTTCAAATGTGTAAGCGAACGCATCACGACGATCCGTATCAAGGCTGAATTCGGCATCATCAGCCAAATATGCGCTCATGCCCCCACAGAAGATAATGAAGACGACATCAAAGTCGAGTTCTACGACCCCTACGACAAAACATATGAGCAATGTCCTAGCTAAGACATTAAAATTGCCCTCGGCGATTTTAACACAAAGATTGGAAAAGAGCAAAGTTTTGGTGGAACAATTGAAAAGTACAACCTGTATAACACCACAATGGCAACGGATCAGGGTAAAAAGTATATGGTCCCACATTTCAACATCCATAAAGGAACATGGTAACATGGAGATCTCCTTATCAATCAACCGTCAACCAGATTGATCACATTGAAATCGACGGAAGGCACATTCTAGATAATCGAACTTTCCGAGGAGCCCACATCCACTCGGACCACTACCTCTTCGTAGCCAAGGTAGTGCAACGAATATCCCGAAAATTACCAAAACAAGAAATCCTGCAAGAAAATGCCACCAACATCAAGTATCGAAGACCAGTGGCAACATTGCCAGAAAGCTGTTAGAGATGCCGCTTCTAATGTGCTTGGTTTCACACAGTCATCAAAACGAAATCCCTAGTTTGACGAAGAATATAGCCAGGCCCATGCAGCCAAGCAGGAGGCATACAAAGCGGCCGGCGCTGCATAGAAGGACAAGAGCTGCTCGTGAGCTTTACGAGCAAAATAGTGGAGAGGAACGCCGACTTCTCAGGAGAAATAAAAGAGAGCATGAGAAGCGTCTGATGGAGGATGAAAAGAAAGAGAGCCAAGGGCAGGAATGAAGTTCGGAGATTCTACCGGGAGGTAAAACAGCTGGCTCAAGGTCATCGAGCAAGAACCGATTACTGGAAGAAAAAAAAAAGGGAGCATAATAGTAGAATCGCAGTCAATGCTGGGGATTTGGAAAGACCACTTCTGAAGACTGTATATGACGATCTAGATAGGAGCATGCACCAAATCATCTGTAAATTGAATTGAAACTCCCTTGAAAAAGGGAGATCCTCTTAACTGCATCAACTACAGAGGAATCAGTCTATATGTGAACGTCAGAAGCCTTTCGTCTACAATCTGATTGGTTCTTATCAATGTGACTACAGACCAGGAAATTCAACTATCGACCAAATTTTCACGATCCAGGTAGGTAGGTAGGTAGAAATGGCTGTTCCTCTTCACGCAGGACACAATTAGCACTGAGTGCGCCGTTTTGGTACCAAGCCTCATGAGATTCTAAATGGATTTGAAAGTGGGTTCTGGATTATGTATGTTCCGCACACACAGTCTTATATATGAATTGGTATTATTCTCCTACCCTACGGCCTATTATCTCATAGTGCCATTTAATGAGGGAGAAATAAAGAGGGGCGGGAGGCGCTAAAGCCACTTTGTATTATTGAGGTAAGAGATAAAATCTTTGATCTTGAAATCTGCGAGTTCCTCAATGCCGTTGAAGAATTCTTTACCTAGATGGAGTGCTTTTTTCCTAGCCAGGGCTGGACAATGGCATAGAAAGTGTGGGACCGTTTCTTTTTCTTCCTGGTTCTCACAGCTACGGCAGAAAGAGTTATGTGGTATACCCAATTTTGCCGCATGCTCCCCTAGAGGCCAATGCCCTGTGCAGGTAGTGACAATCCTGGCTATGTCATGCCTTGGTTTGGAAATTAAATTGATTGATTTTGGCTTGTTATATGCGGGCCAGATTTTCCTAGATATAACGCAGCTCGTTAAACTACTCCACCTATGATTTGCTTCTGATGTGTATTTGATCAGGATATCGCCCTTCACAACTCCAAGAGGAGCATATATCTCACTGCCAATGAGTTGTGAAGGGCTGATCCTTGCCTGGCTAGCTCATCTGCTTTCTCATTTCCCTCATAGCCCCTATGGCCCGGTATCCAGATTAGAGTGACGCTCATATCAAGTTCCTTGAGAGCCTCTTTGCATTGCTTGACCAGTTTAGAGGATGATAAAGCAGAATCTATGGCTTTAATAGCTGCCTGACTGTCTGTTAGTATAGCTACATTTTGGTTCTGTCGTATGTTTCTAAGGGCTTTACAAGCTTTCCTTATCGCTAGCAATTCTGCCTGGAATACGCTGGCAAAATCGGGAAGTCTATAGGATTTTGAAATCTCAAGAGATTCACAGAAGACACCTGCACCAACACCGCATTCCATCTTTGAACCATCAGTGAAGATAGTTGTGTCGAAGTCTTTCGTCACATCACCTTCCTCCCAGTCGATTCTTGACGGGAGCAAGACTCTAAACTTCTTTGAGGTGTCTAGGGTAGGGATGCAGTAATCGGTGGTTGTGGATAGGATGTCTGATGGTATAAGGCTGGTTTGGTTGCAGTGCCCGTAGGATCTAGATTTCCAGCAGCCTATTTCCTTGAGTCTCAAGATACTGCAGGACACCTGATATTTAATAAAGAGGTCAATCGGAAGAAGGTCCAGGATGACGTTAAGTGCATCTGTTGGGTAGGATCTGATTGCCCCTGATATACCTACGCAAGCATTTCTCTGCAACTTTGTAAGGTTTTTTACTATGTAAGCTTTGCTGAGAGCGGGCCACCACACAATGGAACCATAAACAAGTATCGGTCTTACAACCGCCGTGTATGTCCATTTTATCATTTTTAACTGGAGGCCCCACTTTTTGCCGAATGTTTTGTTACAGGCGTAGAAGGCAACACACGCCTTCCTCACCCGTTCTTCAATGTTAAGCTTCCAGTTCGATTTGGTGTCTAGTATTACGCCCAGATATTTAGCACTGGAAGACAATGATAGGATTCGTCCGTTTAACCGAGGTAGATTGAAGGGTGGTACCTTGGTTTTGGTGGTGAAAAGCATCAACTCGGTTTTGTTACTGTTAACACCTAGTCCGCAGCTCGCAGCCCAGGTGCTTACTTTCTTCAAAGCCATATTAGTGATTTCACTGATCACGCTTGGACATTTTCCTGAAACTAGAATGACCAAATCATCGGCGTACGCAACCGCTTTCACTCCACTACTCTCGAATTTCACAAGAATGCTGTTACCTTTTCATTGATTTTAGGGTCACGTATGACAGCATCTACAGAAACGAACATTATAAAGCTTTGTCTACTTTTGGCATCCCTGCCAAGCTCGTTAGCTTTTGCACACAGTTGTGTCAGTGTCCTCGATGGGGAAGGTTCTCATCTGTGCTTGTGTGCCGTCCGTAGTTTCCGTCGCGTCGTTTTTTACGTCTCGTGATTTGTTACATTGTCGTCGTGTCGTCGTATAAAATAAAACAAACAATAGTTTTAACATAAAGAAAAAACAATCAACTCCAATCAACAAACCAATAACAACAATTACAATAAAACAAAAAACAGTAAAAAAGTAGCACCACTCAAACCAAAAAAAAAATCTATAAGCCTGTACAGAACATGTGAGTACCCACCCTACCCTTTCCCTATCTCTTACAGTTGCATGGCTTATTATATGCGTTACATTGCAATTTTTTTTCTGCTCGTGCAATGCATGCGTATGTTATGCTAGCAACAACGGATGGATAGAGAAGTTGCTATTTGAGTTCCAGGGTCGGATCGACACACGCCACCGCTGAGGCATAACACTAGCGGGGACGTTGATTCGAAAAGAAACCTGTTATTTATTTGACAGCTTCTCTTAGATTTCGTCTGTTTTGATTTTATGTTTGTTTATAGATTGCAATGATCGAAAATTTAAGAGTTGACTATTGTAATGTTCATGGGCTACGTACGAATTTTCTTGCTACGTACATCCACACTGCTTCTAACAGGCCAGCTCTTTTGGCGCTGAGTGAAACCCAAGTATGTGAGAATTCCGATCCTACTGAATTTCTCATTCATGGGTATAGCTTAGTGCCATTATTCTTCCTCCACCATGGTCTCGCCGTTTACATAAGGAATGATGTCGCATTATCAATTCCTTCCACAATATGGACGCTGCTCCAAACCTGTTTTCATTTTTTTGTCCCTGTATCCTCCACTGAAATCGTTATTACGGGCGATTTCAATGTACACAATTCTTCGTTGCTTCTCCATTCGGGAAAGTCCAGTGTGCTGAGATCTTTGCTGAGTTTAACCACCTTACTCAGCTTGTCACCGAGCCCACTCGAATATCGGACATTAATGACCAAGCCCCCCCCCTTGCCATTGTCTATGATTGGTCAAATAGACCGAACATCTCGAGATTCTCGGTATGTGCATCACTGACCACCTCTTGTGAATGTCAGAGCACATACGCGATGTCGCCAAAAATGCCGCCAGATGTTTGGGTTTCTTAAGACGATGCAAGAAATTTTTCTCCCCGTCTTATCTGGCTGTTATCTATAAGACTTATATCCCTCCAAAGCTTCAGTACACTCCCCATCTTTGGGCTGGTGCTCCAGTAACTTACTTAAGCCTCTTGGATGGTATACAAA
The DNA here is from genome assembly GCA_920937365.1 of Sphaerophoria rueppellii. Lineage (NCBI taxonomy): Eukaryota > Metazoa > Arthropoda > Insecta > Diptera > Syrphidae > Sphaerophoria > Sphaerophoria rueppellii. Next base: position 32,093,989 of record CAKKXW010000003.1, on the reverse strand, counting down.
GAAGAGCCGTGAGAATGATCGGTAATAGAGACATCACTAATTCATTCACTCCCTTAGACCACCGTCGTAATGTTTCGTGTCTCTCACTGTTTTATCGTTACTTCTACGGGAAGTGCTCTAGAGAAATAGCCAGTTGCATTCCACCCCTTAAACAATTCAACCGTGCGGGTATTACACTTCCAGGAATGCCCATCAGTTTACACTCGAGCCCAACTTCGGTCGCACGGTCAAGTATAGAGAATCGTTATTTAGCCGTACTACGCGAATGTGAAACTCTCTTCCACACTCTGTTTTTCCCGATCGTTGCAATGTTCAGGAATTTAAAACCAATGTACACCGGCACCTCCACTCTAACCCCTTCCTACTTTCCTAAAACACTCACTCATGGCATAATAAGGGTATAAAAACCCCTTGAGTGTGAGCTCATTATAAAAAAAAAAAAAAAAAATGAGATGGAGAACTCACGCTGCGCCATCAAGGTTGGCAACGAGCTTACGGAATCTTTCGATGTCAAATAAATGATTCAAACAAGGCGACGAACTGTCTTTCGATTTTTTTTTAACATCGTTCTTGAGAAGCAAAACTTTACCGTAAACATCAGAGGTACTATCTTCTTCAAATTTGTTGAAGTTCTTGCTTACGCCGATGATATTGATATAATGGGAAGAACACAGCGTGATGACAATGGCGCTTTTGATTTGAATTGAGACAGAAGCAGCAAAAATGGGTTTAGCGGTAAATGAGGGAAAAACGAAACATAAACTGTCTTCGAGGAAGGACACCCAACACCGACGGCTCGGACAGAACATCACAATAGACGGATACAACTACGAGGTAGTAGAGGAGTTTGTCTATCTAGGCCGCTATTAAAACGGGAAATAATAACAGCGCTGAGATAAGACGAAGAATAACTGTTGCTTATCGCTGTTTATTTGGGCTGAGGAAGCAATTTAATGGCAAAACCCTCTCTCGAGCAACTAAGGTAAAACTGTACAAGACCCTCATCATCCCAGTTCGCTGTATAGTGCAGAAGCATGGACTTTGAAAAAATTGGATGAATGTGCCTTAGGGTCATCTTTTACCCTCTGTGCACTGATGGGGAATGTAGAAGAAGATACAACAGCGAACTTTACGGATTGTATTACGACATGGACAATATACATAGCCCGAAGCGTTAAGGTCCAGCGACTTAGATGGCTCGGAAATTTAGAGCGGATGGACACCAAACCTCCTCCTGCCCGGAAAGAGAGGAAGACCGCGAATCAGGTGGCTGGGTATCGAGCTGGCTTTCGGAGACTGTTGATTGAGGCTCAAGTCCATAACGGATTGTAGCGCCACCTTAAATAATTAAGGAGATTGTTTTCATCTTGTTATTTGTATATTTCTTGTGAGAATCTTGTGATCTTGTTAAAATTCCTTACTTATCTTATTTGCGAGCCTCTTTTTCTAATTTTGGTTTGTTTAATATAAGACAAAGTTATGTTGTGCATTCATTTGCCAATAAATGATGAATTATTCTATTCTCTAAGACAATAAACCATTACCTGACCTGAAGCCCATTCATCCACATCAAAAATAATTTCAACAAAAAGGTCACCAATCACCAAAGGAAATAAACCATTACTTTACTTGTTCTCATCCTAGAAAATGCTAAGAGGAAAACCAGGAAATTGCCACTTCAAAAGAAAATTTGATAGCTGTCAATTCAGATAAATAAGCTGACAGATGTCTGTATGTTATTTGTTGTTATTCCATTTAATCAAAAGCCTTCTATTACAGAATTGATGTTATTTTTACACAATTCGAGTAGAACATGAATGACAACCAAGTGATATCAGTATCTACCTCTTCTGTCTGTCTACCTTGTTAATCTGGGAACAAAAAATCAATACTCTTATCTTGACGTCTGACAGACTGGTGGAATTCAATCGAATTTAATGTGCTGTCCTATTAATTGAAATAATAATTGGCAATGCCTGCAACAGTTTGTTCGAGGCATTGATTAGGAATCCAGTACTTTCCTTATCTATGGATGGCATCCTCTCTTAGTCCAAAATGATGAATCATCCTTATTGTAAGCCTCTTAAAGAAGATTAACATAAAGGTTATTTACACCATATGGGAAGACTTAAGTAAAACTCATCTAAAGGTAGATAGACTGATAGCTGTTCAAGCATACTTCCATCGTACAAGAACACAGTCTAAGGCATTTTATGGGTCTTTTATGAGATTACATGGAAAGTTTTTGCTTATTTTTGAAGAATAGAGGCTTGAGTCCTTGAAGTCTTGAAAACATTTCAATTTCCTTCCAATTTATAATGCATGTATAGAGATTTTCATGTGAATATCCCTTGGGATCACGGTATTTCATGGGCCTGAGACAGCTGTCGGGCGGCACAGTAGCGTGGTGGATGTCGTGATTGCGTACTCCTGACGATTTTGACGATGTGTAAACGCAATCTGTATCTTTGACAGGCGATGAAACATGGATATATTGATACACCAGAAACCAAGGAACAATCCAAACACTGGATTTAAGTGGTTTAACGTTTTCCGAAGAAGGTGCGAAGCACAAAGGGTGGGAAATTCGTTATGTGAAATCCGATTCGACGTCGAATTGAACAAAAATCGAAGAAAAATATGTTCATTCACCATTAAAAGGTAACGACTCTAACTTCCACCATAACAACGACCAAAATGGTCAATTTGGGCTACGAACAGAAATCCACCAGATTTGGCCTTGCTCGATTTCGTTTTTTACCCAAAATTGATGAAGCCACTCGCTGCCGGTCAGGAATTTCCGTCATTATACTTCCAGGATTTCAGAAAATGTTTCTTTTTTGAAAGGGTTGAAGAAATTTAAGCATAGCTTAGCTAAATGTTTCGATTTCGGAAATGTCGGAAATTTACTTACTTACTTATGGTGGCGCTACAGTCTAGGTCGGACCAGGGCCTCACCCAACAAACTTCTCCAGCCAGCTCGGTCCCTGGCTAACTGTCTCCAGTTTCGCACGCCAAGTTGGTTCAGGTCATCTACCACCTGTGTGCTCCAACGGAGTCGCTGTCTTCCTCTTCTGCGACGTCCTTCCGGATTGGATTCGAAGACTCTACGAGTCGGAGCATTATTTTCCATTCGCTCAACATGACCCAACCATCTAAGTCGTTGGACCTTAACTTTTCTGGCTAGGTCAGTGATGCTGTACAGCTCGTACAGTTCTTGGTTGAATCTTCGTCTCCATTCTTCATTAATGCAGACAGGACCAAAAATCACTCGAAGAATTTTTCTCTCAAAGCAGCCCAAAGCGTTTTCATCAGATGTTGTCATAGTCCATGCCTCTGCGCCATACATGAGGACCGGGATGATGAGGGTTTTGTAGAGTGTCACTTTAGTTGCTCGGGAGAGGACTTTACTACTCAATTGCCTTCTAAGTCCAAAGAAGCAGCGATTGACAAAAGTGTTTCTTCGTCTGATTTCAGCGCTGGTGTTGTTGTCTGAGTTGATAGCGGATCCTAGGTAGAAAAAGTCCTACCTCGAAGTTAAATCTGTCTATTTTGACGTTTGCTCCAAGACGTCGATGTTGGTTGTCCTTTCTTGTCGACAGCATTAACTTGGTCTTGCCCTCGTTAACCGCTAGACCCATCTTCCTGGCCTCCGTCTCAAGGCTCACAAACGCTCCACTGACATCACGCTGTGTTTTTTCAGTTGGACGGACTTTTGAAAGATTGTGCCTCTGGTGTTGACATTGGAGCTTTGCACAATCTTTTCAAGAATGATATTGAAGAAATCGCATGACAACGTATTGCCTTGTCTAAAACCTTTTTTGACCTCAAAAGCGTCCGTTAGGTTATTTTCTGACCATGATGGAACAAGACGGATACGTTTTTCTGGGATGCCAAAACTAGACATTGCTCTATATAGTTGGTCTCTATAGACGCTGTCATACGCGGCCTTGAAATCAATGAAAAGATGGTAGGTGTCGATTTGAAGTTCCTGGGTCTTCTCCAAGATCTGCCGTAGGGTGAATATTTGATCGATGGTGGACTTTTTGGGTTTGGGAAACCACACTGATAAAGACCCATCAGGTTGTCCACGAAGGGCTTGAAACGTTCACACAGCACGGCAGACAAGATCTTATAGGCGATGTTAAGGAGACTTATACCTCTGTAGTTGGTGCAGTTCAGGGGATCTCCTTTTTTGAGGATCGGGCATATGATGCTGAGGTTCCATTCATCGGGCATGCTTTCCTCCGACCAAATTTTGCAGATGTGCTGGTGCATGCTCCTAACCAAATCATCTCCGGTTGCCTTGTACAGTTCAGCGGCTAGCCCGTCTGCTCCGGCGGCTTTGTTCGACTTTAGTTTAGATATCGCTATCTTCACTTCGTCCATGTCGGGTGGGTGAAATTGTTGGCCTTCTGCACCCAAATTGAATGGTTCTGTATTGCTGACGGAGTTTTGGTCGTCATCGCCATTATAAAGCTTGGAAAAGTGGTCTTTCCATATCCTCAGCACTGACTGCGGTTCTACTACGATATTCCCATGATGGTCTCTACAGGCTTCTGTTCGGGGTGTATAAGCCTTGGAGGTTTGTTTCACTTTTTTGTAGAATTTTCGAACCTCGTTCCTGATGTGACATCCTCTATCTCCTCGATCGCGCGCTTCTAGTGCTCCCTTTTTTCTTTCTGAGAAGTTTATGCTCCTCTCTCCTTTTCTGCTCGTAGAGCTCACGAGCTGCTCGTGTCCTTCTTTGCAGCGCCGCTTTGTATGTATGCCTCTTGTTTAGCTGCATGTGCTCGCCCGCATAAAATGTCTGAAACGTAATTTAGAATTAAGGTGGGCTCAAAATATTGTTTACATAACACAGATCCGCCAACACGACAGAAGATGATAAGCTTGTTGTTGAATGTACCTACTTCCCCTAAATGAACAATCAACGGACTCGAAATTCGAGAGCAGCTGGAATCGAGTTGTATTGAATAAATCGCCACTTTTCGAAATGCTGATTTCCTTATATACGCTTAGTACTTATCGGACCCTTCCCGTATTTGAATGGAGTACATACTTTAGGTTTGCCTTCGTAATTTGTAAAGCTCATGCAAACCTGTGAACGTTCACTTCACTTCAAGAGCATTTCCCGAACAAAATGTACGTGAAATAAGCTTCGTCAATAATGAAGCTTTTGACTGTAACGAAGCGTTACATGTTTATCTATTTTTTTTTTTTTTTTTTTACCAAACATGACGGCCGACACGATATACCACCCATTCACACATAATTTTGATGTTCGCAAAAATACAATTCACATTTAGTCATACCAAGAAAAAGCATAAGGCAACCTGCTCCTGCACGAAGCTACCAAAACACAGTTCACCGCCGCCATAGTGAGACAGTCCGCCGTGGTGCTAGTAATCCATCAGACATAATTAAAACAGTCCGCCGTAGTCTTAAAGCACGCAGTCACGGTCTACCGCCGTTCAAATCACACGGCACGGACTACCGTGGTATAAATATTTTAGTCAACCTTTCCGTCGCCGTAAACCAGTCCGCTGCTGTGTTGAAAATATTCACCAAAAACTAAATCGCTAGTGTGGTGGAACAATAATTTTATAATTTGAGTCAGTCAGTGTCTGTGTGTCAGTGGTTTAGTAAACATTAATTCATTGAAGCTTCCCTCCACCAGTGGTAAGGGGTTTCACTGATATTATTATTAGCTGCGTTTTATTATCACCATGATCCAGATCAGATCATTGATTAATATGTGTAACAACAACAAAATGAGATCCTGGTTTTCACTTGGATCAATTTTTGTGATCCAAAAATTAGTTCTTCTTCCGCACACAAGTTGAAACGTTGGAATATATTTTCAATAAAAACCGTGCTGCCACTTTCACACATTCATCTATCCGGTAATGAAATGTTTTTCAATTACATAGCAAAAACTTTTCCCCTAAAAAAACAACATAATAATCGTTGAAAAAAAATGTCGTAGGGCAACTTCGATCGGAATAAAAAAAAAAAAAAAAAATACAAACATCTGACAAACTCGAAGTAAAAGAGAAATTGATGATAGAAGCTGTTTTATTTTCATAATCTGATCCGGATCAGATCATCGTGATAATAAAACGCAGCTATTATTAACCATGTTCGGCAAAATATTACTGTCGAGTCAATCGGTGCCCAGCGGGAGAACGGAGCAGGTCGTCTCCCAGAGGTAATTGGATAAATATTTATTTCCTTGGAACTTCCTCCCACCAGTGGGAGTTTGAAAGGTATGAGGTTGTTTTAGTGCTACCAGCAGCCATTAATCCTGCTATTTTAGTGCTACCAGAGGCCATTAATCCTGCTGTTTTAGTGCTACCTGAGGCCATTAATCCTGCTGTTTTAGTGCTACCAGGGGCCCTTAATCCTGCTGTTTTACGTGCAACCAGGGGCCGTACATCCTGCTGTTTTGCATGCCAAAAGGGGCCGTACTAGTTACTGTTGTTTCAATAGTGTTACCCAATGCTTTTACTTGTTACACTTTACATATTCCCAAAGTCATACTAGTTAGCCGACACGCAAAGTTTACCACTATATCCGAATAGCATAAACCTGCCGTACCAGCTTTACACTATAGCCAGAGAGAATGATATAAGATCCCGCCGTACCGTATATAATAAACATAACCAAAGAAGCATAAACAACCCGTCTAAGAGAAGATTGTTATTAAGTTTCATATAGCTTCGTATTAGCAAAGAGATTTATTATTTAAGAGTATAAAAAATAATAATAAGGAAACTGTGGCACTTGTTGCTGAAGTTAAGTGTTTTTCCCCAGCCGGAACCTTGGCGATCCGACGAGCATAACCTTGGCTGTAAAGCTAAAAGAACATCACATGACAAACAAATTGAATTGAATTTTAAATTTAAATGCCAATATTTTAAAACGTCAACCGTCTGTACTAGTGATAATTGTCAAAATTTCATGTTTTCCACATGAAACGTTGTGAAACTTTTTCACTTCACCGGAAGTATATAAAATGCTTAAGAGGGTTTTCCTGAAATGGATTTTATCATTACTTGAGAATCGCGAATATCATGTCCGGCTTAGATCCGCTCATTCCAATCCTATTCTAGCCACTTCTGGTGTACCCCAAGGTAGTCTTTTAGGCTCTGTATTGTTAATCCTTACAATAAACGATATTGATATTGTAAACCTTCTTTTTACACTGACGACGCAATATTTTTCAAAACCATTGCAGCACGTGAAGATAAGTCTCTTCTCGACAAAAATAGCTTAGAACTCAACATTATCAAATGTCAGATGACCGCTGGACGTAAGCCCATAAAAACAATTACCCGTGTTAACTATCTTCATATAGTCATCCCATACAGAAAGCAGAAACAATACGGGATTTGGGAATTTTATGTGACCGTGAACTTAGATTTCTTCTCCATATTGATGAAATAATTCATAAGACTCAATTCTACTCTGCATTACCCGATCCGTCTACTTGAATATTTGTCTCAGGTTTGGTCACCTTATCAGGAAATACATATGTATATATCAAGGATAGAAAGCATCCAACGAAAATTCTTTCGCAAATCACCAGCTACTTACTTGCTTACTTATCTTGGATCCATGAAGGATCTCTACCTGAAATACTGCACCCTTCCATTGTGAACGGTCCCTCGCATACACTCTGCAGTTGCCAAGCGCTCTGGCATCTTGTCACTTGGTCCTTGTACCGTACCGTAGGTTCGGTCTTGCTTGTCATCTCGAACCTGGGGGCTGGGATGAGAAGACTTTCTTGGCTGTAGCGTTGTCGTCCATTCGCTTATCGCTTGATGTGGCCGAGCCAATGTTGTCGTCACACCACATCTTTCCAGTTTAATAAGAATTTTGTTCATCACCAGAAGCCAAAGAAGGGGGGACAGAACACCCCCTTGGGGTGTACCCCTACTTACGCGCCTGGTCAAGTAAGTGTTACCTAAGGTAGCTTGAATTTACTGAGCATTGATACAATCCCTGATCTAAGTGATTCTTGAATAGATTCTGTTAAGATGTTGTTGAAAGCTCCTTCTATGTCTAAGAAGGTAGCGAGAGTAAATTCTTTGTAATGTATGGTTTTTTCAACTGTACGCACTACCTCTGATATGGTAATCAAGAATGCGCTCCATTTTCTTAAGCACGAATGAAGTAAGGCTTATTGGTCGTAAATCCTTCGCGGATTCATGCCCTCACCTGCCGACCCTCGGGATCAAAACTACTCTAACATGTCTCCAAGACTCAGGAACATGATTTAGACAGAGACATCCCTTAAAGATCATCTCCAGCCATGGAATCACCAGAAATTGTGTTTTCTGAAGCATGATCGCCATTATGCCGCTCAGGCCTGGAGACTTGTACTGGGAAAATGTATTGATTAATGTATTGATTGCCCAAGTAATATTTTCCTTGTTTATCAGGGTATCGATGTGTTCTATACCAGCCGTCGACGCGCCATTAGAAATAAGCGTAAGATGGTTGTTATTCGTCATGCGGCTTAGCTGGATCAGTTTTTTCTGGGATCCCAAACTCAGACATCGCCATCATACGCTCAGTGTGAAAATTTGGTCTAAGCAGGGATATGCCACAGTAGTTTTTGTATGACATCGGATCGCCTTTTTTGTAGATGGGGCATATCGACCAGTCAGTGGGCATGCATTCTTCTTCCTCCCATACTTAGGTGATGATCTGGTGCATGCGGTTCATCAAAACACCTCCCCTGCATCAACACCTTCTTCTGGAAAATCCGCTGATTTTACTTTTCATACATAGGCTTCTCGCTGGGTCCATTGACTGCTCCAACGTTGACAGCTTCAACCCGTTACATGAGAAACTCTCGACTCTTCTAATTACCAACACACACCATACCTCATACGGCCTTAACTAACCTCTGACACGTATGCTCCGTCCGTTCGGTGAATATAAGCACTCATAACCTTAAACTCCTTTTAACCCACCCCCACTCATAGTTATAAGTTTAGATTCAAGTTAGTTGTTAAGGTTCACTTAAGCACCCGCTGAAATTTAAAAAAATGCAGAATTTTTCGACGTCTAACACTTTTTCTAATTAAAACGCATCATACTCGTCGTCGCTCGTCGGGTCATAAACGAATTACGAGGGTAACGTAAATGAAGTTAATAATGGTGGGTCCACAAGATATAGAACCAACTTTGATTCCGAATTCTATTGAATTATGTCTGTGCAGACTAAAGGCGGTACGATTTTATGCATGAATAAATGCAAGGTTGTAAAGATAAAAGTCTGGCATGTGGATCCATCATACGCGCTGCTTAATTCAGAGTAATTACAAAAATATAATTTCCTCCATCATTTTGATGAGTCGAGCATAAGAGCCTCATTTCAGCCATTGAAATGAGAATTTTCTTGGCAACTTTGTTGTTTTTGAATGATTTATTGATTTATTTCTTTCTCATACGCTTGATCAAATCCTGGGTAAAATTCTAGAAAATAAGACAAGTCGGAAGGAATAAAATGTTCAAATATCTAATCGTAAAGTACCTAATACTTTTCAGTCAATTTAAGGCCTTATAACATGTTTACTTTTCCATCAGCGTTAAAAGCACGACCAAGCATATAAAGTCACTAAATTACAGCTACCTCCTTTAAATACAAAAATCGGATTAAACGTTACACGTAGGTACACAAACACATTCCATGTCTTCAAAAATGAAAACAATACTCATATGTGTAGAACTTTTGCTTGTGAAGCAACAATCGATGATGAACAATCCTCTTAAAGCAAAAACTGTCATCATATTGAATCACCCTACAAACAAGCAACTCCAGCCCAGTATTTCAATTGTTCTAAATTGAAACTTGCATGCATAGCACGCATGCATTCGACAGATTGATAATATCGTTCCAATTGAAAGGATTTACCAATAACAACACACTCTAGACTCTACCAGTACCATCCGTACGTTAACATAGAGTCAAGAAGTCAACGAC
>CAKKXW010000003.1:31937766-32073637 GCA_920937365.1 Sphaerophoria rueppellii | reverse complement strand
ATATACTTATACTATCGAACGGATTGCTTTTCACACGGTCCGATATAATTTAAACTGAAATATAAAATTAGTTAATGATTGAGGAGGAAGTTAAGTTTTTGGCTTTGCAGAAAGGTATAACACGTTGTTGTAGATGAAGCCGTTGATTTTTAATATTTTTTTAAAAAATAAGCCAATTTTTCAGAAAACTGCCCCTCCTGGCTAAACGGGGGGAGTAGGCCCCCCTCTCCCATACAATTTTTTTCTTGTCTCAAGCCCACTTACACATATGGCTATAAGGCACAATGTTTTATTTTAACATATGGGTGAAGGAGGAGTTAGTAATTGATTAAAATATAAAGTCAAATTTAATATAGCCTGGCACACTTTTCGTTAGGCAAGCTATCATATTCATATATGTTTTCAAACTAAATTTCATAAGAAAAAGTTTCAGCCGGTTAACAGATGGGTGTAGGTCGGTCTTCAGTCTTAGACTATTTAGGTTTCTTGATAGATTCTACTCCTTTAAGCAACTCCTAATTCAAAAATTCTAAAATGTGAATAAAAAACATCATCTGGAAACAACTTTACTTCATTGACATCATTTTTGTTTTTTTTTTGGAATTTTTCAATGACGTGAGTGAAGCAACAAAAATGTCTGATGATGTCCATTTTTAGGGTATGTGCTGTCAATTTTTGGGGTATGTGCTGTCAAACTTTGACTGTGTTGTCAGTCGAGTTCAGGGGTGTATTATTTCTGTTCGTTATGGTAAGGCGCTGCAATTCGTTGAGTTCCCGTAGTGTGCACGGTTGTTTTGAATAGTTCTTCCATCGTGTTTCGAAACGTTTTTACTTGTTGGTTGTATTACAATAGGCGTAATAGACGTGTGAATTACGGATGAAAAATCAGAAATGACTGAATAAAAAAATTATCTTGAAACCGGCGTGCCCTTTAGTGTTAAAACTCCATGCTTCCTAAAAAAGAATTGAGATTGAAAAAAAAGTTGTAGCAAAATCGATGAAATCTTGATTCAATCAAATTTCGCTTGGCGCCCCTGAGATTAACCATTCAACTGCAGACCAGCCCTGTTGAAATGCGTTTGTGTTTGTGAAACTCACACTACTTAGAAAAATGTTTTAGTTCTTTTTCATAAGACCCCTTCCTGTACTTCTGATGTACATGTATATATGTATATATATGTATATGTACTTCAATGATAGCATGTAAGCAAAGCAACCATGCATTTATGAAAGCACCCTATAATCAATAGATTAAGGGGATTCTATCTCTCGCAGTCTTTCATCGGACTCGTACGTAGTCTCATCAGGAGATCTATTTCCGATAACGTTTTATCTTTTATAACATTTGTCGCACCTACATGGGAAATAACACTGCGGATTTGGTCCTCCAAATTGTCAATCGTTTCGGGCTTATCGGCGTTCACTAGCGACTTCAAATACATATCTCCACTCAAAGAAAGCTAAGCGGCGGCGCGCATTTAATCGCACAAAATTGGAGGTTAGTTTCCGAAATTCCGAATACGTAATTTGAAACTATGCAGTTACCAAACGTTGGCACGAGTAATATGAAATGTTGCATCGTCTTGTTGAAACCACAGTTCCTGCATATCAGGGTTCTTCAATTGATGAACAAAAAAATCGGTAATCGTTGCTCTTTAACGGTAACCATATAACGCTCTGTACGCACCAATTAGTGAGTTTTTTTCGAATGTTACGGTGTCTTGCGGATTATCATCACTTCAAAAACGGCAGTTTTGTTTATCGCTGTATCCACCAAAAGTCTGCTCCATCACTTAACAAAATTCGCTCATAAAAATTGGAATCAACTGCACTCTTCATCTGGGTCCGGTCATTGAATCTACGCCTAGAAGTGTGATCGTCTGCGTTGCGTAACGGAACCGTTTACCTTCCTTATTTTCTCATGAGAAGTTATCACTTTAAGAAACAAAAAAAACAAAAAATTACGGAATTGACTTACAAAGATTTTGTTGCCTTTTTGTATTGAATCATAAGCCAACCTGTTACACTCTTTAAATTCGTTCCCTACCAACACTTTCTCACCTTCCGTTTGCTTGAGTCCAATTCTATATTATGTTTGCTTTCATATCAAATATTAATTTAATTTTAAATTTTATGAAGCTTTTACTTCCTTATCTTATTATTTATTAAATGAATTGCTAGATTAGATTCTCACGTTAAATTACCTCCAAATTGACAAAAATTGTGAAAGGAGAGAAATTTGATTGAACATTTCATTTAATTCTTACGTTTGGGTGAGATTTTAAATTGAAGCTAATGTTCATATGTATCGTTCGTTGTAAGGTGTCAACTACAAGTTTCAAGGATACTAGATTTAGGTCCTTCAAAGAAAATTATATTATTTGATTTACCTTGGTTTGATTGACTTCTGAAAAGAGTTCAATTTAGGTGCTCCTAATTTGACAATAGGAAAGGTTCAAGGCTTATATCATCAGGGGACTGCTTATATGTATGTAATGTTATTAGATTAAATATCCTTTTAAAAATTTAACTTTGTTTGAAAATTGTTCAGGCACAATCCAACCATCGTCATAAATTGAAATTGAATACGAAAAACAATAAAAAAGAGAACAGGGAGAAAAAGAGAACAGGGAGAAAAATTGTCAAAGCAAACATTTTAAGAGATCAATTTATTTTAAGGATTTTTTTCGCTCTCGCAACATTATTTTGACTTAGCAACATGTCGGGAGATCTGCTGGCAGATCCCCGCCTGAAAATTTTGGGTTCCAAAAATTTGTACGGGATGCGACATCTTTGCATTCTATTATCTTTGGTATAACTGCCAATCAAGGCGCTTGTAATAAACAGAATATGTCAACACGACTGCCTTGGACAGCGAAAATATCAGTAATACTTACCCTACCTTAACTAAGCTTAGAGGGCCATGTATCTCATAGAATGCGGGAACAGGCAGAAGAATACGAGGGGCTGTTGTATATTGACAGAATTAAATAGTCGTATAACGTGATATAATAAATTCAATATAATTTTAATTCATAAAGTTTAATTTACGGTTTACAGAGTTAATATTTAAGAATGATTTCAATTAAAAGATTAAGACACGATGATATCAAGAGCCGATGGTGAACTGTTTGTCTCTCGATAACTTTGTGTTATTTGCTGCTATTGAACAGTGTTGTCATAGATGTTTATAGTACTACATATCATTCCTTCCCATCAATTCTGGTAAATCTTCAAAACTGAAACCGTACAATTGGTTTTCTTGTACGAACTGAACGTCTTAGTCCTTCTGTGGTACCAGCCATTGGTCTTTGACGTTTGACTTGGTGTTTCGGATTGAACATCTCTGGAAAATATAAATCTTGTATTTAACATATTTGATTTACCTATTTGATCATTCGGTGTTTGATCAGTGTTTGGAATAGCATTGGATAGCATTCGTGCAGTGGTAAAACAATCACCGACAGTATCAGCTCTGGCACGCAACTGATTTTTGTGACGTTTCCAATTTCCTTTGGAAGTGCGGACCAAGAAATTACAATACCTTCAATCCATGTGGGACCCTTGGTGTGATTCCAAGCAAAAACATTTTGATTTACAGCAAATTTAGGGTGACATCGACTGCTTGCAACAAACTTGTTGCTTGGTATATTGTTTGTGATAGAACAGTCCACTGTTCTCGACCATGTAGAATCTCAGCTGGTGACTTTTTATTGATTGTGTTCGGTACGTAAATAAATATTTTGAAAGTGCATTCTCGATACACTTGTCCTCCGCGTATGTTTTTCGCATATTCGACTTAAAAGTGCGAACAAAACGCTCAGCCTCTCCTTTTGAGGCTGGATGGAATGGTGCCGTGCGTAATTGTTGTATTCCATTAAACTTACAAAAATCAGTAAAGTCTTTTGATGAAAATTGACTGCCGTTGTCAGTTACAATAACATTCAGTAATCCTTCCAGTGCAAACATTTTGGTAAGTGCTCGTATTGTTGATGATGAAGTTGCTTCCTTCATTGGAACTACGAACGGAAATCTTGAGAGATCATCAACACATATAAACCACATTTGGTTCAGGAATGGCCCCCAATGACCATCGTGCAGCATTTTTAAAATTCGAGTTTGTAGCTTATTTGGGATGAGTACTGGAAGGTAATCTGTTTTTAACAGCATAACACCTTTGTGCACAGTAAGTGAATTCTTTGTATTAAAAAATGGAAGCAAATTTGTCTCTGTATGTTGCAATTTGTCCGGCCATCCATATTGCACATAAGACTTTACTTTGCTTAGTATTACATCCTTGCGCGTTTCTTGAACGACATCATGGACAGGAAAATTTTCCACTTGTTCTTCGATTTCGCAAGTAATTTAGTAGCAAGACTCCTCCATGGCATCAAAATCGAGATCTGCCCATCGGTAGACGTGATAATGCATCGGCGCGGGCGTTAGCATTTTGGCTTGAAGTTTTGTAACGGATTTCAAAATCAAAGCTCATTAATACAAAAGCCCAACGAGTTAAGCGACCTATTGTCATCATGGCTAGCTTTTTTCTTGGATGGCATATCGAAAGTAATGGCTTATGGTCAGTATAGAGAATAAATTTTCGGCCGTACAAATATTGTCGAAATTTGGTGACTCCAAAAATGATTAAAAACGCTTCCTTTTCAATTTGACTATAATTTAGTTGTGAGTCACTTAAAGTTTTAGAGGCATGTGCTATACGCTGCTCTTTGCTATCCGGATCTATTTGGGAGATGACTGCCCCTAGTCCATAATATGACGCTTCTGTTGCCAAAATAATCGGCAATTTAGTTTTAATTTCTGAAACGCTTCTTCCTGTGCAGCTTCCCAACGAAACTCTACATTTTGTTTTCTGAATGCATTCAATGGACCAGCTGTGTGTGCAAAATTGTGTACAAAGCTATTATAATAATTCATTTTCTCCATGAAAGATTGCAGTTCTTTGAGGTTTTACGGTCGAGGCAATTTTTGTATAGCTTCCACCTTATTTTTTGACGGTTGCACAACCTTAGCACTCACAACATGGCCTAAATATTCCACCTCTGGCTTTGAAAACTCACACTTTTTTATGTTGACTCTAAGACTCATGCAATCGCTTAAAAACTGCTTCTAAATTGAACATGAGTTCTTCAAGATTAGCACCAGTAATGAGAATATCGTCAAAAAAAAAAAAAAATAGCACATGAAAGTATTTCTAAAATGGCTTCTGAGGTTCGTTGAAAAAATGCAGGTGCGGATATCCGAAGTTGATATCACATTTTCTCTTAGCCAGGAGAGAACCTCTTTGATCGCTAAAATTATCGCTTGGAAGACGCTACAATGATTGGGGAGGCGGAATGAGATGCTTAGATTAAGCTTTTCTGAGTACACACCACTACCAACTCCATCACTTGTCTTGGATCCATCTGTATAAAAATGAATGCTTTTGTCATCCAGAAGTCTATTGTCTTCCCATTCATCTCTGGATGGAATGGATATTTGGAAGTTCTTACTAAATTGGGGTTTTGGAATGTTGTAGTCTATGTACTTTGGTATAGAACCGAAGAAGTTTAAAATGATGGAATGGCCAACATTATTGTTGGTCCATTGAGATGAGGCGTTGAGCCTTATAGCTGTACTCGCTGCCATTTGTTTGCTTAAAATTTCGAGGGGTGTCAAATGGAGGAGAGTGTCAAGCGCTGCTGAGCGGGTGTGGTTCTCAATGCCCCACATTTCATACAACTCGTGCCACAGTTGATTTGTTAAGTTTGGTATTGGTATAGTTTCACGTTACGGGCTTGTGATTTGGGCTCCAAGATCGTGCGATTTAATGCCATTTGAATATTTTCTAGTCTACGACAATAAAAGCCAAGTCCATGACTACTTGGAGGTCAACGTCCACCGCGTTATTGCCGAATATATGGAGTGGTAGCCTTGTTCCAATGTACTTTAACACACAGTCTCAATTTAAAACAACATTTGGAGCGGATCTTAGGAAAATAGAAAAGAGCAATATCTGGCGATGTTTGCTGTGTACGGTGGTTGTTCCCCTTTGATGGAGACGGAAAAAAATTGGTTTAACGAGTTAAAATGTGATCGAACGTAGTCGGTCAGTTTATGATGGAACTGCCAACTTAGCAAAAAACTGACATTGCGACGGCCAAATCTGCAGATTTGGTCAGGTCTCATGTGCGACTTCTTTTTGTTTGCAGACATTGAAAAAAATCACTCGCTGATGCGCGGACAATTTCATTTTTTTTTTTTGTAAGCTAAGTACGAAACAGACTACCCTATCGCACACCTCACGAATGAATTTTAAACGAAACCCTCTAGCCTCTACAAAAATCAAAGCTCAAAATACAAAATAAAACACGTATACGCCACAGTGTACAGATTACTTATGCTAATGAAGGTCTTGACGGTTCGCAATAAAACTCCGATCTGACAGCCTTAGGTTAGCACCTTTAATGACAATTTAACAGAGAATCCTTGTTTTTCTCTTTTAAGTCCAACAAATTGCTTTCTCTCATACCGAAAACCATGGACTTTGTGTTCTTTTTTTTCCATTACCTGTACATTGTACAGTCTCGCATCTATCTTATGAAGGTATTAGGTTCTTTGACATTACATCCTTGCTCACGCCTTTGCAAAGTAAAATTTTTTGCCTGAAAACGCTTTAGCATAATATTCCTGTGCAACATTCTTGTGGTGTACCTAAACACTACCTCAATTTTGTGGTGCTTAATTACATTGCTATGTTGGCTCTTTCTACACAAGCCACTTTAAATGCATTTTCCCATGATGTACTTTCGGGGTAGGGTATTTAATAATGTATTTTTCCATGTCGTGCAAATAAAGTCAACGTTAAAAGATCATTTCGGTTGAATTTTGTTAGCAAACAGACGTCAGTAAAAGAATTTAATTAATTCGCGTAAATTAATATTTACACAGCTTCGTTATTCTAAGGCCATCCATCCATCGACACCGAAACAAAAAATCAGTACTAATTACTTTTCAGCCAATACTTATACTCACAATCCATTAAGGATCTCAGGATGAGACATTTCAGCCTTAAATCGTAATCGGTCGCTCGCATGCACTCTTCAGTCGCTGCATCCGCAGTCACTTGGCCCTTGTACCGTAGGTTCGGTCTTCCTGGCCGTCTCTAAACTGGGGTCTGGGATGAGAAGACTTTTTTGGCGGGAGCGTTGTCGTCCATTCACTCGATGTGGCCGAGCCAATATAGTTGTCTTTTCTTGGCGTTCTGGACTACATCCACAGCTCGTACAGTTCTCGGTTGCACCTCCTCGTCCATTCGACACCATCGCATGCGTGACCGAATTTTTCTTTCGAAAGTACCCAGTATCAATTTCGCTTTTTTTAATTATCGTCCAGCACTCGGCGCCGCCGTAGAGCATGACTGGTAATATCAAAGTTTTGTATAGCAGACACTTTATCTTTCAAGTGAGGAGTTTTGAGCTCAGTTGTTATACCAAACCGAAGCAGCAGCGGTTCGCTTGGGTAATTCTTCTCTGGATCTATTCTAAGATGTTATTTGTGGAATTGATGTTTGTTCGAAGGTAGTTGAACTCCTTAACTACTTCCAAATTGCTGCTATCAACAGTGACCTTTTTTCTAAGCGATGGGCAGATGTTGCTTTGTGTTTGCTGATAGCATGTAGGTACTTCGTTTGGTCCTCATTCACTTCAAGACCAACGAGTTTCGTTTGTTTGAAGGCCTCAAGCACAGCTCTATTGGATCGACCGACGATGCTTGTCTTCCGCATACTAGCCTTGAAGCTGAGTAGATTTGTTGAAGGTAGTGTTTTCCCTCCTTACGCACTTTCTACTATAGGACTATCTTGAAGAAATCTAATGGCAGTGCATCTCCTTGTATAAACCCTGCGCATGTTTGGAACAACTCAGATGAGCTATTACCCATTTGCACACTGCACTGCATATTGTTTAGCGTCATGCGGAATAGCTGGATCAGTTTGTTCGGGATCCTGAATTCAGACATCACCATCATAAGCTCTTGGCGATGGATGCTGTCATAAGCAGCTTTGAGGTCAATGAAAAGATGGTGGGTTTCGACTTGAAATTCGTTGGTCTTTTCCAGGATGCAGATCCCAGTGTGAATATTTGGTCTATCGTTGTTCTGTCTGGTCTAAGGCCACACTGGTACGTGCCGAATATTGTGTTGCAGAACGGTTTCAGACGCTCACAGAGCATGTTGCACACGACAGTTTTATTAGAGATGTCTTAAGAGTGAATTTTTAATGAGCAGTGATCACTGTGGGCAGTTTACGAACAGGACCAATTTAAAGTAGCAGCTATTGATCACTCTTAAATGAGCAGTATATAGAAATAGGGACGACAAATGTACATATTATTACAAAAATTTGTTTACACTATCAGATATACCTGCACACATTTTTTCATTATTTATGGAAAAATTTATGCCAAAAATCTTTAATGGTACTGCGAAAAGCCCCCAAGCTCAAGTGTCACTGGTCACTACCTCTTGCGAGTGGCTTTTGCTCACTGCTTTTTGTCATTTGTCATTGCTTATTTATAACAGCTTTTCTGCTATATTATCTTGCTCTTCTAAATGAGCAGTGAGTAGATGAGCAGGAAAAGCAGTGAGGCAGAAAAAACAGTGAGCAGTATAGCAGGTGAGCAGAAAGCAGTGAGCTGATTGCAATGAGTAGATAAAGCAGTGAGCAAAAAAAGCAGTGAGCATTGAGCAAAAAAGCAATGACAATGAACAGAAAAAGTAATGAGCAGGGGGTGGCATTGCACCGTTGAGTAATGAAGATAATATTAGGTACAATTTGGTATTGGTTTTAAGTAAAGGGAAAAAGTGAAGATTTTCTCAAAAAATTCTGCTCACTGCTATTCTGCTCACTGGAAATCTGCTCACTGCTCATTTAATCACTGAGCAGTTTAAAGAGCAGTGAGCAGTATAGCAGTAACATTGAAGAGCAATCACTCCTGCTCACTGCTCAGTGAAATAGCAGAGTGTTTAATAGCAGCTATCGCAATAGCTGCCTCACCACTGGTTTTTGCATGACTTAGGATCTATCAGAATACTGTCATGTCTCAGCCTGTCATCCTACATGGGCTGGGAACTATTGTGTAGTTGGTGAACTCTGCAAGGCAAAAAGCATACTGATGATGCGCAATAGGTGGCCATTGCACTATATTGTTCGAAGCATTTTTGTTAGCTTTTTTACCACCATCGCCATCTATGTTCCATCCCTTGTTCCAGGTAGGTTTATGTCACATATGTAGAGCCAAGGTGTGATGTACTTTGGGTCAAAGGCTGAGGTTTAGCTCGCCGGTGGTGTGTAAAGGATGTTACTAAAGAAAGTACGAAACTTTAGTTAAAGGTCTTTTCTTTATTTAAACTTCAGAATGTCTTAAATTAATTAAATTATAATATATTTATATAAGTTGAAATGTTGATGGTAGCAATGTGTTCTCCTTGTCTCACGGCTGGGTATTCTTCTGACGAATCGATCTGGGCTGTTAGCCGTCTTTCCTGGGAAAATGGTGTCCGATGCTGTAGCAGCTTCAATAGTTGTTTACTAGCGATCAACGGGCGAACCCTGCTATCACGGAAGAATCCGGCTATCACAGGCGGACCTGGCTATCAACGGGGGACCCGCTATCACGTACAAATCCGGCTTTCACAGGCGAACCTGGCTATCAACGGGCAGACCCGGCTATCACGACGAATCCGGCTTCACAGACGAACCTGGCTATCAACGGGCGGACCCGGCTATCACTGACGATTCCGGCTGTCACAGGCGAACCTGGCTTTCAACGGGCGGACCCGGCTATCACGGACGAATCCGGCTGTCACAGGCGGACCTGGCTATCAACGGGCGGACCCGGCTATCACGGACGAATCCGGCTGTCACAGGCGAACCTGGCTATCAACGGGCGGACCCGGCTATCACGGACGATTCCGGCTGTCACAGGCGAACCTGGCTATCAACGGGCGGACCCGGCTATCACGGACGATTCCGGCTGTCACAGGTGAACCTGGCTTTCAACGGGCGGACCCGGCTATCACGGACGAATCCGGCTGTCACAGGCGAACCTGGCTATCAAAGGGCGGACCGGGCTATCACGGACGAATCCGGCTGTCACAGGCGAACCTGGCTATCACGGACGAATCCGGCTGGAGAGTTGGTTAATAATAAGACCCCTTACCACTGGTGGGGGGAAGTCTTATCGGTAAGTATTACTCGTATTAATTCTCGAGCCCAACTTACCTCGGCGACGATCGGCACCAGACTGAGTTTTGGTCGGTCGCAGCAGCTCTATTTATACCCCAATTCTAGTACGCTTTTTATTGGTACAGTGTGGTATTGCAAAAGGTATTATGTACTTGGTCGTACCTTTAGTACTTTGTGGGTAAAACGATGGTACGAAGGAATAGATTTATGCTAGTACGCTTCTTTAGTGGTGCAAAAGTAGTACGAAAGGTATTTAAGTAGTTGAGTGAGAGTAGGTAATGTAATGATACATTACAAAGGCCCTGTTATGTGTCTATAGTTCTATAGTGTAGATGCTCTAAATTTCAGAGACAAAAAAGCTCCGATTCTAAATTCCTGTTACCTTGCTCTGTGTCATTCTCGATATTGCGTCTTAATCTCATGAACAAAAGAAACAGAAATTGTAGAAGAAAAAAAGAAATTCTAGAACCTTTAAAAACAAAAAACAAAAAAAAATAAACTCAATCCTGTTGATAGACGAATTATGCCTTCACAGCTTCACAATTTTAAGTGGAATCATTTTAATGATCAACAACACAGCTTTTAACACAAATTTTATAATGAAACCAATATCATCTCCTAAGTGTACCTCAGATTCAGACAGGAAAGTCTACGTTATCATCTCATTTGAGTATCAAAAGGACAAATTACATAGAATAACAGGATTTTCTCTCTGGCTATTTTTCCTTCTCCTTTTTAAGAGGTATTCTAGTCTGAATAAAGCAAAACATTTCTGCGAACTAATTAAATATTGTTTAAGAAAGATATTTTTCCTGAGCAAGAGATAGAAAAACCTATCACATAAATGGGCATAACAAAGAGGCAAACAATTTGATTTATGATGCTCGAGGACGACGCACGCCACGCTTGAGTGAGCATGCTGTTTTCCTTGTACAAGGAGTCTGGGTAGGGTTTCTGCCCTTCTGATGTGCCACAAGATTTTAAAGCGAATGTTTGCTTTGAGAAATTTTTTAAGAAATTTGCGCAATGAAGCCCTAAAGGCGTTTTTCATTAGTTGGGGAAAGGATAGAGGATGTAAAAAGAGGTGCCCTGGTGAACATTGATTTTGAATTCTTGAATCTTACAATAGCTGCGTTTTATTATCCTCACTAACCCATATGGGTTAATTTTTTGCACACAAAGCAACAACAACCTGTAACCCCGATACCTATCGGGGTTTATTTTTTAACTCTAAAATGTGTTCTAACTATGGCGGATAGATGGCGAGTGTGAGACAAAAAAGAAGTTATTGTAGAAATATTTATTAATATCAGCCATATAAATAAAAAATAACACGTATTCCACTCTTAGATACAGTTTTATGAAGCCATAGGATAAGAGTCAATTCAATTAGAAATAATAAAAACAAGTTGTTTGTGCAAAAGCAAAATAAAATTTATCAGGGTTGCGTCTCGGATAAAAACATAGTTTGAACTTCAACCTTCATAACCCAGATCGTTTTATTATCACGAGGTAACCCATATGGGTTAGTGAGGATAATAAAACGCAGCCAATGACTGCTATAAAGAACGATTCTCTGTACATGACACCGCAGTGGGGCTCAAAGGTGATCTGATGGGCTCTCCTGGAGGCGCGGGTACTACGGTTGAATATCTTAAGGGGAGGAATTCAACTGCCTATTTCACTAGAGCATATTATGCCGTTCAAGTATCGTTTATATAGGATGAGGCATGTGATGTTCTAATGTTGTAAATGACTCAATGATAAATGCTTGTATATTAACCAGGAGACTTAAATACGTCACCGGAGCATCAGCCCAGACGAGAGAGTTGTACTCAAGCTTTGGAAGTGTGTAAGTTTTGTAGATGATAGGCAAATCAGAAGGGGTTTCTTGCATCGTCTTCAAAAACCTAAACATTTTGCGGCATTTTTGGCGACATCGCATATGTGCTCGTTCCACAAGAGGTGGTCACTGATGCACATACCGATAATCTAATCACTAATGGACAGCAACAAGGGAGGATTATCTCGCTTCAACGATACAAGACAGCATTGTGATTTCGAACCATTTCACTCTACGCAATTTTGTATTCGCCATTGTACATCTCGAAGAGGAGAGATGTGAGTCTGGAAACGAATATGAAAAGCTTATGGTGCTATCTAAAGCGAAAAAATGTATTGGATTAGAACTAAAAGACAAATGATCATTAATGAAAATGAGAAAGAGAGTCGGAGACTAAACGAAGCCCTGTGTCACACCAGTATTTATATTGTGGGTTTTAGACTTGAACTTGTCGAATACAACTTATATTGAACGGTTCGAAAGAAAGTTTCTAATCCAAGGAAGGAGGATTTCTTTGCAACCAAAAGCACGCATTTTCGATAAAAAGATCAAGATGCCAGACTTTACCAAATGCCTTTGAAATATCAAGTGCAACAATCGTACATTCTCCAAAACGATGTAAAGATTTGTTCCACTGTTCAGTGAGATAGACCATCAGATCACCAGTGGACCGGATGGTGCGAAAGCCCTATTGCCGGTCATTAAGAAGCTTTCGGTGTTCGAGATATTTCTTGAGCTGATAGCTTATCAGCGTTTGAATGACTTCCATGACTTCCCTTCCATAAAGGGACGTAAGTGCAATCGAACGACAATTGGAGGGAGAAGAAGATTCGAATTTTTTTGGGATTGGTTGGACAAATACTGTTTTCCAACTGTACGGAACGAGCACAAAAAAATTTTATAGATAGAAAAGCTTACAGCGTAGAAGAACACCTCTTCAGGATAATAACGGGGATACCATCCTTACCCGCGGAGTTATGTATGTTGAGATTTTTTAGGACTCCCGTCACAGCACGAAAAAAACATTTGCCCCATGGAATCGTTAACGAGCTCATGTACTGGGGGAGATATGACACCCTTGGGCAGCGTTGAATTGGAGGCGAACTGCTAAGCGAAAAGGTTAGCTTTTGCGAGAGAGCTAACAACTGGAAGGTTGGTGACGTTTTCCCCATGACAAAATACCTAAACGAAAATCACCTACCTCAGAATCCCCTAACTCAGAATCCCCTAACTCAGAATCCCCTAACTCAGAATCCCCTTACTGAAATCTCCAGCAGCGAAATCTCCAAAGAGAGAATCCAAATTGCAAAAATTTCCATGCCTAGATTTCCATGCGATTTCAAAACAATAACTTCATGTTTTATGAAACACAACAGTCCTCAGGTAGGAATGCACTTGACAGACTGAAAGTGCATTCATGATTTGGTATCATCCCATAACGGTTTCATGCACATGCCGTGAGCGAAATGGTGTTAGAAGACGTACCTAAATATTGGTTATTTGGAGATTTCAAGGAGATTTTTGAAAAAAAAAAAATTGGAAAAGTTGGATTATAGTTTTTGGAGATTTTGTCCCCATGGTGATTTCGCCCATTTGGGGATTTCGTACGACTCCTACAGTGTCATTATCAACGAGCGTAGGGACAGAGGAAGATGAAAAATTCTTCATATTTTTTACACATGACCAATAATTCTTACTGCCTTTGGGACATTGCAGTTTTTTTGCCTTAATTTTTGTTCACTCAGTAAAGATCTCCTTCGGGTATTGTCGGAGAAGTCAAGAAGAATTGTACATTGCAATCGCCCGTACTAACGATTTCAGATGGAGTCAGGAAGAGCGTCAAATTCACGAGAAGTTGAAGCGCTGTCCAGGTTTGGGCTTCGGTAGAGAAAACAGCAGAGATGATGTGCTCGGTAGAGTTTTTTGGAAGTATAACAGTCTAAGAAGTTGTTCTAAAAGACTGCACATTGAAGACCCTCTTACCCAAATTTCGTCTTTTAACAATATTGATATAGTTAAACTTACTTTGTCCAAACTGTTTCGTTTTGTTTTTAGTTTTTATTGCCTGATGTTGCTCCAGATTTCACCAAGTCGGCGGGACAACTGCAGATCTCATTTCTGAAATGTAATCTTATTGCAGAAGGCTCTTATTATCCTGTGTTGACCATAGAGAATATATAATACCTAGAGTCGCAACCTTTTCCTCCCTTGCCGAAAACACCCTCAACATTTTTCTGAGTTCACCTCACCTGAACTCTCACAATCCTCTCTTTTTTTCGTGTCCGTCAATCTGTGTAAGAGGTGACAAAAGAGTGAGTACTCAGCCGTGGGTAAAATTAAACCATACATATTAATACCATTCAATTAATTTTTCGTATGATCAAAATTTAAAAAAAATATTTCTGAAAGAATTTAATTTTTTTTTAGTGTGGACTCGTTTTTTTTTTTTTTGTAAATGACTCGTTTTTCAAGCTTCTGGGACTCGAAAATATTTTTCCTGCGGTAACACTGGCCCAAAGTGACAGACTTTCACCACATCAAATACGAGACTAAACGCACGATTGTATGCGTGCTATTTCGATTTTCTCTTGTGTTTTTACTTGCGACATATAGAATATGTATATGGCAAGTATTGAATTCGTAAAAAAAAAATTGAGATGAGGATGAGATATGACATAACGATGATAGAGAAGTCGAAAAAAGTGGGTCCGGCGATTCCGTCTGTCTGTCTGTCGGGAAGTTAACAGGCATCTACAGCCTTAACTACTGGTCCGATTGACTTCAAATTTGAAAATTAGAGGTTTGGGCAAAAAGTCATATCCTATTTTTTTATTTTTGTTTTAAAATTTAGGGTAGCCACCATACGATTTTTTTGGCCAAAAACATAAACTTTCAATTTTCTCCAAAACGGCTCCTACGATTTTTTTTTAAACTTCCTCAAGTTTTATTTTTTTTTAACAATCATGGTTTTTATGAAAAAAAAAAAATATTTTATTGTTCCAAAACGGTACCTCCCATAGAACCGTTTTTTGTTATTAGATTTTCTCAAAAAATGAAAGTCCGATCAGCGTTTTTTTCTGAAAGTACGTATGTATTGTTCAAATAATATTTTGTATTCAAAAAAATTTCAAATTTTTTTTTGGATTTTTAAAAATTGTTTTTAACTTTTTTTTTTCAAAATTTTGTATCTCAAAAACGGATCAATTTTAAAAATCCAAATTGATGTATAATATGTTTATTTATATGGTTTTGAAAACTGCATACCCAAATTAGTTTTAAGACATTTTTGAAAAATTTTATATATAAAAAATTAGTTTAAAAAAAAACGGCTCCGACGATTTTCAAAAAAAAAAATTCAGTAAATAAAGAATAAGGTTTAAATTTGTTTGGCATTTAAATTTTTGGAATTAAATGTATTTACGAGGTACATTTTCCAATTTAATTTTTTTTAATAAATTCTAATTATTTTTATATAATCATGAATATTTAGTTTTAGCAAGCAGGAGCAAGTTCGTACGACCCAGTCGTGCAGATTTTTTTTTAAAGATTTATTAAGATTTTTGATACAAATATTGGTAAATTATAGTGCAATTATATGTTATAAGTGCAAAGAAACTATATAACGTATTTATTTTTTATATTACATCATTTTTTTGAATGTTTAAGTTTTTCTTTGAAAATTTTGAGCTCAACGGAATTTTATTTCCGAAATCTGAGCCCATGAAACCCACCTCGACTCAAACCTGAGCATTGTATCTAACTCAGTGCGAATGTATGGGTGCAGTTTCTCATTTAAAAAGCATTGGAAAACTAACATATTCTCACTGGGTTAGTACAAAACGACCAAATTGCAGCTTGTAGGCAAAAAGAGAGCGAACCTCCCGAAGTCGTGACTCTAGGTATTATATATTTCTCTATGGTCTTCGTCTTCAATGACTACGTCACAATCATCATCACAGTCACAACCGCCACACCCGCCACCAACACCACCGGCACCAACAATCCACAGCCTTTACCACTGCCGCCTGTCAATTGACAATCAATGTCATCATCATCTTCTCTTTATTCTTCCTATTCACACTCTTTCTCCTTTCTGTGTCCACGTAATAATAACCAGCTCTTCGGCTATTACCAAAACGTCGGAGGAATGAGAACCAAACTGCAACAAATGTCTTTTCTTTGTCCTCAAACCAATATGATTTCATTGCACTCACCGAAACATGGCTTTCATCTAATCATCTCAATGCTGAAATTTGCAATTATAATAAATACGGTCTTTTTCGCAAAGATCGATGTTCACAAACATCTGGAATGGCAAGGGGTGGGGTGTGTTGCTGGCAGTTCGCTCTATATATGCATGCATGGAATTGGATTTGCTTTCTTCAGCCTCTTCTTGTCAATATGACATTGATCAACTTATAGTTAAAATAACCTTTGAAAATAAAAACGTATTAATTGTTGTTGTTAGTTATATTCCACCAAGAAGCTCATTAGATGTGTATAGACTTCATGGAAACAATTGCAATTTCTATTTATCTAAATTAAAAAATAATGAACATGTAATTATTCTAGGTGATTTCAATCTTACTAATGTAGAATGGGTTTTTGACCCCGAAGAGCTTCAACTTATATCATTTATGTGAATACAGATTTTGAATGTGAATTAATTGATTCTTTTACTAGTTATGACTTAGTCCAAATGAATTCATGTCAGAATAACTTTAATCGTATACTTGATCTTGTTTTTGCTGACAGAGAATTAAATATTTTGGTTGATAAATCTAATTATCCAATTTTTTTCTAACTCTGTTCACCATTATACTTCAGATGTTACTTTATCATTTTATGATTATTTAATATGTTCTAATTCCATAAAATATAAGATCAATTACACGAAAGCTAACTTCGATGGCATTACGAGTTACTTGTCCGGGATTCCTTGGCGTTTATATTATAATTCTTCAAATTATTACAATTGTTATTATTATTCGTTGATACGCTGAAAGCGGCAATTAATAATCATGTGCCTAAAGTCAAACTCAAAATAATTCAAAGCCTCCTTGGTTCAACCGGAGGCTGTGTAACTTAAGTAATAAAAAAAAACAAGGCATACAAACGGTCACCGTATTTCCGAAAACAATCCTGTTTTAAGAGCTGTTTACATCGATTAGAACGAGAATTCGATGTTCTTAACAAATTTTTTTATAAAAATTATATGTTTTCAATTGAAAGCAATTTAAAAATAAATAGCAAGTGTTTTTGGTCATTCATCAAAAATAAAAAAAAATCTATTGGTATTCCCAGATGCATGAATTACCTTGGTTCAACGTATTCTGATCTTTCCGCCATTTGTAATTCATTTGCTCATTATTTTGAATCCAATTATACAAAATGTAATGAGGATCTGCCAAGACCCGAATTATTTTCTGTTGATGGTAAGGTTGACATTGGTCTATTAGAGTTAGATTTGTCTGAAATAGAAGCTGGTCTTTTGAGCTTAAATTGCGATAGCAACTCGGGGCCTGATGAAATTCCACCTATTATTCTTAAAAAATGCGCAGCTGCTATTTCTGAGCCCCTTTTATTCATTTTTAATAGCTTTCTTTCAAGTGGAGAATTCCTTCCTGTTTGGAAAAATTCATTTTTATCTCCAATTCATAAAACTGATCCAAAGCATGAAGTATCCAACTATCGTCCGATTTGTAAATTATCGAGTATACCCAAACTGTTCGAAAAAATTGTTTACGATAAGCTGACTTTTTTGATAAAAGAACATATTTCTCAGTTTCAACATGGTTTTGTTGCAGGAAGATCCACAACCACGAATCTATCTGTCTTTTCTAATTTCGTTCTGAATAAACTCGAGGATGGGTACCAAATTGTTGTCATTTATACAGATTTTGCGAAGGCTTTTGACAGAGTTAGTCACTCTATTTTGATTGAAAAATTAAAAGTATTTGGTGTTCACTCAAAAATGCTTAAATGGTTGGAATCTTACCTTAAAAATCGTATCCAATTTGTTTGCATTGACCAAGTGATTTCTAGTCCTGTTAAAGTAACCTCGGGTGTCCCCCAATTAAGCCATCTTGGTCCACTTCTTTTTCTTATCTTTGTAAACGATTTACCTGATATTTTCTTGAATTCTAGTCCACTTCTATTCGCAGACGATTTAAAGTTTTTCAGATGCATAAAATCTATAGATAATTGTCTTCTTTTACAAGATGACCTTAAGAAGTACAACAAATCAATTATTCTTGAACGTCACTAAGTGTCAAAGTTTTTATTTTTGTCGTAATTTTTCCCACATTCTCTTTGAATACAAAGTTGGTAACCATGGTCTTGAAAAAGTTTTGGAAAAAAAAGATCTTGGTGTCTTTTTTGATTCAAAATTGAATTTTGTGAAACATATTGAATTTATTGTAGCTAAAGCAAACTCTATGTCAGGTTTTATAAGACGTAACTCTAAAGATTTCAAGGACCCTTTTGCCCTTCAATCTCTATATACCTCCTTTGTTAGATCAATCTTAGAATACTGCTGTGTGATATGGAACCCATTCTACAACATTTATATAAAAAGAATTGAAATGATTCAGAAAAAAATTTACAAGGTTCACTATTCAGAAATTAGGTTGGAACATCGAAATCCCGTCGTATTCTACTAGATGCAAACTTCTAGGAATTCAGTCACTTGAAAACAGAAGAAAAATGTTTTCAGTAATGTTTATCAGTGACATATTGTCGCATCATATCAAATGCCCCTTCCTTTTATCAATGATTGACTTGTATGCTCCATCGCGTCAATTAAGAGAACGTTGTTTGTTTCGAGTGAATGGACATAGGGTAAACTACGCTGTTAATGAACCAATAACTCGGTGTGTCAGAGAAACTAATCTCATTTCAAATCATATTGATTTTAATTTTCATATAAGCAGATTTGCTCTAAAAAATAGTCTGTTATTGTACTTCTTAAATTAGTGTTCTATTAAATTATTATTTTTATTGTTGTATAAAATATACTTGTTAGTATGTATTTGCAATTTGTAAAGTACTAAGTAGTCTAAAAGAGTCTGTTTACTCTGTTTGATGAAATGAAATAAACTAAACTAAACATTACATTCTGTTTTTTATAAACATAAATATGCTCAAAAATATGATATGTTGTTTAGTTAAGAACTATGGGTATTGATATTGCGAATCACGGAATCTGGATTTCTTTAAGGTGCGCCAACTTGTCCTTCTCAACTTCAAGTTTTTGTCTCTCGATTTCCTAAAAGTCTTGATGACGTCGTTCTTCTTCTTCATCAAAGTCGTGTCGTCGGCGTTTTGAGCGACTAGATAATGTTGCGGAGTGTGTGCCTGACTCGTCCAAATTATCATATTCAATTAAATCATTTAAGTCGGCCAAAAAACTTGAAAACAAAATCTCCTTCGGTGAGTTCACAGAATGTCTACTACCATAAACATCGTTAAAAACATCAAAACACGTCCAAGATGTAAACGATTTTCCCGACGGACGAGTTGTTTCTTTTTTTTTATCCTGTTGTAGGTTGTAAAGAGGTTATAAAATTTAGTTTTTATGTCGTCCGGGCTAAAAGGAAAACTTTCATCGGTCGACTTAATGCTTCGGTGAACAGTGTTCCAGAGAAAATTTTTCTTTTTTCCCATCGGCAAACTCCTTTTCCATTTATAATCTTGTTTCCAATATAAGTTGAATATACTTATGTTGCCACACTTTATCATCCATCCTTTAATAAAAATTCATTTTTTAGAACAATATTTTAATTTATAGCAAATATTTAATTTTATTGAGCCAGAACTAATTTGTGATGCCGTCTGTTACTATTTTCAATTGAACTTTGAATTTACAAGGAAAAGAATTTGACAGTTGGAACAATAAAGGAAAGGAAATCGTTTTTTCTATATGCCTGTCTTTTTAGAGTTGTACATTTGCGCTGCAAATATTTGCGTTTTGCTTTTATGAACATCTGACAATTATCATTTGCATTTATGTAAAGCATTTATTCTTAAGAAGTCCTATGCCGCCAACATCAAGTATCGAAGACCACTGGCAACATTGCCAGAGAGCAGTTAGAGATGCCGCCTCTAATGTGCTGGGTTTCACACACAAAACGAAACCTCTGGTTTGACGAAGAATGCTGGCAGGCCCATGCAGCCAAGCAGGAGGCATACAAGGCGGCGCTGCAAAGAAGGACAAGAGCTGCTCGTGAGCTCTACGAACAAAATAGGAGAGAGGAACGCCGGCTTCTCAGGAGAAAAAAGAGAGAGCACGAGAAGCGTCAGATCGAGGATGTTGAGATATCCAACAGCAGGAATGAAGTTCGGAGGTTTTACCGAATGATTAAACAGCTGGCTCAAGGTCATCGAGCAAGAACCGATGCCTGCAGAGATAAACAAGGGAACATCATAGTAGAATCGCAGTCAATGCTGGGGATTTGGAAAGACCACTTCTGTAGATTGTATAACGGCGACGACGAACAAAATACCGCCGTCAGACAAGAGCCTTTCATCGGACACGATGATAGCCAACAATTGCGTGAACCCGACCTAGAAGAAGTTAAAACCGCAATATCACGGCTGAAATCCAACAAATCCGCTGGAGCAGATGTACTAGCTGCTGATGTTGAGTAGTTCAAAGCAGCAGGCGACTAGCTAGATAGGAGCATGCACCAAATAATCTGTAAGATATGGTCAGAGGAATGCATGCCCGATGAATGGAACCTCAGCATTGTTTTCCCGATCCTGAAAAAGGGAGATCCTCTTAACTGCGCCAACTATAGAGGAATAAGTCTACTAAACATCGCCTACAAGATCCTCTCTGCCGTAATATGTGAACGTCTGAAGCCTTTCGTCAACAATCTGATTGGTCCTTATCAATGTGGCTTCAGGCCAGGAAAGTCAACCATCGACCAAATTTTCACGTTGCGGCAGATCCTGGAAAAGACCTATGAACTCCAAATCGATACCCACCACCTTTTCATCGATTTTAAGGCCGCGTATGACAGCATCTACAGAGACGAACTGTACAAAGCTATGTCTAGTTTTGGCGTCCCTGCCAAGCTCGTTCGCTTGTGCAAAATGACGATGGAGAACTCACGTTGCGCTATTAGAGTTGGCAATCGATGCACTGTCATGCGATTTCTTTAACATCGTTCTTGAGAAGATAGTGTGGAACTCCAACGTCAACACCAGAGGCACTATCTTCTAAAAATCTGTTCAACTCCTCGCGTACGCCGATGATATTGATATAATGGGAAGAACACAGCGTGATGTCAATGGCGCCTTTGTGAGAATTGAGACAGAAGCGGCAAAAATGGGTTTAGCGGTAAATGGGTAAATATGCTGTCTTCGAGAAAGGACATCCAACACCGACGGCTCGGGTAGAACGTCACAATAGACACTTATATCTTCCAGGTAGTAGAGGAGTTTGTCTACCTAGGCTTCGCTATAAATACGCAATAACACCAGCGCCGAGATCAGACGAAGAATAACTCTTGCTAACCGCTGTTTCTTGGGGCTAAGAAAGCAATTGAGTGGAAAAGCCCTCTCTCGAGCAACTAAGGTAATATTGTACAACATACTCTTCATCCCAGTCCTGCTGTATGGTGCGGAAGCAAAGCATGGACCCTGACAAAATCGGATGAAAGTGCCTTAGGCTGTTTCAAGAGGAAAGTTCTTCGGGTCATCTTTGGCCCCGTGTGCATTGAAGGGGAATATTGAAGAAGATATAACAGCGAACTTAACGGGTTGTACAACGACGCGGACCTAGCCAGAAGGGTCAAGGTCCAGAGACTCAGATGGATCGGTCTTCGACACTATTGCCGAGGGACGTAGGAGGAGAGGAAGACCGCGACTCAGGTGGCGCACTCAAGTGGAAGAGGACCTCAATCAACTTGGAGTGCATAACTGAACGCGACTAGCTAAGGACCGAGTCAGCTGGTGGAGACTGTTGATTGAGGCCCAAGTTCACAACGGACTGTAGCGCCACCTTAAGTTAGTAAGTATTTATTCGTCAGACTTTCGCAACCATGCATTTATGAAAGCACCCATAATTTTGAATTTGCATTTATAGCCAACAAGCCACAATATCTAAAACTCTTAACGAGGAGGAACAGTATACATGTTTTAAATCATCACATCTGTGCCTAGAAAGAGAGCGAATCAACAAAAGAAGATGAGAATAGGTAATTGACAATTTTATCAACAAGATCTGCCGTTTGATATATTGTGAGGCATTAGGTAGCCTGAGAGCAATTTTAATTAAAACTTGGATCAAAAATGTCTCAGTAATTATAATACAAATAATTCCTTGCGGCCTATAAGAGGTACTAATAAGTCTGCAATTAGACCTCTTCTATCTTAAAATAAAAATGCTTCCGATGGAAAGAATACGCTCAAGGATACCATTTGAAGGATGGTTGTAGTTCGAATAAAATCGAATTTCAAATTTATGTTCAAACTCATAGTTCTTGCAATGTGAACCAAACAATTTATATCACGAGAACGTCCTTCCTTACTAATCAAGCTTGAATATCAGTGGTAAACCATCACCAGCTCACCTCGCAGTGGATTTTATATGGCTCGTGATGAGGTCCTGGCAGTGACAACAGCTGCAAATCTGGTATTAATGATACGGACTGATGCCACCTTTTACATTGATATGGCCAAGTGGCAATGACAGCGGTTACTGCAGCTGAGGTACAGAAGCATGAATGAATTAGTTTTATGTCGGCACCTAACAATTAAGCCTTATTCGACGTGTGACCATTCACACAGGTGTCTATTTAGAAGTGTTGACATTCACCCTGATGATCCACCAGTATGCAAAAGCACACCTCAACTTTCTAAAGAAAGAAGCGGGTACCCTGCATTGAATCAGTGCCAGCCCTTATTCATCTTGGTTTGATACTAGAGTACTATTCATGTAAAACACGGAACTGCACTCAACCTTCAGTCACCGAAAGATTAGCCGTTGTCCGGTCACGGAAACTGCACTCAACTTTCAGTCACCGAAAGAAGAGCCGTAACCGTGATTTGCGAATAGCAGCTGAGGCCAAACTCAGACAACCACAACCCCCAGGAAGGTCCATCCCACTAGTGAGAATGAGAAAATCCTCATTACCCGCGGTACCCAATTGCCCCTGGAGTTACATACATATTGCACACTTCCATATAATACACCCTCATACATGAACGGTTTGCATAGTTATTTGTTAAGATTGTTACTTCTTATTTTACTTGTTGTTTTAAATTGAATATTTTGTTTTATCAATCGTTTTGTTATTTTTTTCAATCAATCGATTTTTTCATTATTAAAAATTTGGTCAACTACAAAAGAAGCAATAAAAACAAACTTCTACAAATAAACAAAAAAAAAGTCTTTTAATTTATTGCATAATCATATAAATAAAAGAAGCTCCCTTACTTAACTGGCGCAGTCGGGAACTTTGGAATTTTTGTTCATCCTTCGTAAGGGAGTTGTCCGTTGCAAAGAGAGTAAACGCTATGGCAAAGAAGGCCTACCAACAAATCAAAGCATTAACAAAATGTTTTATTTTATTTTTTAATGTTGTTTTAGTAAAATAATTTTTAAAGAACAAGCAATAGCGAAGTTGTTTTGACTATTCTGTATGAGTCATCAGTCCTTTTTTGTATCTGCATTCATTTTACAGTAAAGTTCTCCCATGACAACAAACAAAAGTAGGTACAAATTACTTATAACATGAATATGTTCAAAAATCAAGTTTAAAATTCTCTGATAGGAAAAGATACAAACAGTTCTATAAGATACATGAGCTGCTCAGTAAGCTTTGATATCCTTCTTGAACTGATTATAAGTATCTTTGATATTTCGACAGGCTCCTTGCATTGGAAGGTTTTGGTGGAGGCAACAGAATCTGTCAAAAAAGATAATTTTTGTTGAATTATAACACTTGCTATAAATTAACCTTATTACGTTCAATATAATATCGAGTAACTTAAATATTTGTTTGTCAATATTTTATATTTATTAAACTACTTCTGAAATTATTCTACTGCTGAGCTGTTGTGTTTCATCGAATAAAAAATTATTTACTGATTATACTATTCTCTTATATAAGAATTGTTTCAATTACATCTTGGGAAGTTAACAGGTTATGGGCCCAGGTATGGAAGAAGAGAAGTATAAAATTCAATTGTTTGATGGAACAAATTTCAACAATTGGAAATTCCGATTGATGGCTGTGCTCGAGGAACATGAGCTCGAAGAATTCGTTTTGAAAGATTTGGAGACGATTCTGGAAGCGGAAACAGATGCAGGAAAAAGAAATGTAATTAAAAGAAGAGAAAAGAAATGCAAATCCCTTATTATCCATCGTATAGCAGATAATCATCTGGAGTATATAAAGGACAAATTAACGGCTAAAGAAATTTTGGCAAGCCTTGAACAAACTTTCGAGAGGAAAAGCATTGCTTCGCAACTTTTTTTGCGTAACAGTTTACTGAGCCTCAAATGTTCAGAAGGAGGAGCCATTCATCAACATCTCCTTAAATTTGACAAATTGATTCGAGATTTGCGTTCAACAGGAGCAAATTTAGAAAATGCTGACGTTGTTTGTCACTTATTACGTACATTGCCCCCTTCATTCAACACACTGGTGACCGCTTTGGAAACGATGCAAATAGAGAAGTTGACGATTGATTTCGTCAAAAGTCGGATCTTAGATGAAACTAAAAAAAAATCAGACCCAGAAGTTCAAGAATCCGTAGCAATGTATACGAAGAGCAAAATAAAATGCTTCAATTGCGGAAAGCTGGGCACAAGCGTTTTCAGTGCAAGAATCTAAAACAACAAAATGAAAAGAAATATGTTGGAAAAGCAAAAATAAGTACCACTGATGCTGAAAAGTTTACTTTTGTTGCACATTCAGAGATGAGTCTTAAAGCTGAAGCTCAAACCTATTTACATTTTTACCTGGATTCCGGAGCAACCGACCACATGATCAATGACGAACAATATTTGATGAAGTGTAAGACATTAGAAAATCCAATTCAAATATCCGTTGCAAAGAATGGAGTGCATCTGATGGCTACTAAAATTGGAGCTATATCAGGAAATTTATACGCTAATGAGAAGAAAAGTACTGGTGTCATCGAAGATGTTTTATTCGTAAAAGAATTATCTTGTAACTTGCTTTCGATTATAAAACTGGAATCGAAAGGTATCAAGACAATTTTTGAAAACGGAAAGGCGCAACTTTGGAAAGGAAAACATCTCTTGACTGAAGCTTTTAGCAATGGTAAGCTGTATGAACTATGCATTGAAGTTCAAAAATTTGGGTTTGCTGGTATGAGTGCTGCGGAAAGTCTTGGCCTATGGCATCAACGAATGGGACACTCGAATATTACAGACATTTTAAAGTTGAAGAAAGCTGGAACGGTAGATGGTTTGAATATTCTGGAAAACGATGACGAAGAATACTTTTGTGAGTCTTGTGTAGCCGGTAAACAACATCGAAGACCATATAAAAGCATTTCCGAGGACAGATCATCAAGACCGTTAGAGCTAATTCATAGTGACGTTGTTGGACCCATAACACCAACAACTTATGATGGCAAGAGGTATGTTGTCGTATTTATTGATGATTTTACTCATTTTGCAGTGGCATACTTGATGGAAGGCAAACATGAAGTGCTTAGTAAATTCATTGAATATACATCTTGGGTGACTGTTCACTTCGAGAGGAAAGTCTCTCGTTTGCGTTGTGACAACGGAGGTGAATACTCTTCTAAGAACTTCAAGAAGTTCTGTATTCAAAACGGAATTCGACTTGAGTATACAGTCCCATATACACCCGAACAAAATGGTGTATCCGAAAGATTTAATCGCGTTATAATGGAGAAGGCCAGAACTATGATTCTTCATTCGAAAGCTGATACATTTTTATGGGGTGAAGCTGTATTGATGTCGGTATTCTTGTCGAATAGAAGTTTCACACGAGCTTTTCAGAAGAGAACAGAAAAGAATATAACTCCGTCAGAGATATGGTATGGTAGACGACCAAACTTGAGGAACTTACGTGTGTTTGGTTGTGCAGCCTATGTTCATATTCCTGGACAGCTTCGGACTAAACTTGACCCAAAATCTTTCAAATGCATAATGGTTGGGTATTCTCCAAATGGTTATCGTTTATGGAACCCTGTCTCAAAGAAAATTGTCATAGCAAGTGACGTAATTTTTAATGAACAACTCCTTATCGGTCCTAACAACGAAAAAGAAGAAAAACGGTATGTTTGGGAACAATCAATGAATCAACCATTGGCAATGAAGATGAAGAGAAAACCGAAGTCGAAGTTATGTCCGAAGCAAGAGGGGAAATAGCAGAATATGAAGATATGAACAAAGAACCATCTGAAGCGATTAATCATGAAGAATCCGATTACGAAGATGCAAGTTCAAATAATGACAATCAAATGAGTAAGCGAATTAGTAAACTACCTGAGAGATTCAGAAAATTTGATATGACAACTCACATTGCCTATGCCTTAAATGCTGAAAGTTTTGTTGATAATGTTCCAACCTCAATTGAAGAAGCAAAGAAGAGCAGCGACTGGAACAAATGGAAAAGTGCCATTGAGGAGGAGTTAACATCTTTGAAAGAAGCCCATACCTGGACGTTAACAAATCTTCCTGTTTCAAAAAAGGCCATTGGCAACAAATGGGTATTCAAAATAAAAAAGGATCAATTTGGAAATATCAGCAAGTACAAAGCTCGTTTGGTTGCCAAAGGTTTTGCCCAACGGATTAGTTTTGACTATACCGAAACATATGCACCTGTAGCAAAACTAACGACTGTACGAGTACTTTTAGCTGTAGCGAACAAATCTGGCATGTACATTCATCAGATGGACGTGAAGTCGGCATTCTTGAATGGCAACATAAATGAAAAAGTCTATATGCGACAGCCGGAAGGTTTTGAAACAGGCAATCTTGTTTGCAAATTAAATAAATCGTTGTATGGTTTAAAACAAGCTTCAAGAATGTGGAACGAGCAATTTCATAAACTTAACATTTCAATTGGTTTTAGAAGAACAAATTCAGACTATTGCCTTTATACAAGAATAAAGAAAGAAAATCGATTGTTCATATTGATTTATGTCGATGACCTATTAATCGTTGGAAAAGACTTGAAAGAAATAGACGACGTAAAGAAAGCTCTATCCAGGGAATTTCAAATGAAAGACATGAATGAAGTTCAACATTTCCTTGGCATACACATCAAACGAAGTGCAAGTGGAATGACCTTAAGTCAAAAGGAGTATTTAAAGAACTTGTTGACAAGATTTGAAATGCAAGATGTTAAGGAAATATCTACTCCAATGGAATACAATTTGCAAATACCCAAAGGTGACAAAATAGACACTAAATACCTTTACAGAGAACTCATTGGCTGCCTGATGTATGTGATGATGTCTTGCCGTCCAGACTTGAGTGCATCGGTGAATTACTTTAGTCGCTATCAAAGCTGTTACACAGAAACTCACTGGAAACATTTGAAACGCGTTTTAAGGTATATCAAGAAAACCATAGACTTTGAGCTGGTGTATTCGAAGGCAGATGACGGATTACCATTGCAAGGTTACGCAGATGCAGATTGGGGAAATGACACTAATGACCGAAAATCTATCTCTGGGTATGTGTTTAAAGTTTTTAATTGTACCGTTTCATGGTGTTCCAGAAAACAACAGACAGTTAGCTTGCCTTCAACGGAAGCTGAATATGTAGCTCTATGCAATGCTGCATGTGAAGGAATATGGTTAAAAGAACTACTTTTTGATCTTGGCATACAAGTAGACACCGTTCACATATTCGAAGATAACCAAGCATGCATCAAAATAGCAGAAGAACCAAGAGAACACAAGCGAATGAAACATATTGACATAAAATATAATTTTATAAGAGATGCTATTCAAATCAGGAAAATTAAAATATCATTCATACCTTCCAAGAATCAGATAGCAGATATGATGACAAAGGCTTTACCCAAATCTCAATTTAATGAATTACGAAAACAGTTACGAATTTATCAGCAAGGTGAGGAGGAGTGTTGAATTATAACACTTGCTATAAATTAACCTTATTACGTTCAATATAATATCGAGTAACTTAAATATTTGTTTGTCAATATTTTATATTTATTAAACTACTTCTGAAATTATTCTACTGCTGAGCTGTTGTGTTTCATCGAATAAAAAAAAAAAATTATTTACTGATTATACTATTCTCTTATATAAGAATTGTTTCAATTACATCTTGGGAAGTTAACAATTTTTAAATTTGAAATAAAAGTATTGCGATTGGCTTACGTGCGCTGTGCGCACATGCGTTTTTCTGTTTGATTCAATTTTCATTTCGGGGTTAATTTAAGTTTTTTGATATTTCGTTGAACCCGTAATTCAGTCATGTCTCTATGCGGTAGGTTCCAGAATGCCAGATACTCACGGTTCCGTCCTCGGCAATACTCATCACTACTGGTCAGAACCAAAGGCTGAGTTGGGTGCATGGCAATGCATCGAATAGAATCCGAATCTGCTTTAAACACCTTCTCCGGGGTATTAAAGTTGAATACCCTGATTTGAATATCATCGGAACCGGTGATAGGCCAATTCTTGCGCGCCTCAAATCGTCCCGAACCCACCGCAACATCATAAACTTCAAAATCTTTGACCAATTGATGATTTCCATAATTCATGATGTGTACGTGGCCATAGTATAGGGCACACAACATCCACGGTTCGGCTGAAAACGATCGGAACGCGATGTAAGCCTTCTTTTATCCTAGGTACGGTTTGTTTTGCAAATGAATTTCTAATGAAATTTGTCGATTTTTATATGAAATGTTGCAATTTAATTAACCGAAATAAAAAGAGAAATATTCACATAGGAAAAGATATCCGACGCGACTTTCGGATTGTAATTGGAAATGTCAAACAGACGTAACAAATAAAACAGAAATTCAAATTAAGTTTGAAAAAAGGCTACTCAGTTTTGTAAAATCCTCAATCCTCAGTTGCTTGAAATCATTAAAAATGCTGAAAAATAAACAAAATGATGAAGTTAACAAATTTCCACTGTCAAATTTACCACATTCCACTGGACTTACCATTGGAAGTCTTACGTTATCACTCTCAGTTACAGAAATCCTTTTTTAGCAAATGTGATAAAAGTGGAATTTTCTGTTTCATTTTTATCACTGCGATAAGTTATCACCTAAATTACAGAATATGGATCCACTATTAGGTTTAAGTTGGCGCTGGAAAATTTTATGTTTAACGCTGAAAGTTTTGTTCAAGTAAATACATAGAGTGGCGCGACAGCTATTGAAGAACCAAGGCCTAAGTGGCTAACTCTCATCAACAATTCTCTGGGTGCGTGTGAAGAATTGAGTGGACCTTCAATTTAACGCCGATTCCGAACGGCAAAGTTGAGAAGCACTTTTTCATGACAGATGATGCTCTTGGAAGTTTTGTCAGTTCTTCGCAAGAGGCAGTGACCGTGAAAGATGAAATAAAAACTTTGGGCACGAGTAGGACTCGAACCCACGATGTTCTGCTTAGCAGCCAACGCACGTAACCACTAAGCAACGGACACTACTGTTTTGTTCAAATATGAGAGGAAAAAAACTATTAGGCGTCTAAATTAGAGAAAAAGTAGGTATTATTTTAAGATTGAAAGTTGCCAAATACTTAAAAAAGAATTTTAGGAAGAAAAACTGACGGTGAAGAAAGTAAAATGTTCACTGTTTATGGACTTGCTTATATAGTTTAAAGCACAGGGAAGTTGCGGTAGGTATACCGTATACACATCAGTGTTTGGGGTGCATCGTTTTCGTCAACCTCAAGGAATTGTTAGCGGCCAAATGATAGGAGAAGCTATAGAAGTGTTCCTCAAGGTGCAACACCTATTCTATGTTGAATTTAACATTCGAAGATGAAATCACTTTCACTTTATTCTACTTGTTGTTCCGAACTTTTTCATTTTTTTTTTTTCAATCATTCTTAATAAATATTATAGTAAGTTTGTTTTTTCTTTGCCTCGAAGAATTCCTAAGGTCCATTATATTCAACAGGCCCAGAACCTTTGGAAATGGATTCATCAAGGACATCAATAACTAAATTGGGAAACGACAATTACTTCGTATGGAAATTTAAGCTTGAACTTTTTTTTAAGAAGAAATAGCGTGTCTTGTTACTACAGAATGAACAAAAAGGGATAACGAAACAAGAAATATCATTGGTCTAGCAGTAGAAGATAACCAACTGCATCATGTGCGTAGAGCAAAGTCAGCTCAAGAAGCTTGGAATAGGTAAGTTAAAGAACTACCACCAAAAAGGATCTCTCAGCGACAGGCTACAGATCATGAGACAAATATGCAGCTTGAGACGCGAAGAAGGTAGTAAAATGGAAGAGCATATCCTGCAAATGACAGCTTTATTTGAAAAACTGACTGCATTGGGAAAAGAACAACTCTCAGATAATTGGATCATTGCATTGTTGCTATGCAGTTTACCAAAAAAATATAACACATTGGTCACAGCATTGGAAACCAGAGAAGAATCAAGGTTGACCTTGGATTTGGTTGAAAGGAAATTGCTTGAATACAGAATAATATACTCGCCACAAAAGTAATGACAGTAACTCTCAAAGTATTTAACAGACCAAATAATACAGGAAATATTACAACTTGTTATTTTTGCAAAAAAAAAGGACACTTGAAAATGGATTACAGAAAATACAAGGAATGGAAAAAGAATCAAGAATCTAAGGCAAACATTATAACTTCTCACAACGAGTTCTGTTTTAATATCAATGGTTCTCGTGATGAAGGTTGGATATTGGATTCAGATGCTTCTGTTCATATTACAAACAGTTTCAAGAACTTTATCAAATTTGACTCATTCCATAAAAAGAAAGTTACAGTTGCAAATGGAGAACACAAAACATCGAAAGGCAAGGGTACTTGCAAAATAAAGGCGTTAAACCGTCAGAACAAAGAAGCTTCAATCACCATCGAAAATTTTATTTATCTCCCAGACATACAAGGAAATCTTTTATCAATTAAGAAAATCACAAGCAATGGATTGGAAGTAAAATGTGTTAAATATCATGGCAAACATTTTTCAAAAGATGGATACGATTTTGCAGTTGGAGATTTATCATTTAGCGAAGGCATATCCTGTTTTCATTATTGGCATCATGTATTTGGTGGTCATCGTAATATTGAATCAATAAAGAGGCTCGATGCAGAAAATCAATGGTCAGCTGGAGTTGCAGAAAGCAAAGTTGCGTTTCACTTTCTACTATAGAAGCTGAGTTCATTGCTCTTTCTCTGAAGGATGTAATGAAGCAACATGGTTGAGAAATCTTTTAAATGATCTGGATTCAGAACAAGATACTCCAACATTAACGTATGAAGACAATCAGAGCTAATTCAAGAAGAGAAGCTTAGTAATCGTCGAAACATATTGACACAAAATTTTATTATTGGGGGACAAAACGGCTATGGTGGTAGCAAATATGAATGGAACAATAAAAGAGAAGCTTCTCATAGTGGATACATTGAAGAAAAACCAGATATTATAAAAATGTTAAGAAGCTTTACATTTTTGCAAAATATCTTGAAACTGGGACCACTGCGGTCGACTAAAAAAAAGGAGGATAAACACATTTTATTACTTTTGTATAATTGTACTTTAGTTCAGTGCAGTGGAGGGCTTGCAAGCCATACGGCTTGAATTCCTTCCACCAAATACTACCTCGGTACTGCAACCCATGGACTGAGGATATCTATATATTATAGGTACATTATAAAAGAACTAAAATGTTATTTCTACAAACCGATTCATTTTTATTTATACTTTTATATCGGTTAAACTCACCTTTCGCCTTAAACGATCATATAAGGCTAATTGCACAAACACCGATTTTGAACTTAATTACTTACTAAATGTGGCGCTACAGTCAGGGGTGTACTTGGGCCTCAACCAAGATATACAGAATACAAGGTATTATACTCCCACGCAATTTTTTTTTCATCTTCTGCGCATGACGTCATTTGAATTACATTTGTTTGACATTTCATATTTATTTCAATGAAAACAATTTGTAATACGCGTGTTTCTTATGCTTTAACTTATTTAACGGTAATAGGCCTGTGTTTTATAATCTTTTTTAAATTGTAACAATCATATTTCATAAATTTCTTCAAGTATATGGCTATTTGTTCGGTTTTCAATTGTCCAACAGACAATAATAAAAAAGAAAAAGAAACGTGGCAGTGAACAGTGAGTGTGTTAAATTATTTCGTTTTCCGAAAAACAATATTTTGGCAAACATATGGGAAGAAAATTGTCAGAGAAGAGACAAAATAAATGTTAAAGCCGCTTACATTTGCTCAAGACATTTTAGTCCGGACCAATACTTACGAAATA
This sequence comes from Sphaerophoria rueppellii, assembly GCA_920937365.1. Lineage (NCBI taxonomy): Eukaryota > Metazoa > Arthropoda > Insecta > Diptera > Syrphidae > Sphaerophoria > Sphaerophoria rueppellii. The sequence continues at coordinate 32,041,061 of CAKKXW010000003.1, read as the reverse complement.
TTGGAAATGGAAACATTTAAAGCAATTTTTCGCTGATGTCCCTCGCATGGTGAAATGATTTCGGAACCATTTTCTGGGGAATTTACATCGATGTAAAATGTATTTTCGAATGAGAGTAAATAATAAAAATCTTACTGATTCCTGGTTCAACAAAAATAATCCTAAAAGAAAGTTAAATAAAACAAGTTTGTAAAATAATATAAAAAAATACTTTTATTTCATATAAAGCAACCAAATATATTTCGATTGAGCAGGATAAGTAGGTATATTGAAATTGTACAATGTAAAAATATGAAATTATTGCAATAATTTCCGAGATAACACTGGATTTCTCATAGCCTTTCATTAGATTGCATCTAAGCAGTAGTAAAGTGTAATTCAGGTGACGTCACATCAAAAGAAAGAGATAGGATAAGAACATGCGCAATATATTACCTTTTATTCTGTATATCTTGGGCCTCAACCAACAAAGCTCTCCAGCCAGCTCAGTCCCTAACTAGCTGTCTGCAGTTTCACACGATGGGTTGGTTGAGGTCTTCTTCAACTTGCGCCACCTGAGCTTTGGTCTTCCTCTACTGCGCCTTCCATGTGGCTTCAATTCGAAGACTTTAAGGGCCGGAGTATTGGTGCCCATTCTCTCCACGTGACCAAGGCACCTAAGTCTTTGCACTTTCACACTTTTAGCTAGTACAGTGTCGCTGTACAGCCCGTACAGTTCATCGTGTAATTTCTTCTCCATTAATCGTTTAAGCAGGCAGGACCATAGATCTTCCGTAGAACTCTTCTCTCGAACCAGCCTAGGGCGCTCGCATAAGCACAGTTGACATCACGCTGCGTTCTCCCAATGATATCAATGTCATCAGCGTACGCGAGTAGATGCAAAGACTTCTGGAAGATAGTGCCTCTGGTGTGTACGTGGGAGTTCTGCACTATTCGTTCCAATATGATGTTAAAGAAGTCACATGACAGTGCATCACCTTGTCTAAAGCCTTTTTTGACATCGAAGGTGTCGTCGGTGAGGTCGTTAACGAGTTCTCTATTGTCATCCTGCTCAGACGAATGAGTTTTGTAGAGATGCCCTAACTGGACATGGCTTTGAACAGTTCTTCTCTATGGATGCTGTCATAATGTGAATATTTGATCGATGGTGGTCTTTCCTGTACCTATCAGTTTGTTGACAAACGGCTTCAGGCGTTCACATAGTACTGCAAAAAAAGGTCTTATAGGCGATGCTTAGGAAGCTGATGCTTCTGTAGTTGGTGTAGTTTAGAGGGTCTTCTTTCTTCAGGAACGTACAAATGATGCTGGGGTTCCATTCATCGGGCATTCTCTATTGCGACCATATTTTGCAGATGAGTTGGTACATACGCTTTACCAAGTCAACGCCAGCTGCTTTGAAGAGTCCAGCAGTGATGCCATCAGCTCCGGCGGCTTTGTTGTTTTAGATATTGCTATCTTCACTTCTTCAAGGTCTTTTCATATCCTCAGCAATGACTGTGACTCTAATCCGATATTTCCCTGTTGGTCTTTACAAGCTTCAGTTCGTGCTCGGTAACCTTGAGAAATTCGTTTAAGCTCTTGGTAAAACTTTCGAATCTCATTCCTGTTTCTTAGTCTCCCAATACCCCCGACCGATCATTTTTCACGCTCTCTTTTTCTTTCTGTAAAGTTTGTGTTCTTCACAAGCTGATCTCGTCATCCTGTACAGCGCTGCTTTATATGCTTCTTGCTTGGCTGCACGCGTACCTGCCTGGCATTAATCATCAAACCAGGGATTTCATTTTGATGGCCACGTCAAACCCAGCATTTCATAGGCAGCATCCCAAATGGCTTCCTGGCAGTTCTAAATGCTCGATGCTGTCTTGATGCGGATTTCTCATGAGGTTACTTGACGCTCGGTAATAAAAGGATCTGACAATCTCTTGCTATAGTACCCGTACGACCGACGTCATATACTTTTTTCTAGCACTTCGTGTTTTTGACTTTTGTCGATATATCCACTGCACTACTTTGGCTACAACGAGGTAGTAGTCCGAGTCTATCTTGGCCACCACTTGCAAATTTCGGACATCAATAATGCTAGAAGAGTGTCTTCCGTCGATCGCATTGTGATCAATCTGGTTCATAGTTGATTGGTCTGGAGACCTCCAGGTCCCCTTGCGGATGTTGAGATGTGCGACTCGTGTACTTTCTACTACTATGTTTCACCCCGCTGCAAAATCGATAAGCCTGAATCCGTTATCGGATGTTTTGTCGTGCAGGCTTTGTTTTCCGATTGTTCCACCAAATATATCCACTCTTCCTAGTTAGGCATTCAAATCTCCTAAGACGATTTTAATGTCCAAGTTAAGGCATTGCTCGTATGTCTTGTATAGGAGCTCGTAGAACTTGTTGATAAAGTAATATCTCTAATTGCCAATGTGAAGGAAGATATTATGAAGCCAATCTCTGTTTTCGAAGTCGTCACTCTGTGCTTGTTTCCAATGAACTGATTTGTAAAGGAACCAGAATTTAACACAATGTTCTCTATTTACTGTTTCTGGTTCCCTTCCCAATGCATACCAGTCTTCCAGAATTTTCCGAGTCGTGAAACTTTAAAAACAAAATATGTTTTCAACTTTTTATTCTCTTATTAAAAACTCTCTTGTGATGGGTCTTCTTTCCTTTCCAGCTTGTTTACGATTGCATTTGTTTTTTCCTAAGCAGAATTCTCTGTATTGTGCTCCTTTTTAAGATATCATCATTTTGTTCTAGGCAAATTGAACCGACTCTTATTTTAGAGCTGGTAAAAAACACAACAATTCTATCGCAAGAATTCAGTTTGCCTCCATCGTCAATCATAGCAATATCTTTTAAACAAAGATCGCAAACACGTGCCTCAACATCTCGCTTTCATTAAACAAACTTTTACACTCGACAGGAAATAATGCTTTAATGGAAAGGTATTTTAAGTGCTTGTCGTTGACTTCTTGACTCTATGTTAACGTACGGATGGTACTGGTAGAGTCTAGAGTGTGTTGTTATTGGTAAATCCTTTCAATTGGAACGATATTATCAATCTGTCGAATGCATGCGTGCTATGCATGCAAGTTTCAATTTAGAACAATTGAAATACTGGGCTGGAGTTGCTTGTTTGTAGGGTGATTCAATATGATGACAGTTTTTGCTTTAAGAGGATTGTTCATCATCGATTGTTGCTTCACAAGCAAAAGTTCTACACATATGAGTATTGTTTTCTTTTTTGAAGACATGGAATGTGTTTGTGTACCTACGTGTAACGTTTAATCCGATTTTTGTATTTAAAGGAGGTAGCTGTAATTTAGTGACTTTATATGCTTGGTCGTGCTTTTAACGCTGATGGAAAAGTAAATATGTTATAAGGCAGTCTCTCATTTAAAAAGCATTGGAAAACTAACACATTCTCACTGGGTTAGTACAAAACGACCAAATTCACAGAGGAGGTATGCCTAGAGTCGCAACTCAAGGCATTTTACTATCTTTCGACTAAAAAAATTAAATTTGATAAAATATACTACCCAATGTAATAGCGTTTTTTTTTGGTAATCCGGAATTGGTACACAGAACTGTCCGATTCCGGATACCAAACGAACATGCAAACACATTTTTTTGCTTCTAATGGTTGAATGTCTATGTATTTGTAAAACATCGTATGCAGGATTGCAGATTACATGACATTGTTTTTATTTTCTTTATTTGTAAACATGGCGGCGAGTACGTATGTGCAAATGTGTGCATGTATGCGTGATTCTGTTTTTGATTCCGACTTCAAATTCGGAATCGTTTTTCTGTTCTATCCAGAACAAGAACTGTCATCTTGTGCCAAGTGAACGAATTCAGAATCGTTCGGAACAGTTCCGGACGACCAAAAAAAAAACGCTATAAATGTATAGGCTTTTTAATGCATTTCAAATGGGAGGCCGAATCAATACATTTGCAATGGGTAGGCCTGTGTGCTGGACTCAATAAGGTGAAAAACCTAGGCTCAATTTTAAAACCCTGCGCTCAAAATTAAAAAAAAAGAGTCAGTTTAATTCAAAAATTTAAAAAATAAAAAATTATTGTATGAAATTTATGTTTTAAGTATTTAAATAACAGGGGCCCTATTCTTGAAACCATGCGAAAATTTTCGCATACGAAAATTATCGCAGACTGAATCTCGTATGCGAAAGCAGAGTCGTATTCTTGAACAAAATTGACTCGTATACGACTGTGTGTATGCGATGAATTTCGTATACGACATGGCAACGCGTTGTCAAAATTAAGAGTCCATTTCTCTCCCTCCCACTTAAGGGCAAGTAAAAGGAAAACAAATCAATTCATTTGACACAGTTTGACAATCATGTATGAGTGAAGCAATCGACTTTGAAATTAAAAAAAAAAAAACAAATACGAAAAAATAATTTCTTTTTTTTTTTATTATTATTTAAGTCGCTGAATTTTGTAGAAATCAATTATCAAGAAAGTGATGATTTACAAAAATTTAGCATCATTATTCGTCGGTCAAAAAAAGATGAAAAACAGAAAATAAAATTGTAATAAGGATTTAACACAAGTGTTAGACAATTATGCTTTTGTTTCGACAGTAGGTGTTGATTCGACTTTAGCGTTTGCTGCTGAGTCCGATTCGCTGGCTACCTTCTTCTTTGAACCCTTTCCCTTTTTGGCACTTTTTGAGGGATTGATTGGGTTGCTAACTATTTCCTTAAGTTCAGGTTGAGCTATACTGTGCTCACTAGCAAAATTTTTCTCAGCGAATGGTATGCCGGTAACCAAATTAACACAATTTGGCATAAGCAGGACAGTGTGTTTAAATTGAGCCACATATTCACTTGGTTTCTCATAGAGAACTTGGAATGGTTCAATCATCTTATGGGAAACACATTCAACAACACCCATTCGTGCCTTAGTCTCTTCGTAAAAGTGTCGCAGATTGAAAGGCATATTTCCGTATTTTGTTTTAACCTCAGCTAGGAGGGCCCTCGATGCCTTCAGCTTAAGTTGATAATTCTCGTCGGTTTTCTTGTAGATTGATATTTTTGTATCCTTCTCACGGCCAACTCCTTCACCTGAACTGCCAATAACATAAATTGCATACAATTCATGCTTCTCAAGGGTACATTTTTCGTGCTCCTTGCGCTGGGCTTCGCTTGAATTTTGAATAATTGTCTTCTCGCCATCGATTTTGAATTGTTTCAATTGATGACTGAGCATACATTCATCCGACGCGGCAGCAATTATTTTGTAAAAGAAAGCGGAGCGGGTGCCACACAAAAGAATGAAGTATAAAAGGAAAACTAACCATATTTAAGTTTTTTGAATTCCTCGATAAAATTTCGCTAAACTAATTCAGCCACAAACCAGGCAAAACTTTTCAAATTCAGTATCAACGTACAATTCTCGTATACGAAATTCCATCTCGAGTGGGTCTGACCACTCGAGATGAAGCATTCGATAATTTTCGTATACGAGACGCTTGACAGCATTCGAAAAGCGTTCAAGAATACTATTTTTGATTTCGTATACGAAAATGTATGCGATATTTTATTTTGTTGATTCAAGAATAGGGCCCCAGTACAGTGCCGTGCACAGTGTTTTTTGCTTTTTAAATGGAATTCAACTATGATTTACGAATAAATAACCAAAAAAAAAACACATTTAAACACGTTGGCAGAGTTTATTTCACCCTTAAGACAGTGCGGTCATGTCCTTATTGAATTTTTTTTCACCTCTTTCACAGATTCACGGACACGGACACGAAAAATAAGAGTAAATTGAGAGACTCACCACAACATTTTTTGGACAGTGATTTTTTAAAAAAGAGAGCGAGTTGCGACTCTAGGTAAATAGATTCTCTATGGACAAAATTGCTGCTTGTAGGCAAAAAGAGAGCGAACACCCGAAGTCGCGACTCTAGGTATTATATATTCTCTATGACTACAACTCCATCGTCCTGTCATCCTGTGTAAAAGAAGCTTTTTTGAAAAATGCTCTTCAATTGCAATTTTTTGCCCAACAATTCTCTTTTAAGAGAAGTGTTTATTTTGGTCTTTGGCGTAACAAATTCATCTTAACACCACAGATAGTCTTCATCTGACGCTCCATTTATAACAGTCGTAGCCTTTTTAAATACCAACAGTTGTTCGTCAAGTCTCGTTCTGTTCGGATGTTTAACAATAATTTAATAACTCGCGTGTTCTTCCCCTTTCCCGCCGAAAAAAATGCACTTTCGCATTTACTTTTTACAAAACTAATTCTGAACATCTAAAAAAAACCTATTTTTCCCTCTCTATTACTTCTTGGTACCTTCAATATTTCTGGACCTTCATTAGTATTCTCCATCATGTCCCCATTCAAACGAGTGTGTAATTCTGTGGTGATTTGTTTGTTCGGAATTTTAATGCCTTTTGCTGAATGTGAAAAAACAAGTCAAATTTGACAACTCCTGAACATGAATACGATTTTATAAAAGATATCGAATGTAATGACGTTAAGAAGATGACGGATTTGTGCTTTAAGAATTTACCACCGGAACTGATGGAATTTATGACAACAAAGAAAGTTGCTGTCAGTAGGGATGAGATAGCATCCAAGTGCACGTAAGAAAGAAATTGTGTTGATTGTTTGTATTATTAAATGATACAGTTGCTTAATCGCTATTTGCTATTCGAGATTATTATCCAGATTTTCTAGATTTAGGAAGTGAGGTGATTGACTTATTGACTGTCATTTGTGGTCATATCAGCAAACGCGTAATTCTTGCTGTCTGAATTTTGAACTTTTAAAACTAGTTCAAATGTTTGCCAGTCGGTTAAAGAAGGAATTCCATGTTAAATATCAAAGGGTGAGGGGAAAAAATACAACTTTACCAAGCGAAATTCGTGTTCAGTGAGGCGTATACAATATTTTCAGTATTAATTTAAAATGAATTATTCCTTGTTTCAACTTTAATGGACAGGTTCATTTTTAAAGAAGTGCAAGCCAGTTGTTCCGACAACCCATAAAGCACAACAAACGGTGTCTCAACATACTCTTGAGGATTTTTATCATTGTTCTGTTTATTGAAGTCTTCTTTCAACTTAAAGTTAGCTAATCGCTTTAGGTGTGTTTGATCCCTTCACCAAATCAATGCCTTGTTAAGTGATCCTTTGAATTCAAGTCTTGCACGAGTCGGATTTTGTGAGCAGACAACCCAGGATCTTTCCGTAAAATCTTAAAGTGGATGGACACATATCTAACTCCTGTGCACGGAGTATCACTTCGGTATCACATTTTGTGGATGAGTAGATTAGATTCGATTAGATTAATTATTTATTTTTTCGATTCAAAATTGATACAATAATAATAAACTTAAGAATACCGACATGGCAATCTGCCGTCTGCCGGATATGACATTTCATAAAAAAGTATTAAGAAAACTAAAAAAAGAAAATAGAATTATGTAATTAAATTAAATTAACAAAAAAGAAAATACAAAATGATTTGCGTAATTTAATAAGTTTGTATAAAAAAATATTGAAAAGTACCATTCACAAAACATAATTATAATAAAATGAAATAAAACAAAAATAATGGGAGAGCGATAACCCTTAGGTTTTTGCAATTTTAATGATTTGCAACATAAAGGAAGAAAACTTTTTTGCAATTTTAATGATTTGCCACATGAAAAGTAATAACTCGAAAAGTATTTATAGAATACAGGTTTCAAAAACTATTTCGAGCATTCAAAGCGTGCTTGCAAAATTTATATAAACTGGACCATCCACGACCGCCATTTAATATTTCATACAAGCTATTGACTGAAATAAAACTTTCTTGGAAATACAAGCGTCGTATCTCTTGTAGTAGGGAAAACAGCAATGAAGTGGTAAATATCTTCAGATTCTCTTCTGTTGCATAAGTCACAAATCTGCTGATGATCAGTTCTATGTGGAATGTAGTTCAGATTAAGAATTTCCACTCTTGCTCTAAAAATAGCTTATAGCCTCAGATGAGTACTTGAACTTCAAATAGCTATCCTCAGTTGAAATTTGATGGTTAAGGTTCCTGTAGAATAACCTGGATGTTGACGACGAAGCTCTGGTTAAGTACTACAGTTTTTTCGAATATGTTTTCCCATTCCATAACGTTCACTTAGATTAGATAGTCTGCATGACCTTTAAATTTTTAATGCAGATAGGTGGTAAGCCGGATTCCACGTGTATGGCATATGTTGGTGCTGAGATCGGTAGTCCAAATATCCGTTTAAAGAAAAATCTTTGAACAGCTTCAAATTCTTCGAACTACTCAATACCAAAGGCTTGTGTTCCATAGCACATTAACTGTCGCATTAAACACTTGGTATTTGGTCGAATGGTCAATGTTTTGGTTAGCAAAGAACTTTGGCCAAATAATATTTAGTACTAGCTTAGCTTCTGTGCTTTTATTCTCTGTATGTTTGCCAAAGTTCAAGTTCGATGTTAACCAAACCCCAAGGTACTTAAATTCGCGTATTACGTCAATCGATTCGTTATTGAGCCGCCAGGTTTCTTCAGCTGGCCTTACTCTTCTATGTCGACTCTCGAAAATCAAATTTTTTGTTTTTTGGACATTGATGTAGAGATCCCAGGTTTTACAATATTCATCCAAACGATTGATTTGCAGTTGAAGAGTAAAGGGGTTGTCAGCTATTAAAACCAAGCCATCAGCGTAGAGAAAAACTTTGATGAGAATTAATGCAAATAAAACTCCTCCGGGCAGCTTATCAGAGATATCATCGATAAAAAGCGCGAATAGAAGAGGACTTAGCATTATTATACAGCAGGTTTCAATAATCTACAATATAAATTTGGAGTTCGTCATTGCTATTTTTGAGAAATTCGACTGGAATACCATCACTACCTGCTGCTTTGTTGTTTTTCATTCCCAAAAGATTTTTTTTCAGTTCTCGTTAGGATATTGGATCGTCCAATTCGGGCACATAAAAATCTTGTATTGCATAGCTGTAGGTATGAAGATGCTCATCAGCCGACAAAAGTGTTTTTAAATGTGCTGCTAGTGTCTGAGCTTCAGACGAGGTATGACCTCGTTGGGAAACACTCAGTTCACGAACACTGGACCAGAATTCCTTTGAATTTTTCGAATGTTGAACCTGTACAGTACAGCCAGATTTTTAAAGTTATTTACCTTTTTGGCGGAGCATAACTGTTTAAATTCTTTGTTGGCATTGAGATATTAATTTTTGAAGTAAATGACATTTGTCAATCTGAATAATTATAGGTATTTAAACGAGATTTTTCGAAGTTTGATACAATCCGAAACATTTACATTTAGGAGTGTATGTAATGTAATTATTGTTTGCATTTGATGCCGAGGCGTAAATTATACTCAGAATATTTCCTTCGATTTGTTCAACTGAGGCTGTTGTCTGGATCGAGTATTATCATTTAGAGTAAACGATTTCGCTCCAAAGATAAATTGAGTGAATTGAAGGACCATTATCCTGACCGTTAAATTGACGTTGGGGCAATACGTAGATTTCAAAATAAAATTCACGTTGAAAAACAAAATAAAAAAGTCACCGCCAGTCAAAATAGTGTTATTTGAAGTTCTTAAAAATAAAAAACAGTGGCGCGAGTGCTCTTAAGGAGTCGAGGCCTAAGTAGCTTACTCTTATCAACAACGCGTGTGAAGAATTAAGGTTACCTTCAATTTAACGCCGATTCCGAACGCAAAGTTGAGAAGCACTTTTTCAGGACAGATTAATAATCTTGGAAGTTTTGTCTTCACAAGAAGCAGTTCCCGTGAAAATTGAAATAAAAAACTTTATGGGCACGAGAAGAACTCGCACCCACGACATGTTCAGCTTAGTATACAACGCACCTAACCCCTAAGGCCACTGGCACTTGAAGTTCTATATCTCTTTAAAGAATAACAGTTTTAAGTAAGTTTTTATTCAGCAGAAAAAATTCTTGAGTTGAGTGTCCTTATTAAATTACTTACTTAAGGTGGCGCTACAGTCCGTTGTGGACTTGGGCCTCATTCAACAGTCTCCACAAGCTAGCTCGGTCCTTAGCAAGTCGTCTCCAGTTTTGCACTCCAAGGTTGATTGAGATCCTCTTCCACTTGCTGTTGATTTGGAAAGACCACTTCTGTAGATTGTATAACGGCGACAACGACCAAAACACCGCTGTCATACAGGAGCCTTTCATCGGACACGATGATATTGTTTGAAGTATTCCGTGAACCCAACCTAGAAGTAGTGAAAAGCCCAATACCACGGCTGAAATCTAACTGCCGATCTGTTCAAAACTGCATGCCCAATGAATAGAACCTCAGCATTGTTTGCTCGATCCTGGAGAAGGGAGATCCTCTTAACTGCGCCAACTATGGAATAATCAGTCTACTTAGCGTCGCCTTCAAGATCCACTCTGCCGTAATATGTGAACTTCTGAAACCTTTTGCCAACAATCTGATTGGTCCTTATCAATGTGGCTTCAGGCGAGGAAAGTCAACTATCGACCAAATTTTAACGTTGCGACAGATCCTCGACCTTTTCATCGATTTTAGGGCCGCGTATGACAGCATCTACAGAGACGAACTGTATAAAGATTTGGCATCCCGGTCAAACTCATTCGCTTGTGCAAAATGACGATGGAGAACTCATACTGCGCTATCAAAGTTGGCAACGAGCTTACGGAATCTTTCGACGTCAAAAAAGGGTTGCCACAAGGCAATGCACTGTCGTGCGATTTACTTAATATCATTCTTGAGAAGATATAGTGCAGAACTCCACCGTCAACACTAGAGACACTATCTCCCAAAAAAAGTCTATTCAACTTCTCGCGTACGCCGATATTGATATAATAGCAAGAACACAGCGTGATGTCAATGGCGCTTTTGTGAGAATTGAGACAGAAGTGGCAAAAATGGGTTTAGCGGTAAATGAGGGAAAAACGAAGTAAGTATATGCTGTCTTCGAGGAAGGACACCCAACACCGACGGCTCGGACAGAACGTCACAATAGACGCATACAACTTCGAGGTAGTAGAGGAGTTTGTCTACCTAGGCTCCGCTATAAATACGGGCAATAACGAAAGCGCCGATATAAGACGCAGAATAACTCTGGCTAATCGCTGTTTCTTTGCGCTTAGAAAGCAATGGAATATAATAGCCCTCTCTGAAGCAACTAAGGTTAAATTGTACAACACACTTTTCATCCCAGTCCTGCTGTATGGTGCAGAAGCATGGACCTTGACAAAATCGGATGAAAGTGCCTTAGGCTGTTTCGAGAGGAAAGTTCTTCGGGTCATCTTTATCCCCGTGTGCATTGCAGGGGAATGGCGAAGAAGATACAACAGCGAACTTTACGGGTTGTACAACGACATGGACCTAGCCAGAAGGGTCAAGGTCCAGAGACTCAGATGGCTTGGTCATTTAGAGCGGATGGACACCAATGATCCGGCCCGGAAAGCCTTCGACACTTTTCCAGAGGGACGTAGGAGGAGAGGAAGACCGCGACTCAGGTGGCGCACTCAAGTGGAAGAGGACCTCAAACAATTTGGAGTGCAAAACTGGAGACGTTTAGCTAAGGACCGAGCGGGCTGGTGGAGACTGTTGATTGAGGTCCAAGCCCACAACGGACTGTAGCGCCACCTTAAGTAAGTAAGTAAGTAAGATTGTTGCACTTGAAACTTGATATTTCAAAGGCATTTGATAAAGTTTGGCATATTGATCTTTTAACGAAAATGCGTGCTTTCGGTATCGAAGAAACCCTCCTTCGTTGGATTAGGAACTAGATTAGGTATTAGACGGATTCAAGTCACAAACCCACTATATAAATACTGGTATGCCCCAGGGCTCCGTTTTGTCTAATTCTATAAATTCTTTCGCTGCCGATAGTACCCTTAGCTTCTCATATGGAACTGCAAGGGATATGGCACTTGCATACGTAAAATCGAACATCAAGATTCTCGATATGTGCATCACTGACCACCTTTTTTTATGGATCACATATGCGATGTCACCAAAAATGCCGCAAGATGTTTAGGTTTTTTAAGACGATGGAAGAATTTTGTTTCCCCTTCTGATCAGGCTACCTTCTATAAAACATTTATACATCCAAAGCTTGAGTACAATGCCCACGTTTGGGCTGGTGCTCCAGTAAAGTTCTTAATTTTTTTTGTACAGTATCCAGAGCAGAACATTTAAGATGGTTGGTGACCATAGCATCGTTGAGACATTTACCTCACTCTTACATCGACGTAATGTCTCATTCCTCTTTTACCGTTAATTCTGTTATAACGACACATCGGTTATAACGACCTAGTTCTTAGGTCCCAGCTGAGTCATTATAATGTCATTGGATACGGATACGCTTAACGCACTGACTGTGAAAAAAGTAAGAAGTTCACTGACATTGGTGCTGCTCATATACTCATATGCATTTGCTTATATGATTCAAAGAACCCGCAAGTTGCGCTATTCAGTATACCCACCAGTGAGTGCAGCGTTTTCATCAACGTATTGCTAGCGGAGAAGCTTAAAGTGATCCGCAAGGTGCAGTGGTCCCAATTTTGGAATAACTAATCAGACGAAAACATCTTTAATATCGTTGAAACCGGTCTACGTTGTGTAATGATACCTGCAGGTCGCCATAGTTCGGAGGATAGTGTAGTTGATTGCTAAGCCAAATGTGCGGGTTCATTCCCCAACTCCAACAGTAAGCTTTCTTTTCTACAAAAATCGCAAGCTTATCTTTGGCCACCTATGCGATAATATGAGACAATATAAATCTTTGTCTCCTTCTCTGTGCCACGTAGGTTTCTGTTATGTGTTATCATGTGTCTATCTGTCTCTCTCTCTGTTGTATTAATGTCTTGATCTGTTTTAGCCGATGGTCTCAGTCGCCAGTGCTGTATGTGTCTGTAGTTCGTTGCATTTATGTGTGAAGTACTGTGATGTCAATCAAACCGAAAGCGAAACCCTTAAATATAATGGTGAAAAATCTATTGGGGTGAAAGAGCTTTGGATTGGATCGCATAACTGTAGTACTGGTGGGAGCAAATATGAGTGAAACAATAAAAGAGAAGCTTCTCATAGTGCGTTCATAAAAAAAAAAACACAAATACATATTTTAAAAGTGTTTGAAAGCTTCCAGTTGATTATGGGAGCAATAGGAAAGCCTGAATCATATCCTTCATTTTTGCTAAATACCTGCGAAGCTGGGAACGCTGCCGCCGCGCTGACTAAAAAAGGACGATAAGAACATTTTACTACTTTTGCTTAATTGTCCTGCAAATCCAGCAATGTAGGGCTTGCAAGCCATCCTTCAACCAAATACTACCATTAGGAATTGCAATTAATGGACCAAGGAACTAAAGGGTTTTCCAATAAGAGGTGTTATTTTGAATAGCCCGCTATTTCCGTAGCTGTCGCTTTTGAAGCTGTCATTTTTTGACATTTGACAAGTAGAAACTACGACATTAATAAAAATGGAACGATACACGCTTCAACAACACATTGAAATTACTAAAATTGACTATAAAAATGGTGAAAATTTGGCAGAGACGGTTCGTAAAACTAAATCATTTTTGGGTTGTCGTGAAGCACCTTGCCGGACCGCAATACAGAAATTGGTGGACAAATTCGAGCTGTTGGGACAAGTTAGTGATGTAAAGAAGAAAACCCGTGCACGTCGCGCATGAACAACTGAGAATATAGCTGTTGTAGCCCAAAGTGTTGAAGAAAACCCAGGTTTGTCCATTCCTCGTCGTTCTTTGGAATTAGGCATTCCACAAACGTCATTACACCGTATTTTGCATAAAGACTTGGGTCTTAAGGCTAATGAAGTTCAATTAACACAAGAACTTAAGCCGGCTTATCATCACCAACGTCGTGTCTTTGCTAATTGGGTCCTTGAAATGAATAAAAATGATATGGAATTTGATCGAAAAATCATCTTGACTGTCGTATCTGAGGCTCGGAAAACTCAAAAGTTATTGTTGAAAAGCCTCTTCATCCTCAACGCGTTACTGTTTGGTGCGGGTTATGGTACGGTGGTTATGGCAAATTTCATGAAAAATATATGGTTCTGTTATCGTGGTCGTGGCTGATGTTGTGTTTCATTATTAACGGCAAACGTTCTTCTTTATAATGAAATAAATATCCAATCATTCGTCTCAAAAAAAGCCATTATTCTTTAAATATGAAAATAATACCTCTTATTGGAAAACCCTTCATATAAAAATGGATGTGTGTTTGTTTGTATGTCTCTTATAGACTCCAAAATGGCCCAACAGATATTTGTGAAATTTTCATGGTTGATATTGTTGTATTCAGCGATGAATGAAAAAAAATTGAAAAAAACCTCATGGGAGTGTGGGAAAACTGGAGAAACCAAACAAAGGTCGGAAATGAGATTTTTTTCGCTTGGAATTTTTTGGTTCAAAATGGGTTTTCGAATGGAAAAATAGAAATTTCTTATTGTAAAACTCGGAAAACTCATTGGTTTTCAAATTGAAAATTGCATACAATTTTGGATGCATTTGTTTTCAAGTGGAAAACTGGAGAATTTCAAATGGAAAACTGGAAAAGTTAAAAATGGGTTTTAGAAAGGAACTCGGAAAATTCACTGGTTTTCAAAGGGAAACTGGAAAATGTTTGATGGGGAACTGGCAAGCAAGAAAAAGTAAAAAAAAAAATTGAAAAAATGGAAAAATTGAAATGCAAAAAAAAAATTGGTTGCGGGTAATAAGTAGTGGGTTTCTGGCTTATGGTGTTACGATAAGCGTGTAGAAATAATTGGTAGCGGGTAACTGAGTAGTGTCGGGGTAGCGGATATGGGTAGATGTACTGGGTGGCACAAGGGGGTAGTGGGTTGGGTAGTGTGGTAGAGAATTATCATTATCGATTATCGATTTAGGCAGTCTGCAGGGTCAGCTAGAATATGATACATGTTAATTTGAATATGAATTCGTATAAATAATTATATATATAAATAAATCTGCCACTTTTGTAAGGCATGCTTTGTGAAATGAGTAATAGCGCGTTTTGCTTTCTGGTCAAAATGAATGAGTGTGATTTATCGCTACCGTTAAGATTCTGGTTAACTACACTGCAGTTGTTCGAACATCTGTTTTTGTGAATGAATGTGCTGCATGTTTGCGGCGGTTTCTTATACCAACTAAACAATGTGTCACGTTGCACGTTTACTTGTTAACAATTGGTGAGAGACTTATAATAAAAGCCTTTTAAAAATCGATATGAAAAGAAAAATTTTGCTGTTTCTCCATAGAATGTAGGTATAGAATATACATTTGACAAAGCCTCTAGGAATTCTCTGAGTAGTTACTGCGTTTCTTTAGCTCGTTTGGAACTGGTTAGGTTGAACAATTATCGATCTCAATGGGGGAGGGGGATATATCCTCCTGATCCCCCCACTGAAAGGAGCTATTGTAAAACAGGAAAGGAGCTGTTGTAAAACAGGCCGTATTTTGCAGTGTTCTATAAAAAATAAAATATTTGTCAAATTTTCAAACAAAATTGAGTATTTCTTATATTGATCAGATAATTCATATTTTGTTGAAGTGAGAAATATAATATTTTTCAACATTGGCATTATTTGTGATTTGAAAAGATAACATTTTCTTTGTCCTAAACTTTCTACCCATTTGGCCGGTTAGCGAACGAACACAAAAATTTGCTTATGTATGTACATATGTAAATGAATTTAAAATGAATGAAAATTAACTCTTATTGAAATAGTTGATTACTTAAATGACAGACCACAGACGTCAGTAAAAGTTCAATCCGAAGTACAAAAGCGTAACGGAGTCAACGCTAACAGAAAAGCAGCTTTATGTTTTCCTCATTATTGTTATTATTATTATTGTATTGCTCCAAAAGGGGTATCTCTCATATTACCGTTTTTTGTTTTTTGTTATAAGTTTTCCTCAAAAAAATTATAGTCTCATCAGCGTATTGCGTATTTGAAAAATATTTTTAAACTTTTTTTTTTCACAGTTCTCAGTCTCAAGAATGGATCAATATTAAACATCGAAATTCAAATATATATTACGTTTACTAACATGTTCTTGAATACTGCATACCCAGATTAATATAAGGACATTTTTGAATAATTTTATATAAAGGGTTTTTCAATAGGGACGCTACAAAAGTAGGGGATAGGGACAGCAAACGACGCCATATTTTTTTCCGCTCTCTTGACACTTCTCTTTAGTTAAGTTTGCCATTTCATCATGGAAAGGTATACGATCCAACAACGAGTCGAAATTATTAAAATTTACTACCGAAATTCGGAACAAGTGGTCAACACTTTAAGAGCGAAAAATCATCTTCAGCGATGAGGCTCATTTCTGGCTGGATGGCTTCGTCAATAAGCAAAATGTGCGTTATTGGTCATGCAGCAATCCAGATGTGCTTCATGAGGCACCATTACATCCCGAAAAAATCACCGTTTGGTGCGGTTTACATGCTGGTGGTCATTGGGCCGTACTTCTTCCGTGATGATCAAGACCGGCACGTTACTGTGAATGCGAATCGCTACCGCTCAATGCTAACCGATTATTTTTATAATGAATTGGATGATATGGTCTTGGACGATATGTAGTTTCAACAGGACGGTGCCACATGTCACACAGCGGGCCAAGCAATCGAATTATTGAGAACGAAGTTCGATGAGCGCATTATCTCTAGAAATGGACCAGTGAACTGGCCGCCTCGTTCATGCGATTTAACGCCGTTAGACTATTTCCTGTGGGGCTACATCAAATCTATGATTTATGCCAACAAGCCAGCGGCGATTGATGAACTTCGTACGAATATCGAACGTGAAATTGCAGCAGTATCGGCCGATTTATGCTCGAAAACCGTCGAAAATTGGGTTCAGCGTCTGGCTTTTGCAAGCGTGCCCGTGGTGGCCATGCAAAAGAAATCGAGTTTCATACATAATGCCATCAAATGTACTTCCACAGGAATAAGGAATTTCATTTATATCCAAAACCGTTTTTGTTTTAATTAAGAAAACTTTGTAGCGTCCCTATAAATAAATAAATTGAAAAAACCTCTTTAAGAAACTTAAAAAAAAAAAAATTATATCAACAATTTCTGAAGATTTTTTTTTATTTTTTGTGAGTAAAGTTTTCGAATACTGGAGCAAGTTTGTGCGACCTAGTCGTGCACATTTTTTAATTATTTATTCAAGGAGAATTTACATACCATGGAGAATATTGACTTGTTCTATCCCTCCCTTGTCTAAATTTAAAACATCACATGGTATAAATGCCCCTGATGAAGAATCAAAATTCTTAGTGCTGGAATTGATTTCATTTTAAATACAGTACATAACGCTTATAAGAAACTCAAAATTTGCACAATATTTGTTTCTTTTAACCGAGGTTTTCTTATATCCTTACAACGGATATAAGAAACAAGTTTCTTATACGGATATAAGAAACAAGTTTCTTATACGGATATACCCTGGAGGTGTCAAACATTTATCCTAGGCTAAATAATTGACACAATTCAAACACTGTCTTAAAATTTATCAGTAAATAAATAAATTTTATTTAACAAAAAAACAAGAAACAAAAAATTCACAGCGCAGTTCTTTTTGTACTTTTGTACCTTCTTATTCAAGCCTTTGCCTAACTCTTCAAAACATATAATCATCAATTGTTGATGGCGCTTCTTGACAAAAATATCTTCGATGTTATGTATGATGTCATTAATTTTAATTTTTTCACAAATTTCTTTACGACTTTTTCCCGACTTGATTTCATCTGAAATAACCGTGGTTAAAAATGGATGATTTTTTAACTACTGCTGTCATATTTTAACATGCTCCGCAGCTAGTTTAATTTTTAAAACATTTTATCCAATGCGAAGTGTCAAAATTTAACCAAACGTCAAGTTTTAACCTCTTTTTAACCCAATTCGCACACGGCCTTAGTTTAAATGTTATTACGCGACATTTTCAGAAACGACGAGGAACACAACAGAAAGAACAGAAACACAAAAAATAACAAATTTAGGCCGTGTGCGAATTGGGTTAAAAATGGGTTAAAACTTGACGTTAGATTAAATTTTGATACTTCGCATTGAATAAATTATGTTAAAAATTAGACTAGCTGCGGACATTGAATAAGAAGTACAGGAAGCGGTGTTAGCTACATGTACAGTGTACGTGAGTGAAGCAACAAAAATGTCTGATGATGTCCATTTTTAGGGTATGTGCTGTCAAACTTTGACTGTGTTGTCAGACGAGTTCAGGGGTGTATTATTTCTGTTCGTGATGGTAAGGCGCTGCAATTCGTTGAGTTCCCGTAGTGTGCACGGTTGTTTTGAATAGTTCTTCCATCGTGTTTCGAAACGTTTTTATTTGTTGGTTGTATTACAATAGGCGTTTTACGCCTATTGAAGATGAATTACGGATGAAAAATCAAGAAAATGTACTGGAAAATAAAAAAATTAAACATTAAAACCGTGCAGTGCATCTTTAGTGTTAAAACACCATGCTTCCTAAAAAAGGAATTGAGATTGAAAAAAAAAAGTTGAAGCTAAATCGATGAAATTTTGATTTAATCAAATTTCGCTTGGCGCCCCTGAGATTAACTATTCAACTGCAGACCAGCTCTGTTCTACTTAGAAAAATGCTTCAATTCTTGTTCATAAGACCCCTTCCTGTACTTCTTATTGAATGGCTGCGGAGCAGCTTAAAATATGACAGTAGTGGTTAAAAATTCATCAATTTTTAACCACAATTCATCCTATTCGCACACGGCCTGTACGATCAAGGGAATTTGACCGTCAACCCGGGAAATCCTTGAGCTCTTTTCAAAACTAAAGAAGGAACTTTCCTGGTTGATTTTTAATAACACGTTTTTTCCAATAAAAAAACGTTCACGAAAAAAGAAAAAGCGGAAACCTTCGAAATATACGAAATCAAAAAAATGCAACTCGACTCATTTGGCAAACGAACAATTAGAGAAGCCGTTTATTTCACTTTTATACGGATATTTATACAGAAATTTGTATAAGAGAATATTTTCTCTCAGGCGAATTCAATAAAATTATATATGGCGGACGCATCAAATGATGGCGCAAAAATTCAAATACTTTTATTTAATTTCAAAAATGATTCTTTAAGATAAAACTCCAACATTCCGGCCGCTTTGAAAGGATTCCTTTCAACATGGAATGGCTGCTAATTTGCGGATAGGCCTTCGGAATACACCTCGATTAGTTTGGACATCAGCGACTCGAACTCTACCGTCTGGACCTTCAATTGTTTTGATGACTCTACCTAGCAGCCATTTTTGAGGAGGTATGTTGTCTTCATGGATGATGACCAAATTGCCGATGGACAGGTTTGGACTTGATGTGACCCACTTGTGACGACCTTGCAGTTCTGTGATGTATTCATTGGACCATCGCTTCCAAAAGTGAGTCTTTACAGCATGGATTCGACGCCACCTCTGGAGATAACTTATATCAGCAACTTCAGAATACGGTTCAGGAATGGCCTTGAGGGAGGAACCGATAAGCATATGTGCTGGCGTGAGGGCTTCTAAGTCATTGGGATCTGCAGACATCTGTGTTATGGGTCTGGAATTCATTATGGCTTCAATTTCCACCAGGGCTGTTGTCAACTCCTCGAAAGTCAATTTTGCGTTGGCCAGGCTACGATAGAGATGACCCTTAGCTACTTTCACGGCCGCTTCCCAAATTCCGCCGAAGTGGGGTGCCCTAGGGGGAATAAAATGAAAATTTATGTTTGCATTAGTGCAAAAATTTATAATTGTGTCTTGGTTGGATTTTCTGAACAACATGTCACGAAATTCTTTGAGTTTGGATTGCGTCCCAACAAAATTTGTCGCGTTGTCACAATGAATGTCTTTTGGAAGACCCCTACGACCTGTCAATCTTTTTAAAGCTCCTATAAATGCGTCTGTTGACAGATCTGACACTGCTTCTAAGTGGACTGCTTTCGAGGCAAAGCATACAAAGACGGCGACATAAGTTTTGTAGGGTGCTTTTCCTCGTATTTTATAGGATGTATATATCGGTCCGCAGAAATCTACTCCACAACATAGGAATGGGCGTGATGGAGTTAGTCTGCCAATAGGTAGGTTCCCCATGACCTGTTCGTATAATTTCGGACGATATCTAGCACAGTGAGGACAATTTCGAACGACACTTCGAGCCAAATTTTGAACATTGACTATCCAAAACCTTTCTCTGGTTAAGGCTACTAAAGCCTTTGGACCAGCATGATAGTTTGAGAAATGTAAATGCCGAACTAATTCCGTGCTGAAGTTACAATTCTTTGGCAGTAACAAAGGATGTTTGCTTTGTTCTGAGATATTTGCGTTCTTTAATCTTCCACCTACTTTCAACAGTTGAATTCCTTTCCTATCTTCAATGAACGGATTTAACCACTTTGTTGATCCTTGAATTGACGAGTTGGTTCGAATTGCTTCAATTTCTTTGGAAAAGTATTTCGTTTGAATGATGTTAACTATAGTACACAGTGAAGTGTCTAACTCCTCTACTGTGAGACAATTTCTTGAAGTTGTTTTCTTCCTTACCAAATTAAGATATCGTTGAACATAAGCAAATACTCGAATGACTTTCGTATACGAGCTTATTTTGTTGATGACTTCGACGAGATAGTCTTGTTCTCGTATTTGGCTTGTTAAGACTGTTTTTCTTTTTTCTAACGATAGTTCTTCCAAGGATGGAACTATTTCCAGCGACGGAGGCCAACAATTTTCTTCTTTGGTAAGAAACTTTGGTCCCTCAAACCATATTGAGCGTTTAAGTTCTTCAACGGAACATCCACGGGAGACATAATCCGCCGGATTATCAAATGTCGAGACGTGTTTCCACACCACTGTTTCTGTGGTTTCTTGAATTTCGGCTACTCTGTTGCCCACAAATGTATTGAGCTTAGACGAATGAGTTGAAATCCAATGGAGAACAATTGTAGAGTCTGTCCAAAAATAAGCTGCAGAGTATGCATCGGCGATAATTCTTTGAACTTTTACCCAAAGTTTGGCTAAAAGATGTGCTGCACAGAGCTCTAAGCGAGGAAGTTGTTTCTTTTTAGCAGGAGCAACCCTGGATTTCGCAACTAAGAGCCTAACACATATTTTTCCATTGGAATCAACACTTCTCATGTAGATGCAGCAGCCATATGCCTTCATTGAGGCATCTGCAAAGCCGTGAACTTGTGCACATTGTTTGCTGTCAATAAAAACGTGACGCGGTACCGAAAGATTTTGGATTGTATGCAGATCCGTCATAAATTGACGCCATTCATCATCGATGTTTTCTGGGACTGGTTCATCCCAACTTAACTTCTCTACCCAGAGTTGTTGTAGTATGACCTTAGCTCGGATTACGATGGGACTCACCAAGCCCATAGGATCAAAAAGCGACGAAGAAATAGAAAGAATGGATCTTTTAGTGACTTTCCCATGAATACGATTAGGCTTATATGAAAAGCTAAATTCATCAGCACATGGATTCCAAGCAATACCTAATGTGCTTATTAAATTAGACTCTGTGAGTTTGATGTTATGTTGTTTAGGGTCTTCCATTGAAGGAGAATGGTTTGTATTCCATTTGGCAAGTTCTAGACCTGCTGAACTTAAGATATGAACGACTTCACTCCGTTTTTGATAAAGCTCCTCTAAACTATCTGCACCAGTTAACATGTCATCAACGTAAAAATTGGACTTAATCACAGAAGCCCCTATGCTATATTTGTCTTGATTGATATCAGCCAAGTAATGGAGACAACGAATCGCCAAAAATGGAGCTGATGACGTACCATATGTAATTGTGTTAAGTTCGTATGTTCGAATTGGGGTGTTTTCGTTTTCTCTCCATAATATTTGTTGAAATTTCCTTTGCGATGGATCAACAAAGACTTGCCTGTACATTTTTACTATATCCGCTGTTAAAGCATAACGATACAATCGGAAGCGAAGTAAAATAATGATTAGATCGTCCTGTATTGTAGGACCGACCATCAGAATTCCATTCAATGAGATTTGAGACGATGTACGACATGATGCGTCAAAAACTACGCGAAGTTTCGTAGAAACGCTATCAGGCCGAAGAACGCATTGATGTGGTATAAAATAGTTTTCCTCACTAAGATTTGGGTGTGAAACCAGCGACATATGACCTAATCGTTCATATTCCTGCATGAACTCTACATATTGAGTTTTCAAAGGTTGATTTTTCGATAATCTGCGTTCGAGAGAAACGAATCTTCTAAAAGCTATATCGTACGATGCTCCCAAGCAACTGGGATCTCTTTTAAAGGGCAATTGGACCATTAAACGACCGCAGGGAAGAACTTGAACTGTGTTTACGAAAGATTTTTCACACTGAATCTGTTCATCTGACCACTTCAACTGATTACCTCGAATTTCTTCCAGTTCCCAGAATTTCTCAACATATTTTTCTAAATTGCTCTCTGCTGCATTTTTGACAAGACATAATGCTTTTTCTTCTGCATTTTGTGGCTTGTATCTTCCTGACACGATCCATCCTAAAGTGGTTTTTTGCAGTGAAGGTAATCCATCTCCTAATTTCACGAGGCCTGGTTCCAACAGATCAAAAAATGCTTCAGCTCCTAATAACATGTCTATTTGAGAGGGATGGTTGAAATTCTCATCTGCAAGATCTAAATTTGCTGGCAAATTCCAGTTACTTATGTTGAGGGTTGAATCAGGCTGATATCCAGTTATTGACGGCGCGACTAAAAATTCCAATGAAAGCTCAAAGTTGTTGTATCGAGAACGAATTGTTGATTGGGTTTGATAATTTGTTTTTGTTTCAGTTACCCCAATGCCCATAATGTCAACAGTCTTCCTAGTTTTCGTTAAACCAAGAAAATTTGCGAACTTTTCATTGATGAAATTGACCTGAGATCCTGAATCGAGCAGGACTCTTCCAAATTGAAAACATCCTGACGAATCCTTGACAAGAATCAGTGCTGTTGCCAAGATAACTTGAACCGGAATACGTTCTTTTTCTAGAGCAGAATGTGAGGCAGCTGACGTGGAAGGAAGAGAAATATCCGTTGGAGAAGCGACGAAATTTGAATCGGCCGATGTGGATCTATGTAGCAAGCTATGGTGTGGTTGTTTGCAGGATTTGCATCTATATACAGATGAGCATTTAGAAACACTATGACCCCGTGATAAACAATTTAAGCAAAGGCTTAATCGTTTTGCTTTCCAAAATCTATCCATTACAGGAAGATCGATAAAACTTTTACAATTTGCGATGTTATGGTTGACATTGCTGCAAAAAACACAAGGCTGTTGATTAGCCGCAAGTGAAGTGTAAGGACGATTGTGATTATTAAACGTTGGTTTCGGTCTATTGAAACTCCTACCACTGGGTTCCGGACGGTTTTGTTTGCTGTCCCTAGCTTCGAGAAATTGACACCTCTTATTCAAAACACTAACGCAATCTTTCCATTCAGGCAGCTTTGCATAGTTCATCTGTTCATCCCACTTCGATTGTGTTTCAGAATCGACCTTCGATATGGCTATGTGTATAACTATAGCATTACAGATTTGCTCATATGACCCTATCGAGAGAAGTGAACTGAACAACGCGGAAATATTGTCAACCAAACTTCTTAATTCTGTAGACGATGCCTTTGGAACTTTAGGCAGTTCGATTAGCTGCGAAATGTTTTCGAGGAATATTAATGTGTCATTATCAAACCGTTCCTTTAAACTTTGAAGAGCCTTAGGATAGTTAGCTTCCGTGACTTGATACGCTTTAATTGTACTTAGGGCCTGGTCACTTAAACACGAAAGCAAGTAATTAAATTTCTCGATTTTGGTCAAACTTGAATCATTTTCAATTAAATTGTTAAAAGAACTAATGAAATTCTTGTATTCGGAGTATTTCCCACAAAACCTGGGCAACCGTTGTTTTGGAAGATGAATACTAGGTTGAGGAAACGCCAGTGTCATATCTGCGACACTGCTTCGCCTTCCAGTTCCTAATAGTGACACAATTTTCGACTTCGCTGTAATATATAGGTCTTCTATTTCACTACGATGCTGATCGGAAGGATTTAAAATCTCTATTTTAGTCTGATAAACTAGTATTTGTTTGAAATATGATTCTAATATTCCTAGTCGACACTCAAGCTCGCATGGTGTGAGAGTATTAGGACTAGCTTCTATGAGATTTTTTATTCTTGTTATGCTTCCTTTAGTTGAAGCCCTTTGTTGTCTTAGTTCTGCTAAAGTTTGTTGGTGTTGTTGTTGTGCTTGTTCTTGTTCCAGGGACATTGTTTAAATTTTTAAATTTGTCGTTAAACTTGCTTAAAATATCTAATATTCAATGCAGAGATAAAGCTAATTATGTGCCGCGACAACGACAACGACGACGACGACAGCAATTAAAAGCAACGATGAAGATGATGCAAGCAAGTATGAGTTTGACTCAAATCTTAGTTACTGATTCCAAACAGCGAAAGCTTCAAACTAAGCTTTAATTCAGTGCAGCGATCATGCAGCAAGATCTCCCCCGGCGACGACGACAATGATATTTGTAATCGATATGTTAGAACAAATTTATGCGAAATTGAGATCATGCACTGAAATCGAAATCAGGTGTGTATTCAGTGGATTCTGGATTGTATGATTGATTCTGCTGTGCTCTGTGCAGCAACGGAAAACGAACGAGAACTCGAATGAGCGAAACGAACGACGATGAACGATAAGTGCAATTGTGTGTGTGAATTTCGAATTTGAGAAAGAAGCGTGCGATTTGTATGTACTTTAAGTGTGTGGGTGCGTACGTGTGTGTATTTGTGTGCTCTCAAAGCAAATGTGGATTCTAAATGATTTTTGTGGATTGTATTAAATTTGGTCCACCGACAGCATCTCAAACATGCTGTGTGACTGATCTTATGGCAAAATGTATGATTGAGTATATAATGCTTTTTGGATTTTTAATTTTCAGATTTATTATGTGATATGTTGTTCGTTTTGTTAGATTAATATGTTATACTTATAATAAATATAGTATGTTAGTTTAAGGTCTTTTTATTTAAAGGTGCGTTTTATTAAATATGCAAATTAATCAAATAACTTTGATTATCCAGTTTCGTAGAAATTACTAATTTTTCCTTTTTTGAATAGAGTAAATTAACACACAACGCACGTTCGAATAAATGTAGACCATTGGTACCTGGGTGGGAGGGTGTTATACTTATCTCCCACGTCTTCCAATACGAATTTCTTCTGGACGGCGGCGATGATGATGATGAGTCTCTCCTTTTGGGATGGCTGGATGTTTATTGACTGTATTTGGTTTTCTTTCACGTAATGCACTCGCGAACCGAAACCGACCACGCTACGCGATAATGTCAATGTTTTTTGGGGTTATAATGTTCTTTGGGTTTTAATTGTCTTTAAAGGTTTTTATATAGTTTTTTATACTGTTTTTAAGGTTAAGGTTTTTCTAAGCACGTTGGGCGCCAAAATGTACGATCAAGGGAATTTGACCGTCAACCCGGGAAATCCTTGAGCTCTTTTCAAAACTAAAGAAGGAACTTTCCTGGTTGATTTTTAAATAACACGTTTTTTCCAATAAAAAAACGTTCACGAAAAAAGAAAAAGCGGAAACCTTCGAAATATACGAAATCAAAAAAATGCAACTCGACTCATTTGGCAAACGAACAATTAGAGAAGCCGTTTATTTCACTTTTATACGGATATTTATACAGAAATTTGTATAAGAGAATATTTTCTCTCAGGCGAATTCAATAAAATTATATATGGCGGACGCATCAAATGATGGCGCAAAAATTCAAATACCTTTTATTTAATTTCAAAAATGATTCTTTAAGATTAAAACTCCAACACGGCCTTAATGTCAAAATGAACACCTGCACTGAAATTAATTCAATCATTCATTCAAATATCAAACAACATCATAAATGTACATAAATGACATTTGCGTCGGTTGATTTGATTTTTCTTAAGGGTCTGTTCATGTTTTTTAAATTTCGTGATTTGTTTGCAGGTTTCTTATATCCAACCAATTTTACATGAAAAATAATAGTTTGTGTTTGAGAAATGTTTCTTTTATTAGTGTATTTCTTATAAACGTGTTTCTTATAAACACACAATTCAACATTAAAATATATGGGAAAGTTCACGGTGCTTTTATTCAAGTTTCTTCTAAGCGAGGTTTTTTATAAGCGTGTTTCTTATAAGCGATAAATACTGTATAGGTAAATATTCCTAGGAAAGCAAACAAAGGATATCATGTTGGCGTAAGAACCTTAAAGCTAAGTACAGAACATTATAAACTTGATGCTACAGTGTTAAAATAATGTCGCGTCGCCTTACAAAAAAGGAACAATACCGCAAGTATGAAATTTAAAATGATTACATGTTATATTCCACCAATTTTCAATTTTACCACGAAAAAAAAACTGATGTGAGGTTTTTGATTGTGTTCCGTAAAATAAAACGAAGAAGGGGTTCGATTGTCATGAAAATCACAGACTTATTAAATGACTCATTTCAACCTTGAAATTTTTTATGATTAACTAGCTGTACCCTGCCACCTGCCATGCTACGAAGTGGCACATTGTGATTGAATGGTTGAGAAATGAGAAACAAAACAAAGAATACAATTCATTTAAGTTTAATTTTGCAATACTCGAGAATATGCAATATTTTTTTTCCGCTGTCTGCGTAGATATAGAGATTATCTGGTTTGCCGACTCGGGAACACGCAACATACAGTTGTTCATGTGAAAAGCAATCCGCATCTAAATCTAAACCACACAATTCTAAAGATTGACCTTGAGCTTTATTGATTGTGATTGGAAATATAATAAATAAAAGAGCTAAACTGCCCACTTAACGCTACCCTGGTTCCCCTTTACTTGCTATCCTACCTTCACGCTAACTGCTACCCCGTTATCCTCTGCATACTCCCGCTTCCTGCCACCCCGCTACCCCGCTACTATACTACCCTGCTCATATGTCACTAACGACATACGATATCGGATTAAAATATTTTAAGTAATGATGTATCGAACCCAAAAGAGTGGAAGCTGACGGCATCACTGCCGAACTCTTCAAAGCAGCCGGCGATGACTTGGAAAGGAGCATGCACTTACTCATCTGTAGAATATGGTCGGAAGAGATCATGCCCGATGAATTGAACTGCAGGACTGTTTACCTGATCCTGAATAAAGGAGACCCTCTAAATTGCACCAATGATATAGGTAGGCCTCCTTAACACCGCCTATGAGATCTTTACTGCAATGCCATGTGAACGCCTGAAGCCGTTTGTCAACAAACTAATAGGTCCAAATGGCCACCATCCACCATCGATCAAATATTCACATTGCGGCAAGTCCTGAAAAAAAACAAATAGACACATACCATCATTTTATCGATTTAAAGGCCGCCTATGAAAGCATCTATTGAGAAGAACTGTATACTGCCATGTCCAGTTTTGGCATCCCTGCCAAGCTCGTCCGCTCGTGCAAAATGACGATGGAGCAGCGTGAGTTGCTCTCACTGAATCTTTCGACGACAAAAAAAGGATTAAGATAAGGCGATGCGCTGTCGTTTGATTTCTTTAACATCGTTCTTGAGAAGATAGTGCAAAACTCCACCGTCAACATCAGAGGCACTATCTTTCAAAAATCTGTCCAACTTCTCGAGTACGCCGATGATATTGCTATAATGGGGAGAACGCGTGATTTCAATGGCGTCTTTGTGAGAATTGAGACAGAAGCGGCAAAAATGGGTTGAGCGTTTAATGAGGAAAAAAGTATTATGCTGTCTTCTAGAAAGGACACGCTTCTCCAATAATATACAGTTTAATTAAGCAAAGTATTTTCATGCTGCCTTGACACACGTATTTATTCTCACAATAAAAAAAAATATGTTTGACATTTTACATAAATTGAAATTGGGTATTTGTAAATTGATCAGTTTTGTTTTAATTTGTTTTAATTTCAGCTCAATCGGTGCAGAACTTTTTGAGTTTTTCGATCGTACACAAACCAACATAACATTTTTATATATATAGAAGATTTATTTGTCAATTCACATTTGGTTTATGTTTTATTATTACTCTGAAAAAACAAATAAACGACATATTTGCATAGTTGGAAGGTAATCAATTTTCAATTTCGGGCTCACAAATCTGGAAATCATTGAAATGTTTACTTACTTTTTTTAGATTAATTAAACATGTCACTATACCCACACACTATACGTTCAATAATATTGCTAAAATTTAATTTGAAAAATATCCTGAATGTAAATCAAAACAAAAAAATACCAACAAATTTAAAAATTTTATTGATAAATTTCCCTCAAGCTATGAGCACATAAACCAGTGCAACACCAACAACACACAGTTTACTTCAGACTGGTCTTTTTCAAGAGCGTTGATTATTGCCTCCAGCCGTGAAACATGACAAGCCAATTTTTTCATTAATTTTAATAGTGGGCTCAAAATATGCAAGAAACTCCTACGGTTTGTAAGTCATAAATGTAACCAACATGAATCCTCATATCCATGCTTTAAAAACCAAAGAGCAAAGACCAAAGACCATCCATTTGTAGAGCGTTGTTGTTTCCTCCGTCGGCGTCGCGTCGAATCGCGTCATAGTCGATACGTTGCCGAACAGAACATCGTCCTCGTGATTAAAATTAACTACCAACACAACGGAAGCGATGGCATCCATAAGCTCTTTGCTTAATCAGAATGCGTGCTCTTTCAATCAAATGATTGGAGAATGAGCAAACCAACAGACCCGTTGGTCTGTACACCTCTGAGGGCTTATCATAATATTCAGAATGTGTGCACCCAACGACTTTATGGTTCATAAACGATTTATAGCCCATAGCATGCTGGGATACCGCACATTGGTTTTGCGGTAATGATTTTTCAGATCTGATATTTCTTGCTGAGTTTGTCAACAGTTCGGGGTCAAAGTCGAAAATCATTCATCTTTCATTATATTATGCATTCAATTTATCATCCAAACACCATTTCTTTGGTTGGAAGCGATTCGTTTTAAATTCGCCTTCTTCTTGCCACTCCAAGGAGTTTGTACACTTTCCTCCAGTCGTTGTTGAACATAACACATTTACCACCGAAAATGAAAACGATTTTTTTGCCAAGGTGCAATCTATTAACATTCCCTTTATACGGAAATAACATCTTGAGAGTTTATATTGAGCAGTAAAATATGAAATCCGTTCAATAACAAAATGTCAATCTATCGATTATTTCGATTGTTGTTCGAAGTCATTCAGTTTCTAACTCAAGGCTTCGACCTTCGAGTATCTTGCTCTCGTATGCTTGCTTTAAAAGACTTCCTTAGAACCGTTCTAAAGAAGTTGTATTGGACTTGTTCAAGCCTAAAACCAACAAGCACAACATAAATGATGGTGTGCCTCAGGGCACTGTTTTGGGACCGAGGCTCTTTCTCATTTTGCAAATATGCAAATATTATGTGTTCCACAATACACACTCCGTCTTCCCCGGCCATTGCAATATTCAGAAATTCGAGACCAATGTATGCAGGTACACCGATATGTCCTATTAAAGTCTTCTCTTTATTTAATAATTCTCGCATATTGCTTTTATTATATAGAGAGTATAGAAAAAAGTCCTCGAGCACTCGAAAATTTATAAATCAAAAAGCAGCAGGCATGTTATTCTTACACAACTATCAGTGAACAGTCTAAAACAGAGAAGACATGTGTTCTGAAGTTCTTCCGAAAATAACAAAGACTAACTTACCGCTTAAACCGTTCGTTTACTATGGTCAGATCAATCCGATTGTAGAAAAATCTCTTTAGGTATCTTATCTTTCAAATTGTCAGCTTTGAAGGAAGACATTTTAAAGATATCAAAAAGTTTCGAAGAATTAAGTTTAAATTTTTCAATAATGGCTCAAAACGAAAACAATATGCCAGTTTCAAATACTTTCACTGACAAATCCTCCTCCACGGACGACCTTGAAACGCCACCTACGTTAAGCTCCCAGACCCTTAAGTCTACAGCCGAAAATCATAAAAAAATTAAAAAAAAGAGGCCAAGAACAAGCTTCTTCATCAATTAATGCAGGTCCAGCTCCAAAAAAGCCAAATTTGAGGAGTAACAAAGTAGTAGTTGAGCCTGAAAATAATCCATCAAATGATTTGAACAGTGGAAATAATGATGCCCAATCTCTTTCAAAAATTGCTATTGCCCAAAATGGTGTATCTGACCTTCCTTCAACCAGCCTTGCATCTGTTCAAACTTCAACTACTTCCCAAAAATCCCTTGCGTCTGTACCTAGGCCCAAAACAATATTTGTATCACGCTTATTGCCCAATACTGAACCAGATGACGTATTGAATCATCTAGTAGAATGTAAGGTTTTATCTAATACTCTTCAGGCAAAATGTCAAAAAATAAGTAAACCAAATAGTTTTGTGGCATCTTTCAACATAACCGCGCCAAACTCTCTTTTCGAAAGCATTTTAAATTGTCCATGGCCACCAAACACTCTGCTAAAAGAATTTATTATTACCAACAGACGGAAAAATTTACTTCCCCTTACTGAAGAGGACCCAAAAAACTGCAAAGGATCTCCCTCTACTACCAAAACGTAAGAGGACTTCGAAGTAAAACTTCTTCAATTTTTAAAAATTCTCAAGCTTTTCCGCATGACGTGTTTGTATTTACGGAAACTTGGCTTAACGCGCTATACTTGATTCTGAACTCTTTGATAAGGAATTCTTAGTTTATAGGAAAGACCGTCGTATTTATCGGAAATTTGGCTATCTTTTTCCAAAATTGCCGACAACAATTTTGGTATGACAGCCCAATCCTAATTGGGCTATAAATAGCCCAAATCTAATCTTGGGCGATATTTTTTCATTTAAATAAATCATATGTATAAATAAATCACTTTTCTCTCACTAAACATACCCTTAAAGTAGTCCGACATTCGCTATTTAAGTCCGACTGTATGCCTTAAAGAAAATCGTCCAAATTTTAAGGATCTGTCCTTAGAGACAATTCCAAAAAACAAAAAAAACTGTGGCAAATATTCAAAGTTTGGAAGAACAGTGGAATAAGCTCCGACTATTTGATTGGAGTCCGTATTTTCCCTCCAAGTATACAACGAATTACCAATGAAATGACAATGATCATGAGGATGACAGTGACGATGATTCTGATGACGATATTGTCCTTATAGACTGATTTTCAACAATTAAATATTTATGTTTAATGTGATAATTTTGTTAACTCTTCTTAATTAAATGAACTTATTTATTTTGTTTTTCCTTGTTTTTTTTTTTTGTTTTATATTAAATGTATTTTGGGTTGTTCTTAAAATTAAAATAAGTTGTGAAGTTATCAGAAATGTTTTTTTTTAAATTGGTATTGGGCTACTATTTGGGCTATTTTATCGGCTCCGATTTTGTGCTACAATTTTTTTCAAATTGGGCTATTGAACAAGTTCAGGACCTGTCAACCCTGGTTGGTGGGGGAGTTCTTATTGCTGTTAGAAACCGATTTTGTTCATCACAAATTATCTTCCCTTTTAATCTCTCTATTGAAGTCTTATGCATCAAAGTGACCATACAATCAATAGTCTTTTTTATTTTAAATGAGTATATTCCACCAAAAAGTCCTGTTTCAGTGTTTAATGAACTCTCGTCAGCAGTTGACTATGTCAGAGAAATTGCTGGTTTTGAAAATTATATTCTCCTGTTAGGTGATTTTAATCTCCCAAACGTAGATTGGGGCCCTTCAGACGACGAGTCTTATCTGGAAGCCTCCGCAAGTTCATTGCAACAGGAACTTCAATTTTTGGACAATATTACTTCAGCTGACTTGCAACAAGTAAGCTGTATAAAGAACTCTATGAATCGGTTACTTGATTTAGTATTCTCATCAAATGCTGTTAGCACAGTAGTTGTTGAATCTTCCTCTGCTATATCTAATATAGACAAATATCACCCACCTCTTGACATTTTCTTTGACTTGCGGTCATTTACTAGAAAATAGTAATTCTCACGACTGTTCGTATAAATATGACTTCCGCAGAGCTAATTTTCAACAGCTTTCGGATAGTTTAAGTAGTTTCGGTATTGAGAATATACCGCTCTTAAATGACTATCTATCTCAAGCTATCTCAAGCTTTTACACTGTTATGATGAGATCCATTGACGAAATAGTACCCAAAAAAAGAAGTTTCAACTCAAATAACTTCAGTCATCCTTGGTATACGAAAGAACTGAGGAGCCTTCGTAATGGAAGGAACAAGGCTTGGAAAAATTATATCAGTTCTATGACAATGGAGAACCAAGTAGTTTATATCTCCCTTTTCGAAGAGTTCAAAAGACTCTCTTTAGATCTTTACAATGAATATCTCATAAATATGGGAAATTCACTTCAACAGGACCCTAAAAGTTTTTGGAATTTTGTCAATTCTAAAAAGAAATGTGATGTTTATCCGTTAAACTTCAAATACAACAATATTGCTTTGAACGGTAACTCTGAAATCTGTGATGCTTTTGCAAGTAATTTTAGTCATCGATACTCCCATATCTGTGGATACTGATTTCTTTGATTATCTGCGAAACTGTCCCCAAGTAACTTTCAACAATGTTCTTATCGACTTTGAAAAACTTGTTCATTGTATGTGCCTCCTTAAGGAAGACTATTCTTTTGGTCCGGATGGTATTCCACCCATTGTTTTAAAAAAATGTAGGATGGTTTTGGCCTTGCCTCTACGTAATATTTTTGAATTGTCATTAAAACTAGGAAAATTCCCTAGCATGTGGAAAAGTGCTTACATAACACCTGTTTTCAAGAAAGGAGACAAGTCTGATATTACAAATTATAGGCCTATATCTAAACTGTCTTGCATTCCAAAGCTTTTCGAGCAAGTTGTTTGTGATAATTTAGTCTTCTACACCAAAAATGTCATATGCTTTGAACAGCATGGCTTTATGCAGAAACGTTCAACGGTGACAAACCTTCTTGAATTTTTGCATAAATGTTCAAATTCTGTAGAAAGTGGAAAGGAAGTTGATTGCGTTTACACTGATTTTTCCAAAGCGTTTGATCAACTTTCTCATACTATTATCAAGTTTAAATTGAATTCATATGGCTTTCCTTCAGGATTCGTCAAATGGATTTCTTCTTATCTTGATAATAGATCTTACCAAGTAAAGTTCAGAAACTCTTACTCAAAACCTTTCATCGCCAAGTCGGGTGTACCACAAGGTAGTCATCTAGGCCCCTTTTATTTATTTTAGCTATTAACGATGCTCCGTTAAGTGTTCGAAATAGTAAAATTCTTATCTTTGCTGATGATATGAAGATCTTCAAAAATATTTCATGTAATGAAGATCGCGTTCAACTGCAAGATGATATTAATAGGTTTGTTGTCTGGTGTGAAAAGAATAATTTAAATCTTAATCCAGGAAAATGTCAGACAATGACAATTTCAAAAAAGCGAAATCCTTCATCATATGATTATGTTATCTCCCAACACATCATATCCCGTGTTTTTAAGGTAAAGGACTTAGGAGTTCTTTTCACATCCAATTTAGATTTTTCAGAACACATTAACAACATCGTCAACAAAGCTAACTCAATGTTAGGATTTATTAAGCGTTGGTCCAAGGAATTTCTTGACCCTAACGTTACCTTTAGCTTGTATAACAGTTTAGTTCGACCCCATCTCGAATATGCATCACAAGTTTGGTCTCCTCATTATGAGATACATATTGAGAGACTTGAATCAGTTCAACGCAATTTTACACGTTTCGCCTTTAAAGGGCTTCAGTGGATTGACCCCAATAATATCCCTTCTTATGATGATCGACTTACATTTTTCCAGATGCAAAAACTTTGTCAAAGGAGAACAAATAATGATATTGTTTTCCTTCATCAAATTATTACTGGTGTCACTGATGCTCCAGATATTCTAAATTCTATCCTCTTTAATTATCGAGGTGGAGATTATGTTTTGCGTTCTCATAGTTTGATTAAAGTTCCTAAACATAGAACAATCTACTGAATGCATGAGCCACTGACAAGAATGAGTAAACTTTTGAATGCGAACGAAAACTTATTTGATTTTCATATCAATAAATACACTTTAAAACAAATTCTTAAGACCAGTGTACCACGTTCTTAAATGTTTTCTGTATTCGTTTGTTATTATGAAAAATTGTTTGTTATCTATTTATAACTCTTTTTTATTTTTTATTTTTTACGAACTTGACAAGTGTCTTCTACACGCGTATTTACTTTTTTCTTTGTTTTTTTTTCATGTTTTTAATTTTTTTTTTATTTCAAAATTTTTCATTTTTGTTTTTTTTTTTTATTTCTTGCAATATTTTAATTTAAAACTTTAAATTATTTTGTTTTTCCTTTTATACCTGCTTGCATTAAGCAGTCCCAAACTCTTATCTTCCTTAAATTTTAATTTATTTATATATGTGGGATAATTATTATTATTAATCCGTTTGATTGACCACTGGATTTGTTGATGAAGAAATCTTCGGTGGAATAATCGGACGAGATTGTTTACACGACACCGACTCCGATAACGAATTTAGACTAATCGAATTTGCTGCGGGGCGAGACGTAATGGTAGCAATTACGCGATTCCTACATCTCGATGTGCACAAGGGGACATGGAACATGGAAGTCCTAATTAATCAACCGTCAATCAGATTGATCACATTGCAATCGACGCACATTCCGAGGTGCCCACATCAACTCGGAATACTAGCTTGTTGTAGCCAAGGTACGAATGCGATTGACCCCGATCAATGCCGACACGTGAAAATGCCACCTGCTGGGGTTTTCACGGCCACCAACGGCGAGCATATGCAGCTAAACAAGATGCAGATAAAGTGGCGCTGCAGCTCGTGAACTCTAGGAGCAGAAAAGGAGAGAGGAGCATAAACTTCTCAGAAAGAAAAAAAGAGAGCATGATAAGCGCGCGATCGATGAGATAGAGGGATGTCACAACAGGAACGAGGTTCGATGATTTTACAAAAAGGTGAAACAAACCTCCAGGGCTAATACACCCTGAACTGAAGCCCGTAGAGACCACCATGGGAACATCGCAGTGGAACAGCAGTCAGTGCTGAGGATGTGAAAAGAAAACTTTTCCAAGCTGTGTAATGGCGATGACGATCAAATCTCCGGCAGCAGTACCGAACCATTCATTTTAGGTACAGAAGGCCAACAATTCCACCCACCCCAAATTGACAAAGTGAAGATGATAGCGATATCTAAACTTAAGTCGAACAAAGCCGCTGAAATAGAAGGGTTAACAGCCAACCTGTTCAAAGTTGTGGAGATGTTTTGGAAAAGAGCATACTAGAGCTCATCTGCAAAATTTGGTCGGAGAAAAGCATGTCCGACGAATGGAACCTCTGCATCGTACCAATGCCCAATTATCAAGAAAGAAGATCCGTTGAACTGCAGCAAATGCAGAGGTGGTTGCCGTGCTGTGAGAATGTTTGAAGCCCTTTGTCAACAACCTGATAGGTATTTATCAGTGCGACTTCAGACCCGGAAAGTCCATAATCGATCAAATATTCACCCTACGGCAGATCCTGGAGAAGACCCAGGAACTTTAAATAGATACCTACAACCTTTTCATCGATTTCAAGGCCGCGTTCGACAGCGTCTATAGAGACCAGAAAATCGCGTCCGTCTGTGTAAGATATCAATGTAAGATGTCAACGCTGTTCCATCATGGTCGGAAAAAACCTAACGGGCGCATTTGATGTCAAAGACAAGGCGATGCGTTGTCATGCGATTTCTTCAACATTATTCTTGAAAAGATTGTGCAAAGCTCCAACGTCAACACCAGAGGCACAATCTTTCAAAAGTCCGTCCACATACTAGGATACGCAGACGATATTGACATAATTGGAAGAACACGACGGCGTGATGTCAGTGGAGCGTTTGTGAGTCTTGCGACGGTGGCTAGGAAGATGGGCTTGCGGTTAACGAGGGCATGTACAAGTTAATGCTGTCGACAAGAAAGGACTACCAACATCGACGTCTTGGAATAAACGTCAACATAGACAGATTTAACTTCGAGGTAGTTAAGGACTTTGTCTACCTAGGATCCGCTATCAACTCAGACAACAACACCAGCGGTGAAATCAGACGAAGAATCACTCTTGCCAATCGCTGCTTCTTTGGACTTAGAAGGCAATTGAGTAGTGAAGTCCTCTTCCGAGCAACTAAAGTGACACTCTACAAAACCCTCATCATCCCGGTCCTCATGTATGGTGCAGAGACATGGACTATGACAACATCTGATGAAAACGCTTTGGGCTGCTTTGAGAGAAAAATTCTTCGAGTTATTTTTGGACCTGTCTGCATTAATGGAGAATGGAGACGAAGATTCAACCAAGAACTGTACGAGCTGTACAGCGACACTGACCTAGCCAGAAAAATTAAGGTCTAACTACTAAGCTGGTTGGAGACGTTTGTTGGATGAGGCCCTGGTCCTGACCTGGACTGAACGCCACCATAAGTAAGAAAGTAAGTATCTACGTCACTATCAAGACTGCCAATCAAAGGAGTACGAGAAAGCTAAGACAGTCGGCATTTCAGAAGATTGCCCTGAGCATGACCAAGCTGTATGGGCGATGGGTTCATAGATGTATTGGACGCTGACTGAGGGCAATTCGCAGGAGGTTTAAGCCTTTTCCTGGTTTTTCGACAGTCGACGTAACATGGATCTACTGGTAAACAAAGTAGAGCAAGGAAAAAATGGTCTTCCACCGTGACAAAACACTGGCTCAAAAACAGACATCATCATGGCCAAATTGGTCGAATAGAGTTATAAGCTGCAGTCCCATTCACTATATTCTCCAGATTTGATCATGTACAACTTCTTTTTGATTCCAGAGATTGAATATGTCAATCGCTTCGGAGAAATTTCATAAGAATTAGGAAGTCATAGTCACCACGGAGGCCAACTTTCCGTTGTCCGAAAAAAAATGCTACCACAAAATTTTCCAAAATCTACCAATTCAAAGAAAAATCTACCAAAGTTCAATTTTATAAAACATCACATTTGTTTTAGATAAAATATAATTTTCAATCCGTTTCATGTACTTTTGAAGTATGTGTAGATAATACTACAAACACATTGGGAAAAGATAAGATTGACTTTTTATTATGTATATTCCAATCCCAGCCCGCTTCGCAGGGCTTCGGCAAACAACGGTCGTGAAATTAGGGATTGGCTGGATGAAGAATACGGTATTCGATGGATTTGCAGAAATGGAACATTATTCCTAGAAATATCGTGTCTGTACTTGCTAATCTGATGAATAATCTATTGGTTTTTCAATTCTTTTATATCAATTTTTTAGTTCATGTACCCATTAAACAAACCCCAAATTTAACTATCTGAGAAGAGTTTAGGTAGTCAGGGTTATGACATCAAGCCAGGTAGGCATAAGTATACTTTAAACTCTCTTCAGGATTGCACAGTGTTATAAATCTTCTTCTGGTAGCCCATTTGCCATTGACTTCTTTATGGCTTTGATGTTCCGAAACATAGAAATTGACGCTCATTCTTTCAGAGTTAAGAAATGTGGTGGCAGTCCTGAAACATGAATCAAAAATATTCAAAAACTCCGTCTCGTCGTAAAATTTTCTATATCGTTTTCATTTTTGTAATTCCGTCAAACTTTTTGTGGCCAAAAAATTGTGCATTTGCATCGATTTTAGAAAGACTTTTATCTGCACCAGCTAATATAGCACTTCAACTCAACTTAACGTTAATTTTTTAGTTTTGTTTACACTTGGAAAGACATCTTGAATCTACTCGTTCTTTGGATTTGCGTTACAATAAAAATTTTTTGGAAGCGAAATTCGGCCTTTAGAATCAAGTGAAATTATTCCATTTCCAATGTCCAATAATTGCTTAGGAAATTCTGCTGCAGATACATCGTTTAGTAACTGCACACGAAGATTTGTGGCCAATGTAAGTTTCTTGAAATACCGCCGTAAAATAGAAGGTTTTAAATAACTCAATTCGTCTGCAGCAGTTGACCGTGGTAAAATCGGCCAAGTTGGTCCTCAACAGCCAAAAGATATAGGGCTCCAAATTCTTCAAGTTATGGGATTAAAGGCTTAAAGTACATTTTTGTGCGCCATTGTGCACTCATCCAAAACAACAATTCGGGCATTGCTGACTTTTTTTTAAAATATTGTCATGTCGGTTTAAGACTAATGACGCGCTCGCAATTCCAGAAGAAGCAGGAGCCAATGCTTTTTGTTTAAGTTTCAGATCGTATTGATGCTAAAAAAATGATTTCCCCCTTCCACCGGGCTCATCACAAAAATATATACCAACACTTTGATTGCATACACCTTGCATAATGGTGTAATACACATATGTACTTTTGTTGATCATGTAACTTCGTCTCAATAGTTTGCAGAAATATTCGCAATCCAATGCAATTTGATTAGTGTCTTTACCGAAGTATTGTTTGATAAAGAACATCTTACGCTATACGACTTCGAGCAACCAATTCAATTGTGGCAATGCTTTATTCGCAAAACGTTTGTGTACACAGATGTGCCAGTTCAATTTGAAAGCATTCAGTTCTCCATCAGATTGGCATTTGCAATGATAATGACTATTGACTCAAGGCCAACAAATTTCTGTTTGTGGGTTAGATTTGAGCACACCATGTTTTTCACACGGACAATAATTATACGCGGAAAACCACCAGTTTTCTTGTGTTGATCACATTTTATTAATGACATTTTCCATCAAGGTTCACAACATTATAAATATGGCTCTATCTCTCACATACTCATATACCAGATACGGACTCACTAAAAACAATAAGATATGTATTTTCATACTCTAGAAATTTCATACAACAAAACAACGTTTGCCGGGTCAGCTAGTTCAAATATAATTTCATATTTTTTTTTTTTTGATCGAATAAAAATATTTGTCACAATTCTCAAACTAAATTGAGTGTTCGTATATTGATCAGTTGTTTCTGTAGTGCGAAGTACAAAATTTTTAAGATTTTTTAACAATTGAACCATCTGTGATTTAAAAAGTATACATTTTATTATTGCTAAACCTTCTACCCTAAAGCCTCTTGCATTTAGAGAAAAAAGTTAGGAAAATCGGTCAACCAGTGTGCCCGGTTAGCGAACGAACACAAAAATTAGGCTGTTCTTTTATATATATAGAAGATAATAACAACATAAATATAAAATTTAATTAAATAAAAAAATTAAAATATAAATTAATATCATAAATAAGTGTGTTATTACACTCAGACGTTTTTAGGAAGACGCAAATAAGTGCGAAAGAGAAAGTAGGTGAAATAGAAATACTTTAAAAAGTCTCAACCCCCACAATTGTGGGTTCAAGATTTTCGGACGTTTTTTGACGTTTGTTTTTCTCGTCTTTCTTTGTTTCTTTGAGTTGCTTTATTTCAATTTCATGTGTTCTTCAGTAAACAAGGATTCAATTCAATAGAGAGCTTATTATTTTATATTATTAAATAATTTTCACTCTTTGAGTTTGTGTATGAGAACAAAACAATGAAAGAGAAGTGTCAAAAACAGTCAACCGAAAAACATCCGAGTGTAATAATTCGAGATTGACGGAATGAGTGTTCAAAAGAAAATCTACGAAACACGCAGATTGAAAAAAGTCTGGGTGTAATAACACACAAACATATAAAAATAAAAACATTTAAACCCTACTCTAAATCCATTTTAAAATAGGAGTCGGTTCTAAAAATAAATATTAGATTCAGGGTCGACTTTTTCTCATTTTTGAACGACTTAAATTATACTTTTTCGCTAAAGTAGTCGTCTAACTTTTTAAAAGGGGAAAATCATTCGTTTAACTTTTTAAAGTTTAGTTTTTCTCAAGTTTGTCATTATATACAAATAAATGTTTGAAAAGGAAGCTGATTTGACAGATTTTGAGATTTTTGAAGATTTTGAAGTTATAAGAAAGCAAAGAGTTTATCCAATTCGGGCAAATCCATTTTTGGAATTTGATGAAAATCTGTTTTATTCAAGGTATCGATCGCTTTGATAAGACCACAGTTCGATTTATAATTGAAAACCTCAATATACAAGAACCGATTACAAATCTTGGTCTTCCAGTTTCTCCAGAACTACAAGTTTTGGTGAATTAAAATTTTTTTGGACGAAATGTTCAACAAGTTGATGCTGGTAAGTATCTACCAGAGATTAAAATGAGTCAAGTATTGCTTGTAAGTTTCGGGTATTTACTCAAAAAAAACGAGTTTGATCAAACTGAGTCAACCATCAAACAAGTAATTTCGAGTTTTTTTATTCATGAGTAAAATTATTTACAAGTCATCCCTTATTTCAAACGAGTTCAAACGAGTTTACTGATTGAAAGAAGAATCGCTTGCAATCACCACTCCATTATTCATGGCGCTTGTAAGTAAATCGAGAAATATTGTTTGGTTTGTTTGAGATTTGTGTGCTGAGTGGAAATGTAGGTAATTTATGGTCAGGAGGTTTATTTTCATCGTTGATTTTTTTCATTCTCGAATTTTTATACCAGTGTATAATTTTTCGAATAGAATAGAAACGAATAGAAATAAAAAAATCCACATATTTTGATTCTTTTGATTTTTTGTGTTCAAAAAACCATTGTAGAATAACAACAGGACCTTGTGTATGGGTTTCAATATACATTTTGATTTCATGAGCAAATTAATCCGCGTTTTCAGTTGAATTTTCTCCAGCAAAATCGGCGTACATATTTGGTTCAATCGCTGGAGCTAGGGACTTTATAAAATCGTACATTTTAGTCTTCTCTGCTGCTTGTAATAATCTTATGTTGTTGCATGGCGGATATTAGAACGTAGCGGTCTTGAATGTTAGCTTGATCTCAGGGTAAAAAAAAATCATAAGATAATGTTTCACTTTTCCTTTGAATTCAGTTAAATTGAATGAATCCGTTTCACCCAGGGTGCAGGTCGTCTCTTTAAAGGGAGTCAAGAATATAACAATTTCATTCAATAAATTATTCTTGATCTCTTGAATTCGTTGCAGCTGTTGTTTATGCTGTAGAACATGCACAATATCTGGCATATTTTCTTGAATCGATTTGCACATCTCATACCTTAAATACCATACGTTCTATATCTCTATGATTTCATTTGAATCTTAATATTTAAAAATGTACTCATTGAAACAAAAAAATCTTATTTTATAAAAAAAAAATGCGGAAAACCAAAAATTATTACTGAAACTAATTCATTCATAGCTTGACTTCTTCTTTCATACCTCAATTTTTGTTTTAATACTCTAAAAAAGAGCCAACATCCCACCCTAGAGAGGGATTACAATATATTATCCAGAAAGTAGTAGATAGCTTGGTAATAGGTAGAAGGTCAGATATGTCATACAAAGATTAACAATATTTAAAATATCCTTACAAAACTGCATTCTCTACCAACCGGTAGCAGGTATTCCCACGACATAATCTTCGTCAATCACTACTTTCTATTTAGGTACCTATGCAAACATACATACCTAGCCTACATTTAATGTATGCATTCATTAATAAATCCTTTCTTTAATTAATGTGAAAAATAATGTTTCCAGTGCGGATTATTATATTTATGACTGCAAATCCGGCCACCTAACTCATTTATAAATATTTTTATTCATTAAATTATAACCCATACAAAGCCTACATCTTTCTTTTTTTCTTCGTAGAGAAAAAAAATTAAACATCCAATCAATTTTACCCGAAAACTCGAACATGATTGAGTAAGTACAAGCAAACAAATTGCTTGTGAATCAGTTTGACTTGAAATGATCGAAACCGAAAAATATTTACGAGTTTCCTCTGCTTGCTTGGTTTGACTTACAAGCCTTTTTACTTATGAATCAATTTATTCATAAATAAGGGTTGCAAACGAACGAGTATGAACAAGCACACAAGAAAAAGTTGGACGTGTTCGAACTGTTCAAACATTACTCATTTTAATCTCTGGTATCTACCTAGATAGACAGAGACTTTTACAAATTTTTAACGCAGCTAGCTCAGAGATAATGATATTTCATTATATGTATTCTTACAACTGAAAAATTTTATTTTTTGTTTTAATAATTTGAATAATAGATATTTTTCAGTTACCCAATAATATTCAACAAACGGCACACCTTGCAGTTCGACAAATCTTGTCTGTAACAAACCAAAACTTGTTCATTTATTAAACAATACTGAAAATTATATATTCAAATAATGTTAATGTTTTCATCAACACAATTGTATGACGTTATCACTCTCTCCGAAACTTGGCTTAACGAAAACCATCATAATTCAGAAATCTTCAACAACGAGTTCTACACAGTTTTTCGGAAAGATCGTTGCACTTCATCAACTGGTCTTGACAGAGGTGGTGGAGTTTTGGTTGCGGTTCGATCATCGTTTGCGGCCACTAAAATCATTC
This sequence comes from Sphaerophoria rueppellii, assembly GCA_920937365.1. Taxonomy (NCBI): domain Eukaryota; kingdom Metazoa; phylum Arthropoda; class Insecta; order Diptera; family Syrphidae; genus Sphaerophoria; species Sphaerophoria rueppellii. The sequence goes on along the minus strand of CAKKXW010000003.1, from coordinate 31,998,471 downwards.
TACCATCAACTTCTTCTAACCTTCCTAACATTGACGTCGATCAACTAATTATATTAATTAACTTAGATAAAACTCATGACTTATATATAATTCTATCATATATTCCTCCAAATAGCTTATTTGAATTATATAAAATACATATTGATAATTGCTGTGATATCTTAAAAAATCTTAAAGTAAATCAGCATGTAATAATATTGGGTGATTTCAATCTCCCATCGTTAAAATGGATTATCGATAGTGAAACTAATAGCTTACTGCCATACAATGTTCGAACTGATTCGGAGAGCGAAGTTGTGGATAGGTTGACCGTGTTCAACCTTGAGCAAATTAATAATTTTACCAACAATCTCGGTCGTATACTTGATCTGATTTTTATCGACAAAGAAATCGATTTCAATATCAAACAAATTCCCTCAACTTCTCTCTCCAAATCGGTTCATCATAATGCTTTGGACTTAAATTTAAAAATATATAACTATCTCAAATCTTCTTGTTTAAACACTCCTGACTTAATGTATGACTATCCTAACGGTAATTATGACTCGTTAAACAATTTTTTGAATTCTTGTAACTGGTTGTCTGTTTTAAGCAATCCTAACTTAACTACATCTTACGATTTGTTTACAAATAAAATAAATGAAGCTGTATGCCTATTTATCCCTAAAAAACGACAAACTACAGTAAACAAACCACCATGGTACAACAAGTTATTGACAAATCTGAACAATAAAAAAAACAAAGCTTATAAATTATGCCGCAATTCAAATAATGCTGTGTTATACGAAAAATATCGTAATCTCCAAAGGCATTTTGACCATCTCAATAAATTTCTTTTCAGATCTCACATGTTCAGAATCGAAACTAATCTCAAAAGTAATCCTAAATGTTTTTGGAAATATATCAATAGCAAGTCAAAGTCTGTTGGGATACCTAAACCAATGAAATATCATAATGAAACGTCTTCTGATCTTCCAATAATCTGCAATTTGTTTGCCAACTTTTTCCAATCCGTATATTCTAGTGCTAGTTCTAGTAATTACTGGTCACCTCTTCAAAACTCTGTTAATTCTCTGAGTATTGGTAATCTCCAGTTATCTGAAGAAGAAGTTATGAATGAGCTTCGAAACTTAGAATCCAACTTCAAACTAGGTTTTGATGGTTATCCTCCAATAATATTTCAAAAATCAGCCCAAGCATTAGCCACACCACTTACCATCATTTTCAACCGGTCACTTGAGTCTGGTATCTTTCTTGATAACTGGAAAAAATCTTTTATATTTCCTATTCACAAAGGAGGTTCAAAAAACGAGATCACAAACTATCGTCCTATTTGCAAGATTTCGACTATACCAAAAGTTTTCGAAAAATTGGTCTACAACAAGCTCTCGTTTCTACTTAAAGAAATAATTTCTCCAGTTCAACATGGCTTTGTCAGTGGTAAATCCACTGCAACTAACCTTGCATTGTTCTCAAATTTTGTGGTATCGTCTTTAGAAAATGGAATGCAATGTGATGTTATTTATACAGACTTTGCAAAAGCATTCGATAGGGTTGATCATAAAGCTCTTGTTCAAAAACTTGTTAACTATGGATTCCATAGTAATCTCTTAAATTGGATTCAATCTTATTTGTGTGATCGTATGCTATTCGTTCGTATTGATAATTGTACCTCTGAGCCAGTAAATGTAACATCTGGGGTTCCACAAGGTAGTCATTTGGGTCCGTTGCTTTTCCTAATGCTGGTGAATGATATTCCAGATGTTATTAAATACTCTCAATGTCTAATGTTTGCTGATGATCTTAAATTGTTTATAGCTGTCGAGAAATTATCTGATTGTCTCAAATTACAAAGTGATCTCTGTAATCTGTCGAATTGGTGTAATAGAAACAATCTCCATTTAAATGTATCTAAATGTCAAAGTTTAACTTTCAGTCGCCGAACGTCTCAGATAAAATTTAATTATACTTTAGGTTCAGTAGCCCTCTCTGAGATACTGCAGAAAAAAGACTTAGGAGTTATATTTGATCACAAATTCTCCTTTAACTCTCATATTGACTACATAGTTGCGAAATCCTGCATGATGTTGGGATTTATTATAAGAAACTCAAAAGAATTCACCGACCCTTTTACTTTAAAAAGTCTTTATTCTTCCTACGTTAGATCCATATTAGAATATTGTTGTATTATATGGAATCCTTATTATGCTATACATTCAAATAGAATAGAAAGATTACAAAAGCGTTTCTCAAGATACTTGTTCTTTATGTTGCATTGGAATATTCCTCGTCCATCGTATAACACTCGGTGTTTATTGTTCGGCTTACAAAGTCTGGAAAATCGTCGTAAATGTTATGAAATTATGTTTTGACTGGACTCGAATTATTCTTTGATCCAGTCCTTCTGAGTGTATCAAAGACAGGGCTTTGGCCGAACGTTCATTCAGTGGAGTTAGTTTGCGCGCTGACAGGAGTCTCGACTAGACCGTTTATTTCGTGAATTCTTCCCCTCTGGAAAATACTCGAACAGGAGCCAGAGCCTCGACCGTTTATTTCACAGCCCTTGTTGTGAACAGGAGTCTGATTAAGATCGGTTTATTCTTTGACCCAAACCTGCCTTGCGTATCATAGACAGGGCGAAAGCCGCCGTTTATTCACTGGTGACACTGACAGCCGTATAATCCGAGGAGCAGCGACTAACCGAGGACCGAGAGGCATCGTCGCTGTGGTATTATTAGGTATTATTATAATTATTTATAAGTGAATTGCTTTTAAAATAAATTAGTATTAAAAACCCTGTTAGACAAGCTATTTTTTTTATTTTCATTTTTTCTATTAAAATTGAATTAAATTTCTGAAAAGCAAGGATTTTTAAATAATTGTCATATTTTTTCCAATAAAATAATGCATATTCTTCTTGACACGTAAGGTTTGATGAGTTTTTTTTTCGCGTTATGGAGCCACCGCGAAACCGTGTCTTCCGAGTTAGAACGGTTTGTTTGGAATCCTTGGACGAGGTTGACTTTCGGGCGCGTTTTCGATTAAAGAAAGAAGTGGTGCGTTGTGTACGTTAATTAATAATCATGAATAGGAATGTGAAACGTAAACTCACTAACAGGAAGATGAATTTTATGAGTTTTTTTTTCGCGTCGTGGAGCCATCACGAACCCGCGTATTCCGAGTTAGAACGTATTTCATGAAATCCTTTGACATCATAGAATTGACAAATTAGAAATATTTGCAATATTTTATGGTTATGGATTACATTCTGCAATACCAAATATGATTCGATTCATAATCACCCTTTATACTGATTGATAATAGGTATGGCCAACAATCACGACAAGTCCAAACAAAGATTTTATAACTTTCAAAGGCTGGTATCTATTCATTGAATGCTATTAGGTCGTATAGCTATTCATTGCCGTATATTACTACTGATTTGCGAGCCCACAAAAGTTAATAGTGGTTCTGACCTGTAATAAGTGGAGAGCAAAACCTTTAGAAATATTATCCGAAGTAAGTTCCAAACAACAACAAATATCCTTTTCATATTTGTTTATTTTTTTTTTCTGGCTTTGTCGTTGCCATAGAAGCTCCATACAAATTCATTTTGTTCACTAATATTTCCCATATTCGATTTAGCAAAACCAAGAACCTACATTTTTTTCAATTTGTCAAAATCTTTCCAAGTGGAAAATTGGAATAACTGGCAATTAGTTACCCAAAACATAAATTTATCAGAAGGATGAATGTGAAACGTAAAGCTCACTAACAGGAGGAGGGCACATCATGGATCCGACAAAAAAATTAGTACATATTGGTGAAAAGTCCATAGAAAACATTTTTAAATACATAATATTTATGTTGGTAGGGTAGTATTTTCCAGTGCCAAGGTGGGGGGGGGGCAATGTTCCCCTTTGTCATCTCTCCGGACGCCCATGACAGAACTTAAAATATTGCATCTAAACTGAATGAAGGTGGAACTAAAAGTGGTCGATATTATTTTAATTTTAATCTATAAAATCAAAGAAAAGCTCATTTATTGAAAAATTTAATTTATTTAAATCGAGCAGCAATATACTTTTTGATTTATCAGCTTGTAAATGTAATGACTTTTCAATGTGTCCTTGCCCAATAAAAGTTCCTCAAGCAGAACGCTGTTTTTTACTTTACCAAAGACAATCAAGGAGTATGGTGGTTGGTAGTGTTGACTCTGAGTTGACGAAAAAGATTTAAAAAAAAGAATGATCGCAAAATTCAAGAGGATCTAAAACGAAAAAGGCATGAAGAGATGAAAGAATCTAAGAGACTCAAAAATTATCTTCAAATTTCTGATGAAAGTGGGGATGATCCAAGTGTTTCAAGTTATGACGATGACGAGGGCGATGTCGACAGCGAGGTTCCGATATTACCCAGCAGAAGTCCGTCAATTCCAAAATTACAAGCTAGGACAAATTTAACGAATTTAGCATCAGCCTGCGACAGAACAGGAGTATCCAACAGGTCAGCATCAATTCTGGTAAGTTCTCTTTTGCAAGACATTGGTGTCGTTTACAAGCAAGATTCTTCAAAATAAGACGAGAAAGACAGAAATTACGTCAAAATCTTCAATGTTAAATTGAAAATATAACAGGCTTATACTTTGACGGACGAAAAGACAAAACAATGATTTTGGAAACAATTGGGGCCAGAACACATCGGAAGATTTCAGTGGAAGAACACATTGTACTTGTTTCTGAGCCAGAAGGACAGTATCTGGGACATGTTACTCCATCTTGTGGGAATGCCAAAACAATATCTTCAAGCATAATTGACTTTGTAAAAAACATCCTGTGTGTTAATATGGAAGAAATTACAGCGGTTGGATGCGATGGAACTATTGTGAACACTGGATCCAAAAATGGTATTGTATGTCAGCTCGAAGCAGCCATTGGTAAGCCAGTACATTGGTTTATTTGTTTACTCCATCTAAATGAACTCCCACTTCGTCATTTAATGGCACATGTTGATGGAAAAACCAATGACCCAAAAGGCTGATAGTTTACCAATTCAAGCTTTTGAAAAGATAATGGTAGAACTGCCTCCGATAACTGTAGAACATTTAAGCACGGATCAGAAATATCTATATGAAAGGTGTGAAGCAGTTTCTAATGGGAATGTAGCTTTACAGCTTGCAAACCGACAGCCAGGAAGAATGTCTCATCCAAGGTGGCTTACAACAGCTAACAGGATTCTACGGCTCTATGTAGCAACTGAAAAACCTTCAAAGGAGTTATTGGTTCTGGCTACGTACATAATAAAAGTGTATGCGTTTGTTTGGTTTCAAATCAAAACAAAACCATCTTGTTTAAATGGACCAAAACACATTTTAGCACTAATAAAAGCGTCAAAATATCTACCCAAAAACCTTAAGGCAATTGTTCATCCGGTAATAGAGCGTAATTCATATTTTTGCCATCCAGAAAATATTTTACTTGCTATGTTAGCTGATAGCCGAAGCAATGTGTGGGAAGGATTCTGAAAAGCAGAGCGGATATGCAAGGTAGGAAAATGAATGAAAGCCGACAGTTTAAGATCCCAAAAATAAATTTTGATGCCGATGATTACATCGATCTAATAAAATGGGATACAGTTAAGAACCACCTTTAACTAGAAAGATATCAGATGACGACTTACGCGCAATGGTTCAAAATGTTCCTTAAAATATAGAGCTATCCAAATATCCATGTCACACTCAAGCCGTCGAAAGATGCATTAAGCTGGTGACAGAAGCTTTATCTTCAGTGTGTGACCGAGAGTCAAGAGATTGATTTATAAAAGCAAGAATTGTTCATTATTAAAATGCGATTTTTTTTAAGCACGTAATACAAATTGTCTGTTTTAATAGTAAGGAATATACGATTGAAAGGGCATTTTTGTTTGCGAATAGAGGAACCTTAGGACATAATTTTTTTTTTGCTAAAAACTTGTGGTATCGTTAAGAAATAACCAAATTCAACTTTTGTACCATAGGCATACGAAAATTAAAAAAAAAAAAAGTTTCAAATTCACTCCGGCCTATTAACTAATCAGAACTTTACTTTTATATTGTGAAACAGACGCTTAGCGTCTATTTCTATAGGTTTTGCTCTCCACTTATTACAGGTCAGAACCACTATTAACTTTTGTGGGCGCTCGCAAATCAGTAGTAATATACGGCAATGAATAGCTATACGACCTAATAGCATTCAATGAATAGATACCAGCCTTTGAAAGTTATAAATCTTTGTTTGACTTGTCGTGATTGTTGGCCATACCTATTATCAATCAGTATAAAGGGTGATTATGAATCGAATCATATTTGGTATTGCAGAATGTAATCCAGCGAACCATGCACTATTTTGAATTAACCAGAAAATATTGCAAATATTTCTAATTTGTCAATTCTATGATGTCAAAGGATTTCATGAAATACGTTCTAACTCGGAATACGCGGGTTCGTGATGGCTCCACGACGCGAAAAAAAAACTCATAAAATTCATCTTCCTGTTAGTGAGTTTACGTTTCACATTCCTATTCATGATTATTAATTAAAGTACACAACACACCACTTCTTTCTTTAATCGAAAACGCGCCCGAAAGTCAACCTCGTCCAAGGATACCAAACAAACCGTTCTTACTCGGAAGACACGGTTTCGCGGTGGCTCCATAACGCGAAAAAAAAACTCATCAAACCTTACGTGTCAAGAAGAATATGCATTATTTTATTGGAAAAAATATGACAATTATTTAAAAATCCTTGCTTTTCAGAAATTTAATTCTATATTAATAGAAAAAATGACAAGTCTTGTTTTTTTTCAGACTTTTTATTCTACTAACTGCCAGTTAACTACTTTATAGGGCACTTTTCATCCTCCCTATAAGTTACTTGACACTTTAACTACTAGTTAGCTCCACAGTACACAGAATACAAGGTATTATATTCCCGATTTTCTTCTCCCAAAGTTCGCGCATATGTCACATTTCAGAGACCTAAATGTCAGAACAAAACAAAAATTGTTGTTGTCTTATCGGCATTTCTTTTATGCCTTTTGCACATATGTCACATTTCAGAGACCTAAATGTCAGAACAAAACAAAAATTGTTGTTGTCTTATCGGCATTTCTTTTTGTGCCTTTTCTCACTTCTGTCATCTTGGTCTCTGACAGATGCGCAATATAATACCTTATATTCTGTGTACTGTGAGTTAGCTCTACTCACATATTGTGAAACGCTATTTTGAATTTTAACTGCTAGTTAGCTTCCAAGTAGCTTAACTGGAACTTTACTTGTATATTGTGAAACAGACGCTTAAGATATTAATAAATAAAAAGCCATTAAACAAATAGTAAAGGTTGGTTGTGTCATTTGGTTTGGATCATTAACTTGAAGTAAGATGCTTAGTCGAGAACACCCTGGACAGACTGAGGATACCTCAGCCTTAGAAACAAGCATCACAAAGTTCTTTCGATCGTATCCTTACTTCACATAATATTTTTATTTTTCATCCCCTCTAAGCAAGCATATCAGTTCTGCGCAATATTTTGTTGTTTTTTCTTACTCGCATTATTGTAATATAATATAGCCTACAGCCTACACACTCTTACTTACTGTGTTCGTTCCTGTCATTTTGTTTCCCACTAGGGAGATTTTGTCTTGTTCTTGTTTTTGAATTGTCAAACCAAGCAGAGCAGCAAAATTCAAAAATTCAATTCTTGGTAGTACTAGTCTAGTCTATATACAAGTATAAACCGTATAATATACTGAAAATGTAAGACCACGTTTACATTTGATTGCTTAAAATAATCTAATTTGAAAAGTAAATTTGGGGCAGGTTTGTTCATATTTTCATAAACATTTGCATTCGAAAGGATTAAAATCTACCAAATTAAACATGAACCTATCAACCTATCAACACAATTAAAATCTACCTAATTTGGTAGAATTCTACCAAAACGCCAACCGTGAGCATAAGGATATTATATTGAAAGAAAAAATAAGAAAACAGATTTTAATCATTTAATAATTCTAATCATCTCTCAAAACTAGGAGACGAAAACACGTAAGACACAAAATAGGAAATAAAACACGTATACGCCACAGGGTACCGATTCCTTATGCTAATTTAGATGATCTAATTTCAACTCGAATCGATGAAAAGGTGATGGGTATCGATTTGGAGTTCATAGGTCTTTTCCGGCATATCCTGGAAAAGACCTATGAACTCCAAATCGATACCCACCACCTTTTCATCGATTTTAAGGCCGCGTATGACAGCATCTACAGAGACGAACTGTACAAAGCTATGTCTAGTTTTGGCGTCCCTGCCAAGCTCGTTCGCTTGTGCAAAATGACGATGGAGAACTCACGCTGCTCCATCAAGGTTGGCAACGAGCTCACGGAATCTTTCGACGTCAAAAAAAGTTTCAGACAAGGCGATGCACTGTCATGCGATTTCTTTAACATCGTTCTTGAGAAGATAGTGCAGAACTCCAACGTCAACACCAGAGGCACTATCTTCCAAAAATCTGTTCAACTTCTCGCGTACGCCGATGATATTGATATAATGGGAAGAACACAGCGTGATGTCAATGGCGCCTTTGTGAGAATTGAGACAGAAGCGGCAAAAATGGGTTTAGCGGTAAATGAGGGAAAAACGAAGTATATGCTGTCTTCGAGGAAGGACACCCAACACCGACGGCGACGGCTCGGGCAGAAAGTCACAATAGACGCGTATAACTTCGAGGTAGTAGAGGAGTTTGTCTACCTAGGCTCCGCTATAAATAAGGGCAATAACACCAGCGCCGAGATCAGACGAAGAATAACTCTTGCTAATCGCTGTTTCCTTGGGCTAAAAAAGCAATTGAGTGGAAAAGCCCTCTCTCGAGCAACTAAGGTAAAACTGTACAACACACTTATCATTCCAGTCCTGCTGTACGGTGCAGAAGCATGGACCCTGACAAAATCGGATAAAAGTGCCTTAGGCTGTTTCGAGAGGAAAGTTCTTCGGGTCATCTTTGGCCCCGTGTGCATTGAAGGGGAATGGCGAAAAAGATACAACAGCGATCTTTACGGGTTGTACAACGACATGGACCTAGCCAGAAGGGTCAAGGTCCAGAGACTCAGATGGCTCGGTCATTTAGAGCGAATGGACACCAATGCTCCGGCCCGGAAAGCCTTCGACACTATTCCCGAGGGACGTAGGAGGAGAGGAAGACCGCGACTCAAGTGGCGCACTCAAGTGGAAGAGGACCTCAATCAACTTGGAGTGCAAAACTGGAGACGACTAGCTAAGGATCGAGCTAGCTGGCGGAGCCTGTTGATTGAGGCCCAAGTCCACAATGGACTGTAGCGCCACCTTAAGTAAGTAAGTAAGTAATTTCAACTCTACGGAAAATCTGTCCGACTTGCATTTTAATTCTCTTGCAAGTCTTACAAAATGCTGTTTTCTCTATTGTCTTATTAAAAATCCACAAACTTTGGGTTCTTTTTTTCATAAGCTGTACAGTTTCCTGTTTATCTCGTGGAGCTATTACGTTCCTTGACAAAAATAGTTCAGTTTTCAATTGAAATTGCTTCCTTGCTCACGCAAGCCTTCGCACAGTACAATTTTTATTAACTGCAAATTCCTTAGCATAAAATTCCTCTGTATCATTCCCCTGCTTTACTTACACACTACCTCTAGTTTGTGGTACTTAATTGCATTTTGCGATGATGTGCTTTCAGGGCTGCGTGTTCCATAATAAAGCATTTTTTCATATTGTGCCAATAAAGTCAACGTTCTCCCACGTAAATACTTTGAAAAAAAATCGTTTCGGCGGAATTTTCTTAGCAAATAAACTAACAAAAACGAAACAATTATTATATTAAAAATTCTTTTTTGTTTTCGGTCTACAGGTTTTGTACCAACCGGACCACCCTCCTGATATCCCACTTCATCCTATGTTTTGTTACAAGGTCAACGAATATTTCATAGAAAAACTTATACTGAATCAATTCAACGATAAATGTCTAATTAATTTGATATCTTAATTCCCTGAAAATTGGATTGTAGGCTTAAGTTGTCAAGTGTGTGATACAGCTTAAAATTCCTTGAAAACTGACTTATTTTCCACCAGTTTTGAAATTTTATCATGAGAAACAATTTATTTTTGATTTTCATTACTTGTACGCTCTATAACTAAATCGGATTTTCCGATACTACTCCCAAGCTAACACCTGAATCCTTTTGACAAAAATCCAATTTAAACCTCTCACAGTTTATCCTATTTTTGTAACGATATTTCAAACTTTTATGTTATGTTCTGTTTTGACATGAAGTGAAAAAATTCTACGGAAATCAGATGATGTTCAACCTTGTTATGGGAGTCTCATTTGGTTGAATGAATTCAATTTTATACGGACGACAAAGAACCGTAGGTTTAACAGAAACATTGTTTCAAAGGTCGATCAAAAATCGATTCCAAATGTGTCGTCCCATCGAGCATTCATGACTCATGTCAATGAAAGGATACCTACACCTGCCATTGTAATCCGCCATTTACTGTATCCCTTTTCACGCCTAATATGTAGTCTTCTGGATTAGCTTATGAAATAAGTTAAAAAATATTCGTTAGCTAAACAAAAAATATGTACATAACTGGGTCGTACGAACTTGCTCCTGTATACCGAATTACAACTCACAAAAAACATTAAAAAATAAAAGCATTAATGAAAATCCATAAATAATAACTTAAATTGAAATGTGGGCCTTAAAAATACATTTTATCAGAACAGAAATTGATGTCATACGGTTTCTTAAGAAATTGTTGATTTTGCAATTCTTGTTAAAAAGTTCATGTGAGCGCTAGGGAAAATGTAATAGACGGAGGGGGTTTAGGATGGGGTGTCGGTTAACATTGTTCTTGAATTCTTCAACACTGCAGTGAGTGGGGAAAACACAGAGTGTAGAATAGAGTTCCACATTCGCGTAGTACGGCTAAGAAACAATTCTCTGAACATGACCGTACGACCGAAGTTGGGCACGAGGGTGAACTGATGGGCATTCCTGGAGGAGCGGGTATTACGGTGTGAATATCTTAAGGGGAGAAATGCAACGGGCTTTTTCAATTGAGCATATACCGTTGAAATACCGGTAAAAGAGGGTGAGGTATGAGTCATTACGTTGATGTGCAAGTGACGTAAATGTCTCTACGATGGCGTGTTCTGTTTAGGAGGAGAAGAAGATTCACCTTTTTTGATTAAAGGCTGGACAAATGCTGTTTTCCAACAACTCGGAATGAGAACAGAAGAATAGGTTGGATGGAAAAGCTTACGCATGGGTTTTGCCAGCATTGAAGAACACTTCTTCAGAACAATAGCAGGTATACCATCTGGGCCAGAGGATTTTTGTATGCTGTGATCTTTTAGGACCCTTGCTTCCGGCTACATCATGAGTGTGACAGAAGATTTGTCTCATGGAATCATTGACGCGCTCAAGAATTTGGGGTCATGAAACATTCTGGCAGTGAAGCGTTGACCACGATCTGGCTAGCAAAATGTTAGCTTTTGTGAGAGAGCTAACAACTTCAATGTCATTGTCAATGAGCGTGTTAGCCAACAATTCTTACTGCCTATTGGGACATTGCAGCATTTTTTGCCTTAGATTTAGGTCATGTAAACATTTTTTCCGTCGAATATGGACATTGCAGGCTTCTTTGGTTTGTTTAAACTTACCGGCTTTCCTCAGTAGGGTTGGCTTTGTAATAACGGAAACTTACCTCTTTTACCTTGATTAATAACCTCCTTACTGCTCATATATCAAACCATGCGTTTTTTGGGTCTGATGTTTTAAATAGTATTCGGGATATAAGTTCTCATTCATAGAAGAATTAAACATTTGATCATGTCCGCACGGGAATCTACGTCACTATCGAGGAAGAATAGTGACCATATACAGATCCTAAAGAAATTAACAAGACCGTCCCAGTCGGCTTTCATGTACTGCCAAACGGTTGTCTTAGGATCTCTTTCTTTAACTGGGATTTTTTGACACCAAAAATTTGTAGATATAACACAGTGCTCAGATCGGCCTGGAGGCACTTGTTGCATATTTATCAGGGTCAGAGGTAAGGAACATGTCCAGAGGGTTTTCTGCTTGGCCGTTAATTTCCGGTATTCTAGTGGGCTCGTTGATCAGCTAAGCAAGATAGTTAAATGAAGGAAAAAAAACCTTACAAAGGTGCAGAGAAATGCTTGCGTAGGTATATCAGGGGCAATCAGGTCCTGCCCAACAGATGCACTTAACGTCATCCTGGACCTTCTTCCGATTGACCTCTTTATTAAATATCAGGTGTCCTGCAGTATCTTGAGACTCAAAGAAATAGGCTGCTGGAAATCTAGATCCTACGGGCACTGCAACCAAACAAGCCTTATACCATCAGACATCCTATCCACAACCACCGATTACTGCATCCCTACCCTAGACACCTCAAAGAAGTTTAGAGTCTTGCTCCCGTCAAGAATCGACTGGGAGGAAGGTGATGTGACGAAAGACTTCGACACAACTATCTTCACGGATGGTTCAAAGATGGAATGCGGTGTTGGTGCAGGTGTCTTCTGTGAATCTCTTGAGATTTCAAAATCCTATAGACTTCCCGATTTTGCCAGCGTATTCCAGGCAGAATTGCTAGCGATAAGGGAAGCTTGTAAAGCCCTTAGAAACATACGACAGAACCAAAATGTAGCTATACTAACAGACAGTCAGGCAGCTATTAAAGCCATAGATTCTGCTTTATCATCCTCTAAACTGGTCAAGCAATGCAAAGAGGCCCTCAAGGAACTTGATATGAGCGTCACTCTAATCTGGATACCGGGCCATAGGGGCTATGAGGGAAATGAGAAAGCAGATGAGCTAGCCAGGCAAGGATCAGCCCTTCACAACTCACTGGCAGTGAGAGTATATGCTCCTCTTGGAGTTGTGAAGGGCAACATCCTGATCAAATACACATCAGAAGCAAATCATAGGTGGAGTAGTTTAACGAGCTGCGTTATATCTAGGAAAATCTGGCCCGCCTATAACAAGCCAAAATCAATCAATTTAATTTCCAAACCAAGGCATGACATAGCCAGGATTGTCGCTACCTGCACAGGGCATTGGCCTGTAGGGGAGCATGCGGCAAAATTGGGTATACCACATAACTCTTTCTGCCGTAGCTGTGAGAACCAGGAAGAAAAAGAAACGGTCCCACACTTTCTATGCCATTGTCCAGCCCTGGCTAGGAAAAGAGCACTCCATTTAGGTAAAGAATTCTTCAACGGCATTGAGGAACTCGCAGATTTCAAGATCAAAGATCTGATCTCTTACCTCAATAATACAAAGTGGCTTTAGCGCCTCCCGCCCCTCTTTATTTCTCCCTCATTAAATGACACTATGAGATAATAGGCCGTAGGGTAGGAGAATAATACCAATTCATATATAGGACTGTGTGTGCGGAACATACATAATCCAGAACCCACTTGCAAATCCATTTAGAATCTCACGAGGTATGGTACCAAAACGGCGCACTCAGCGCTAATTGTGTCCTGCGCGAAGTAGGACAGCCATTTCTACCTACCTACCTAAATGAAGGAAAAATCTCAGCACGCACTCCTTCGGGTGTTGTCTTGCTTGAATGGAGAAGCCAGGGACAATTGTGTACATTGAAATCGCCCGTAGTAATGATTTCAATAATGCGAGGGTACAAGGAAACAATTCTTTGGAGCGAGTCGGACAGTGAAAAAAATTCGTTAGAAGTTGAAACTCTGTTCTAATTTGGCTTCCATAAAAGAAGCAGTAATGGATGACGTACTTATGTATGGAGAATTTGAACCACATACAATTAAAGACAGAGAGAAATTATTTAAACAAGAGCTATCCTGCGATTGAAATTGCAAAGCAAAATCAACATAATAGTAGCACTAAGTTATACCCTTGAATATAAAATTCAGTATGATCACTTTATCACTAGTAGTGTCCGTAGCTCAATGGTAAGGTGCGTTGGCTGCTAAGCAGAACGTCGTGGGTTCGAATCCTACTCGGGCCCAAAGTTTTTTATTTCATCTTTCACGGACACTGCCTCTTGCGAAGAACTGACAAAACTTACTAGAGTATCATGTGTCATGAAAAAGTGCTTTTCAACTTTGTCGTTCGGAATCGGCGTTAAATTGTAGGTCCCCTCAATTCTTCACACGCACCTAGAGAATTGTTGATGAGAGTAAGCCACTTAAGCCTTGGCTCTTCAAGAGCTGTCGCGCCACTCTATTTTTGTTTTTTTTTTTTTTTTAAAGGATCACTAGCCTCACCTGCTTGGATTACACTTAATACCAAAACAGTTGGCCTGTTGAAAACAGTACGGAGGTACGTTGACTGAAAATTCGTTCTTAACCCACGAATATTACCCAAAGCAGACGACCTCTATGAAGATTGAATTGAATCTCAGACTTTTTTCGACTCAGCGCCCCTGCTAGTGTTATGCCCTAATTGTGGCGTGAACGGATGTAACCCTGAAACTCAGACAATACCTCTCTATTTGTCTGTTGTTGGTGTCATATCATGTACAAACAAATTGCATGAGCAAAAAAGAAAAATGCATTTCAATGTAATGCAAATGATAAGCCATGCAACTGTTTGGAGATACTGTGCTTTGTTTTTTTATGTATACAGGGTGATTCACGAGCGTTGTGCCAAAAAGCTAGAACGCGTTGAGTTGGTTGAGTTGGGTGAAGGAAAAATCGTACGGGAGGGGTGGGGTCTATTTCCCCCCGTTTAGCCGGGAGGGGCAATTTTCTGAAAAATTGTCTTATTTTATAAAAAAAAAATATTAAAAATCAACGGCTTCGTTTACAACACCGTGTTGTACCTTTTTGGAAAGCCAGAAAAATCTTCTTTTATTTTGTTTTTAAATTAAATTGTTTTAAGGAATAGTTCAAAAAATATTAATTTTCAAACTCAAAATTTTCAAAAAAAAAAAAAACAAACAAACGAAAAAATTATTATTTTTGAACTACGTTTTTTTCAAAATTTTATGTAATTAAGTACTAATTTTGTTTTAAAAATTCAATGCCATTGTTATTTTTTAGTCGAAAACAGAATGCCAAAATGTATTTCCGTTTCTGAGAAATAAAAAAAATATTTGTTCTGTAATTGGAATTTTATGATACCTCAATAAAGTAGAAAAGTATTGGATTTTCCCTGGATAAATCATTTTGTTCATTGATAACTAGTGAAAACTGACCTGAATTTTGTCTTATTATGCCTGGGGGCCGCGGCAACCTATCGGTGAAGGGTTCTACCTGCTAGGAGCTTTTGACGATTAAAACGCAATTTTTCTTGAACGAAAAGACCTAAAGGTGAATAAAAGGCATCGCATATTTAGTAAACAACCATTTCCAATTGAAATATTGACTCATCAACACATAACAATGTCAAACTCATACTATCGAGAAGAGTTAGCGGACATGCACTTCTGCTACGATTTAGCTAATGGTCGAGATCGAGAAGCTGAAAGACTTTATGCTGAAAGATATCCCAATAGAAGGTGCCCGAGTCGTAGCATGTTTTCAAGAATCCACCGACCGACACGTCTAAGAGAACACGGACAGGTAGAGCTACGAAGAAATGAAAGGCCAATTGCAGGACCCACAATCATAGAGGAAAGAATTTTAGATACGGTCCGACGTCATCCCTCCATTAGTACAAGGAGGATAGCTACAATGCTTGGAGTGTCTCAATCTTGCAACGGAACACTTACACCTTTACCACCTCAAGCCAGTTAAGGAACTCACAGCAAACGTCAGGTTATTTAGAGCAGAATTTTGCTGTTTAGAGATGAAACTGAATGCAACTACATACTTTGAAAGGATTTTCTGGACGGACGAGGCACAGTTTACCAGGGATGGAGTCACTTACTTTCACAATATACCTACATCACTGGAGTGAATCCAATCCACACAACAAAAAGCAGAACAAATCGCAATACCGCCTTAGCTGTAACGTCTGGCTTGGTATTGTTGGACACACCGTGATCGGATTTCGATTTCTGAATTCCGTTATCAATGGAGAATCATACCTAGAGTTCTTACGAGACCTTTTTCCCGATTTGTTGGACAACGTTCCATTGGCTTTAACCGATAGTTTAATCTATCAACAAGATGGTGCTCCAGCACACTATAGCTTGCAAGTGAGAAACTGACTGGATGATCATTTTAGTGACCGATGGATTGGGAGAAGAGGCCCAACAGAATGGCCTCCTAGATCACCAGATATAACACCCTTAGATTTCTATGCATGAGGATTCATGAAGAATTATGTGTGCGAAGTGGAAATCATTTCTTTAGAACAGCTTAAAGAACGATTTGAAGTCGCTCGCTGGAGTAAAATTGCGGGAAAATTTATCAAATATAAATTTATGTGCAGGCATTAGAAGGAGATATAATCTGTGCCTTCTAAGAAATGGGGATCATATTGAAAATTTGTTATAATTACTCGATTTAAAAAAAATAATAATAATAATAACAGAAGGTTAATGTTTTAATTATGTGATGTCTTTTATTTAACTTTAGGTTGTTTATTGTTTTTTCATCTTAAGCTCCTAGCAGGTTGCCAAAAAGGTACAACACAGTGTTGTAAGCGAAGCCGTTGATTTTTAATATTTTTTTTGTACATATAAAAACCTACACGCTCTAGCTTTTTGACACAACGGTCGTGAATCACCCTGTATTATTGCTCTTAATATTTTTATTTCGGGATATTTTTCTTTGTTTATGTAGGATTGTATGTTCATGGTTTGATCTATTTTGTTGTTGTTTGTTGGAGGTAGGTTTAGCGTATATTTTATGGATTTTGCTGTTTTTTTGTTTTTTGTTTTTGTTTTTGCTGGTGGAATTTTTTTTTTTTTAGTTTTATTTGTTGATTTTTGCGTATATATTTTTTATTTCTTTTTTTGTTATTTTATTTTTCACGACGAATACGACGGGTACGACGAATTTAAAGCATGACAAAGGGAGAGCGACACAGCAGACGACACACAACACAAGGTGAACCTTCCACAACGAGAGCACTGACAACAATCCAAATTAATTTGGGTATGCAGAGCAGTATATTATGCAGAATATGTAAATATACATATTATAAAAATTTAGCGCCTTTCGTTTACTATATAGGCATAGATAGTTGTGAAATTTTCATGGTTAATATCTACTGTTGTATTCCGTGGTGGTTTCTGTGAAAAAAAAAATAGAAGAGTGGAAAAAGTGCATTGGTTTTGAAATGGACAACTGGAAAATTTCAAAATCTGTTTTCGAATGGAAAATAGATTAACTCGGAAAACTCATTGGTTTTCAAAGATAAAATTGCATGTAATTGTAGGTGCATTGGTTTTGTAATAGAAAACTGGAGAAGTGGTAAATTTCAAAATGTGGATTTCTAATGGAACATATATACAAGATTTTCGACAACCTTTTTTAACATTTCAAACGTTTAAAGCTTATCTAAGGCCGTGTGCGAATTGGATGAATTGTGGTTAAAAATGGATGAATTTTTAACCACTACTGTAATTTTTAACCTGCTCCGCAGCTAGTCTAATTTTTAACGCAATTTATTTAATGCAAAGTGTCAAAATTTAACCAAACGTTAAGTTTTAACCAATTTTTAACCCAATTCGCACACGGCCGGCCTGAGAAAAAAATCTATTCGTTCCCCTCGAAAGAAGACATGGTAGATGAAAGGCATAGATAACTTCATTTCGATCAAAGCTACTCTGAATAGGTGGAAAGAGTTTTTGGTTTTGAGGATTTGTTATTTCAACGTCATCGATACCAAACAAACAGGGGAAAACCTGTGGGGTTTTGTTAGTTTTCATATACTCAATAATGGGCTTCTAAGCCTCCGAACTCCTACATGAAAGCACTATAAGCCCAAGTAAGACTTGAAAAAACGTACATACAACTATTTGAAAAATGGCAGTTGGAGAAGCTTAACTTATATGCCACAAGAAGATGCTTTGGAGATGTTAATTACAAAGAAATTATCATGACATTGTGAAGCTAACACAATTCGAAAGAAAATCTTTTTCTTGAAGCGAGTATAATCCCAAGTGCCTTAGCAAGTAGACGTTTTATCTAATATACAGGGTGATTCACGAGCTTTGTGCCAAAAATCTAGAGCGTGTAGGTTAAGTTGAGGCAAGAAAAAAGTCGTATAGAAGGGGGGGGTCTATTCCCCCCGTTTAGCCGGGAGGGGCAATTTCCTAAAATAAAGTAGAAAAGTATTGGATGTTTACTGGATTTATCATTTTGTTCATTGATAACGACTGAAAACTGACCCGAAATTTTTCTTATTATGCCTGGGGGCCGCGGCCACCTGTCGGTGAGGAGTTCTTTTTTTAGTTTAGTTTTATTGACTCATCAACACATAACAATGTCAAACTCATACTCTCGAGAAGAGTTAGCGGACATGTACTTCTGCTACGGTGTTTAGCTAATGGTCGAGATCGAGAAGCTGAAAGACTTTACGCTGAAAGATATCAAAATAGAAGGTGCCCGAGTCGTAGCATGTTTTCAAGAATCCACAATACCTCCATTATTTACAAGGAGGATAGCTACAATGCTCGGAGTGTCCCAATCTTGAGCATGGAGAGTGCTTGCAACGGAACACTTACACCCTCACCACTTCACGCCAGTTCACGAACTCACAGCAAACGACAGAGATCAGAATTTGTCGATCATTGCTGCTTAGGGATGAAACAGAACGCAACTACTTTGAAAGGATTGTGGTTTATCACCGGCAGGTGGCCGCGGCCCCCAGGCATAATAAGAAAAATTTCAGGTCAGTTTTCAGTCGTTATCAATGAACAAAATGATTAATCCAGGGAAAATCCAATACCCTCTACTTTACTGAGGCCTCATAAAATTCCAATTACAGAACAAATATGAAAAGAAAGGATTATGTTTCATAAATTAATAAAACTAAAAGTCAAGATAGATAAAAATAAAAACAAAGATTTTCTTAGAAAAAAGTGGTTCTGGTTTTTTTTTATTTCTCAGAAACGGAAAGACATTTTGGCATCCGGTTTCTGTTAGTCTGTTTTCGACTAAAAATTACCAATGGCATTGAATTTTTAAAACGAAATTAGTACTTAATTACATAAAATTTAAAAAAAACTTAGTTCACCCTGTATAAAATTCTTATGTCACAGTTTTATTGTTTATACTCCTCCGAAACGGCTTGACCGATTTTGATAAAATTTCCTTTGCATATTCAGTAGATCTGAGAACAGGTTAATTACTAATTTTAATTTTTGCACACCTCAGTGTTAAGGGTGGTTCACACTTATTTGTAATTATTTTTTATGGTGTGGAATTTAAAAATACATTTTCTCCTAAATTTGTACCTTCCTACAACAGACCCCTATGTACCGAATTTTTAGGGGAATGTTGGTTGTGCTGTAGATGGGTTGTAAGTATTTTTAACAAGACCAACGAAGCTGTTCATGAGGTATGGTCAGGGTAGCGGGTAGTGGTTAAAGGCGTAACGCGGATAGCGGGGAGTAGGCCAGTGTAGCATGTAACGGGTACCAGATTGCGGGAAGTGGGTATCGGGCAAAGGGTACCAGATAGAGTGGTAACGGGATTGCGGGTAATAGGGTAGCGGGAAGAAATTGCGCACAGCTAGGTAGCGTCAACTTTTTTGACGAATTCAATACTTGTCATATCTTCTATATATATAAAAGCACAGTCAACACTGGTTGACGGATTTTCCTAATTTTTTTTTTAAATGCAATAGGTTTTAGGGGTAGAAGGTTTAGCAAAAATAAAATGTATACTTTTCAAATCACAAATGGTTCAATGTAAAAAAAAAATGTTATAAAAATGAAACTGATCAATATACGAACACTCAATTTAGTTTTTTAAAACTTTTGTCAATATAAATCAAAAAAAAATGTC
This sequence comes from Sphaerophoria rueppellii, assembly GCA_920937365.1. Lineage (NCBI taxonomy): Eukaryota > Metazoa > Arthropoda > Insecta > Diptera > Syrphidae > Sphaerophoria > Sphaerophoria rueppellii. The sequence continues at coordinate 31,978,488 of CAKKXW010000003.1, read as the reverse complement.
AGTGAAGAAAAAAATATTTGACAAATATAATATTTCTTCGACAAAAAAAAAAAGTCAGTGAACCTAGGAAGTTATATTTGAACTAGCTGACCCGGCAAACGTTGTTTGTAATATATAAAATTTCTAGAGTATGAAAATATGTATGTATATCTTATTTATTTTAGTAGGTACGTATTTGTTATTTATATAACGTTTTCGAATGTTGATGGAATTTGTCATTAATAAAATTTAATCAACACTAACGAACTGGAGGTGTTCCACGTATAATTATTGTCTGAATGAAAATCATGGTGTGCTCAAATTTAAGCCACAAACAGACATTATTAAGCTTTGAGTCAATAGTCATTGCAAATGCCGAATCTGATGGGGAATTGAATGCTTTCAAATTGAAATGTGGCAGTTGCTTGCGATAAAACCGTTTTGCGAATTAAGCATTGCCACAATTGAATTGGTTGCTCGACAACAATACTACGTTAAGGACAATAATAAAATTGCATTGAATTCAGAATATTTGCGCAAACTATTGAGCCGAGTTAAACGATCAACAAAGTACCTATGTGTATGACACCATTAGATATGCAAGGTGTGATCAGTCTGAGTGGTGGTATATATTTTTGTGATGCAACCGGTGGAATGGGAAAATCATTTTTGTTATCATTAATTTTAGCATCAATATGATCTGAAATTAAAAAAAGAGATTGGCTCTTTCTTCTTCTGGAGTTGTGTGCACATTATTAGACATAAAACTGACATTACAATATTTTCAAAAAAAGTTGGTAATGGCCGAATATTTGGTGGATGAGAGCACAATGGCGCACAAAAATTTACTTGAAGCCTTTAACCGCAACTTAAGAATTTGGAAGCTCTGAATCTTTTTGGTTGTTGAGGACAAACTTTGTCGATTATACCACGGTCAACTGCTGCAGACGAATGGAGTCGTGTTAAAAACTTCTATTTCAGGAAACTTACATTGGCCAATTATTGGACATTAAAGAGAGATGTGGCGAGACAGATCTTGAAGAGCTTACTACTCATCTATTAATTCTTACTATGGGTGTTGACCGTGTTGAAGAATTTAGGGCACCTATCGCAATGTTAACGCCCCAGTTTCGCTTAACGGCCACAGTTGATGAAGCACCTGTTTGTCTTACCTCCTTATTAGATGTTGCTTTGAATGTTTGTGTCCATGGTCTCTCGCAATAAGGCTCTCAAATTGCCCGTGTAATTATGAAATGTAGAGATAGACTCTCTTGGGCCCATCGTGTAGGTCGCGCTGATAACCCTGCGACATATCTGCTGTATGTCAGCCAAGACGCACACCTAACCACGAAGCACGCCAAAACTCGAAGGCGGTGCGTTTTAATGACTGATTTTATTTCATCTTACATTATTCTTATTTGCTCTAATTACATTTCGTATGTTCTTACATACTACGTGTTACTATATTATGCCTCCAAGTAGTTTTGTGCCAGTAGTGTGGGTTACGAGTAGGTTATTACTTAAGTTTGCTATCTTCTATGTTCTGATGTTTTGTCGTTTCATATTTAAGGGTATCTGATGTTACACTTCACATTAGTAAACACAGGACTTTGATGTTGTTGCTTTGTGAGTTGGCTGTTTGATATTTTGATAAAGGAATAATGTGTACGCTGTTTTTTCCTCTCGTTGTTCCTGTGTCCTATGATGTGATCCATCGCAATTTCGGTACGAGCTTACGTTCATCACACTAGCAACTAATATACAACAAACTTGATTCTGGATGGCTGTACCAGCCGATTAGTCAATGAGAAAGTAAGATCCTTTTCTTAGCGGATGTAGGTCTTGTACGTTTTCCTCTTTTGATGGTAAGTGAAGCCGTGATAATGAGAGAGAGATTACCGTTAAGGTTTCAGTGCAAATCTAAAACACCAATATCGAGAACCCCTAGTTTGAAATAAAGCATTGCTGATAGTGAGGTTATCAGATCAAGAAGAAGGACTAGTTCCGGAGCAAGTTTTAAAAAAAGGGCCAGGATAAGGCTCCTGCTTTGTGCCCAGTTTGTGAATCACCAAGTCTGTAGAAGAATTTTGGTATGCCTTAGCTTATTGTGTGGTTTTAACTTTCGTAGTATACATCCACCCACCGGTTGGATTAGGCATTCGGATAACGGAGAATGGGACATGCAAAATTATTGATGTGTCTAAACTGCGAAGGTCACCACCCGACGATAAAGCCGCCGCAGATGCGGTCCACGGTGGAACTAAAATCCGACCGGACCCACATTTTTTCCTACCCTCAAATCAGCACAAAAACGCCTGCGCAAAGACCCACACGCCGTTAAGACGATTGGTCGTTTGTGAAGAATTCTTGAAGAATTTCCTCATCTCTTCCACGGTCCCTTCGCTCGTTCGCCCAGATGACAGACTGCAGCCAGTTGTATAGCTCTCGTCTGCTGAATGCCTTATTCTTTTTACAAGGGCTCGCAGTTATGCCGCAGCAACGCACTCTTCGCTGCGCGCAGTGAGTGTCTCAGTGTCTCCCTCGCTGTGCTACTCTTAGAATGAAACGCTCCCAATGCGATTCTCCCTGATGGCGAACCCAATCTTCCTTCTCGTAGCTCGTCGCTTGTGGCTTGACGATGTCACCTTAGAGATCTCAAAATACATACAATCCGCTGGTCTGGAATGGTATCCCCTTCTATTATGTCGGTGAAGAGGTGTTGTCGTAGCTCCCTTGTCTACAGCTGGCTCACGAAAGACCTCTATTGCGCGTAAGACTTTTTATATCTTTTGTTTTCAGTACAAAAGAACAGAGTCTTGTTGCTCCCTTCGATATTCCGCAAAGGTAATTGAGTTAAGAGTCTGGCATGCTTGCGCTCTTTTTTATTTGCAAATGGCGTGCCTACACCAATCGAAAGAATTCCTATCTGATTGCGTCTTTGGATTAGAAACTTTCTGTTCGAAACCGGTTGCAAATACAAGATTTGATTAAGATATAATATGCTGGTTGCGAAATGACAGTGGTCGTCCCTGGTTTTTTCTGTTTTGTTGTCCGACGATCTTCCGAATTTTCTCTTGCTCTCTCGATTTCTATGTCAGTGAGTGTTAAGTCACTCTCGACGACGTGGGTGTGCTGTGGCGCTAGCTTTGCTTCTCGCGCTAACTCCAGATAATTTGTGTCTCTCGCTGTACCGAGTGAGTAGCCCTTGATAGAGCGCGCGATTTTTCGCTGTCAATTGTTTAGTGTGTCGTTTTTCTCGAGAAATTCACTCACATCTCGCGCTATCCTAATCTTCGGTATCTGGAACTGCAACGGGAAGTAAAATTTGTTAGAGCTCATTAGACACTGGTTACTTATCAAGACGAGCTTCCTGTATACATATGGGGGGAAGTTAAAAACCGTTGTAGAGTTTTACATGCGCTGCGAAAGAACTCAATGCATATCTTGTATCGTTGAAGCCTCTGTCCATGAGTTGGCACTCTGCATCAATGTGACCGGAACCCATCTCCGTAAGATTCCTCGCGTATGGTACAGAGACTAACGCTTACCCTCTTTGATGGATTCACCGACCACACACGTGATGTCACCAACAAACCCCCACCGCATAGATGTTTCGGATTTCTTAAGAAGGGTGGCATGAAAATGTGTTCTCCTGATCTGACTCTGGCTTTTATCCTTTACGCTCCTGGGAACACACCTATGAGCTCTTTTGCTCACAGTTACTTTATTTAAGCCTCCTTGGATGATAAGCAAATATATAGCGCGTAAGAAAGAATGCACTCGGTTGATAGAGGACACCACCTGATTTCATTCATACTCCCTTAGACCACCGAGTCATAAACGTTTTCGTGTCCTCTCCCCTATTGTTTATCGTTACTTCTCCGACGGTATAGTGGCTGCTAGCAAAATAGCCAGTTGCCATTCACTCCCCTTTAAACAATTCAACCGTAAGATACCGGTTGTTTCCAGGATATTGTCCCATCAGTTTACCCTGTAGACCCATACTTTTGGGACGTAGCTTCTCATGTATCAGTGAATTTTTTTTAGCCGATACCGACGTCGATATGCGGAGACTCTCTCAACCCACACAGTCTGTCTTCGCCCCTCTGTGTCATCTGCAAATATTCTCAAAAATTCAAGACTCTATGTTAAACCGACCACGTCCCCTTGTCATACCTCCTTCCTGCTCTTTCGACTTAATGCTCATCTCTCTGTCTCTTGGGCATAAAAAGGGTATTACAAATATCTGCCCTTTGAGTGGTGTCTGATTATTAAATAGAAAAAAAAAGAGTTTATGGAACTGAACTGATTTTGCTGTCAATTGCTGAAGTCTAAATGTGTTCCTTGAAGCTTTTTTTTTCTCCTATATCGTCAAGAACTTTGGTACTGAATTACGCAGATAATGCCAACTATTCATGTCTGGAGATAGATTATGGAGACTATAACCGTGCATCTCCCTATAGCATTTCCCTGCTACAACGCGACGCCACTGACTACACGGTAATCTTACAAATGAGAAATGAAACCCGTCGTAGTCCCGGTCGCCCTTTAAAATTTAAATTTCCAAAACAGGTGCAATCAAAGTATTGAAAATCTCATAGAACACGTTTGTGTTTGCTGCAAAAAAAAAAAGAAAATCCTAACAGGCCCCTGGCCCACACTGTTCACTACTGGAAACGTTACTTCCTTGCCATGAAGCTACAGGTAATATTCCCTTTGTTTAAACGGAATAGTATTAAATTTGTCCAAATGCCAAATGGGCAAGACCCAAAGTCAGAGCGAAATTTACAAGTAAGGAACGATTGTTTTTTAAGAATCATCGCTGAAATTGGAAAAGCGAAAAGCATATTAAAAGAAAATCATTTCTGAATTAAGTAAACAAACGACTGAACTCAATTAATGCACATTTGAAGCATCGCATAGCTTTCAGAATGCAGTGTGTTGCTTGACATATAATTTTGTCTGTTTTTCACGCGACATTTCTGATGCGTAAATTTGCATTTAATTCAAGATTTGAGTTAAATTAAAATTATTCACAGAGAACAAAATTCAATCAGTGGACATTTTATACTTCCATGCCCTAACTAATGAGAGAAAGGGAAAAAGAAAATGTCCTCTCAAAAATTGAACTGTCACCTTTGTCACACCGTGCCGTTTCTCAAGTTACTATGGTTAATTAAAGCACCTTTGTAATTTTTCGGAGAGCTGCATTTACTGTTTTATTTTGTTTCATACTGGCAAAACCCCCGCCCGGTAAGGCGTTTTAACAAATATTTGTTTTTTTTATTTATTTTTTTTGACTTGTTAACACTAATAGGTATGATGGCTTTTTATTGAATATGTCTTTATTTCGCAAATATGTTTTTAACCAACACCATGTGACATATGAGAAAGAATACTGTTGTGTAAATTGATTGGGATGAGGATGAGATAATGATATTGAAACGATATGATAGAGAAAGTCGAAACATAAGTGCGGGTCCGGTCGTCCGTTTCTCCAAAAAGCTTTAAGCACAGATAATATAGGTACAATAGATATCCGCACGCAGAGAGAAATGAGACAACAATATACCATATTTTATCAATTCCATGGGACGTAACCACTATCGTCCCGATGTTCGATCCAACACAGCGCGTGAATCCTTACTCAGTCTATATGTGTTGTTTCCTTATTTGTGCGTTGTACTCGTCATGTTGCTTGTTGCGCTTTTTTTTTTTGATAATGCGACTGTTATATAGAATGGGCATAGTCTTGAATTGTGTGCAAAACAAAAGTTGAGGACTGATCATGAGGTATGGACTATTATGAATGATAGAGGCGAAGTCGAAAGTAGGGTCCGCTCACAGATTCCTGATCCACAGTCTGTCTGTTCTGCCCTGTCCTGTAGAAACGCAGTCTCTTCAACAGCCTTATAACCACCTAGTCCTCGCGATTGACTTCACAACCTTGTAAAATAACGAGGTTTGTAGCGAATTCGGCTGTGGGTGGTTTTTTGTTTGATTCTTTTTAATCATATTTTTAGGGTAGCACAACCAATACGTTTTTTTTTTGCACAAAAACCCAACACTTTCAATTTTCTAGAAAAACGCTCGTTGATGAGAAAAGATCGAAAAACTCTTGGTATTCAGAAATGAAATGTGAAATGAAGTGTGCAACGACTGGGTCGTACGCGAACTTGCTGCCTTGCATGCTAACAACTAAATTTTCATGATTACTTTTAATGTGCCATAAAATATGCAAATAAGTAGTGATAAAATAAGAGATTTTACTTAAGCAATTCTGATTACAACTCGTATGCACTTAAATATTTAAAGTTTTCAAAAATGTCTTTAAATTAATTTGGGTATGCAGTTTTCAAGACTATGTTTAATACCACATATTTTTACTTTAATTCGGGATTTTTAAAAATTGATCCGTTTTTGAGATACGAGATTTGAAAAAAAATAAAATTAAGAATGTGTTTTCAAAAATCCAAAAAAAAATTGAATTTTTTTGGAATACAAAATATTATTTGAACAATATATACGTACTTTCGAAAAGAAACTTACGCTGATCGGACTTTCATTTTTCGAGAAAATCTAATAACAAAAAAACGGTTCTATGGGAGGTACCGTTTTGGAGCAATACAATTTTTTTTTTACATAGAATACATGAATTTAAAAAAAATTAAAGTCGAGGAAGTTTAAGAAAAGTCGTAGGAGCTGTTTTGGAGAACATTGAAAGTTTTGGTTTTTGGCCAAAAAATCGTATGGTGGCTTGGCTACCCTAAATTTTGATCTTAAAACAAAAATAAAAAAGAAATTGGGATATGAGTTTTTGCTCAAACCTCTAATTTTTCAAATTTTTAAGTCAATCGGACCAGTAGTTAAGGCTGTAGATCGCCTGCAAAATCTCCAGACAGAAAGACTGACGGAATCGAGCCGGTACCCACTTTTTTCGACTTTCTCTATCATCGTAATGTCAGATCTCATCACCATCCTCAAATTTTTTTTTTACGAATTCAATACATACTTGTCATATATTCTATAGGTCGCAAGTAATAAAATTGCATAAAATTGTGGATGCATTGATTTTCAAGTGGAAATGTAAAGTACCTTAGAAATTAATAAGACTGTAGAACTCGCGGCTCCGGGACTGCTTACAAACTCAAATTCGGTCGTACTATCAAGTACAGAGATATGTTTACTAGTCTAACAACAAAAATATGAATCTGAATACCACACTCTGTAGTGTCTTAACGGCGTAGCGGATATGGTAAGACGTACTGGGTAGCATAAGCGGTAGCGTTTAAAGGGTAGTGGGTAGTGTGGTAGAGGGGTATCGACTATCGATTGAGACAGTACGAAGTCTGCAGGGTCAGCTAGTCATTGTAAATGGCTTTTCTTCAGAAACACCTAATATTTTGTTATTCGGTCCTTGGTCGCAGACTACACCGCAAACTTTAAGACCAAGATCTTGACAGATTTTCAATTTGTTTTTTATAATTTCGCTCCGATCAAAAAATGTTATGTGAGGTTTTGACAAATCCTTATCTCATCAAATATTTACACTACATAACGTCCTCGCTGGTTTAATGAAGCGAACTTTGGTTTAGATTACGAATTGCTTACAAACCCTGGTTGTAGTCCGTTTAGAGGAGCCCATCTTTAAAAAGAGGATACGTGAGGAAGCCTGAAGCCCAGAAATTTATAGGCGCTTTGCGACCTATAAACATTTTTTTTGGAAAGTTCTTTTTCGTTGTTGTTGTATTTTGTAGATTTCGACAAACCCATCAACATATCGCAAAATATCTTTGAACGGTGGGAAATATTAAGTCTTTGTATATTTGAGACGATAAAGATAATTCTCGTTTTTTTTAAGTTTTAGTTTTTTTTGGTATGTTTTAATTTAAGATTTTTTATTTTAATCTTGTAACTTAATAAAGTTTTGTTTTAACATTGCATTTTTTTACTCCGCTTTGACGCATCTCTCTTATAATTGATCGCAACTTACCCACGAAATGCTACATCTACTCGAAGTTTTTCTTCGTTTAGTTGGAGGAGATTTAAGATCTTCTTAATTTAATTCTGAATCCAAATCAGGAGTTAAATTCAAAGAAGGAACAGCATCCTTCTTAAGGTATTTTCTTCCCAAAAACTCCGGGCAAACATGGTCTCCACAAACAAAGTACTTGCCTTCATTTGCAAAACCACAAGCCTGCCTCCACAAATTACGTAAAATTTCATGTTTTTTTTTTTTTTTTTTTTGTAAGGGCAAAAGTTTTCAAATTAGGATATTCTCTTTTTGTTTTCTTTCAAATGAAACAAGAAACTCCAGATTCTTATCAGCCATTGCATTAGAAAAAATAGCACTGAAAAATAAATCGCATAAAAGCATCCAAATCGCTCTAAAGTCCAGGGTAAAAAAAGAACAGACCACAACAACCGATCGTGCGAGCACAACGCAGCCCACAACACAACACAACCCATCGATCCATTCTTGGCTGTCAGTAACAAAATTATATTATAGAAAAAAACTACCTGCACATGAACAGTTCAAAGTTGTGTTGGCACACGAAAAGGAATTGCAAAAAGAAAATGTTTGTATCTTTCGAATGTAACTTGCTAGCTAACCAACATTTGTGGTTGGAAGCTGGATATTGTTCTTCTTGTTTGATTTTGTTCTGTTGATTTTGGTTGCAAGGTTTGACTATAACAAATCTTTTGAAATAAGGGACAAAAAAGTGGTCATTTTTAATTGCACTGGGTGCGATATCTATGTAACTTTATTATCTGTGCTTTAAGGCTCAATCGTATGGCATTATGGTACTGGGGTTTGATTATATCCAGTGAAGACTTTGGGCACTTTCCATATATATTCAATGCATAATCGATTTTCGAAAGTATGGTTGATCTGATGATACTTTTATGATAGATATTTTATAATGTTAAGTCGGGTAGCTAAGCTCTTTTTTAATTAAAAACAGTGTTCCTTAAATGACGTCAAAAGCAATTATAAAAAGAGCAACTGAAAGTGGAGATCCTTGCAGAATACCGATTTCAAGAATTTTTAACTGAAGAATAAACATGACCCATTTTTGACAGATGGGGCCACTGCTTGCCGGCTAGTATATAATATCGCAATTAGTAGCAATAGTAGAAAAAAACAATTTTTTAAGACTTATAGGAGCATGCAGTACATTTTTGCACCCTTCTATCGCAGGTGACGGCCTCATTTTCAATAAAAATACTGTGATCAGTTCCATCCATCTGAATTCATTAGAAGTGTATATAAATGTTTTTTTTTTTTTTTTTAATTAGTGGTACATATTCAGAAAGCGCTTTTCAAAATTATTAATTAAAATGATGGATTTTACATTTAGGGAACAGAATCATATAAATTTCATGTTTATATTTTCAATTAATTAATGACATTTATGATTCATTTCAAAATTGCAATTACAAGAAGCAAATCAACGTCAACTAGCAAACATTTCTTAGTATTATTATTTTCAATGACCTACATATATGCTTATTCTGACGATCCTTTATAATTTCACATGTCCTTACCAAGAAAAATCTCAAGTAGGAGTACAAAATGTAAAATAATTTATTCGAATCCAAACCATTCAACTTCTAATATATTCAAATCAGTTAGTTGAGGACAGTTCCTTTTGGCAACTTCCAACAATTTTATTCATTACCGGCAAGTGAGCCAGTAGTTCTTCTAGGCACTCAGTCGGTTGTGTTCAATTCCATTATTTTTGAACAACAATATGAATTTTTCAATGAACCTTACCTTAAATGTACGGGAGTGGTTGTTTCTGCTAGCATCGCACCCATCCCTTCCAGGCTGTTGGCTTTTAAAATGGTTGATATCAGAAAAAAAAGGAAACATTTAAATGATAATAATTACATTCCTTGAACTTCTCTCTATTTGCATGCAATAAAAATGTGAAATTGCTTCTTTATAAAATTTAAATGATAAAAGCTCTGCTCATCTTGTATCTCTAGATTTGACAAGACATCAGAGTGGCCATAAGAAAACAAATAGTTTAAAGAGGCTATATCACTCAATAAAATGCAAGTCACATTCTGGCTCTAACAAGGTGAGGGTGACGTTATGAAAAAACGTCTTTATAGTTAAATTTTTTTTTTTTTCGAAAATAAACTAGCACAACAGCAATTGATAATGTCTTTTGCACTCCAACAAGCAACAAGCTTTAATTCTCGCTCGAAAATCCATCCTTATACCTTATCCTTACAAATTACTTGGAGTGTAAGTGGTAATAGTGTTTCTCACTAATCAAAGCACGCTCTCTGTGCTTTGAATTTGAAATCAAGCGTTTCATGAAATAGTCGAATAGGGGTTTGAATTTGAATTATTCACTGCTGGATTTCGTTTGTGAGGCTCATAGTTGTTATAGAGTAAGTGACATCCCTATATAACTTCGCAGCCCAGGCTTATAATGAGCAGTTTGGCCGTCTCTTAGTCTTGGAGTTAAACTTAAGGCCTTACCCTCCAGGTTGGAGGGCATGCGATGGGTAACTGCCCGGCCACATAAAGAAATTATAGACGACCCACGCAAGCGATTTAAGGACAACGAATTTCAGTTTTGCACTTGGAACGTTATGTCCCTCAAAATACCACGTGCAGCCAAACAACTAGCGGAAGCCCTTGAATGCTACAAAACAGATATAACTGCCATCCAAAATGGTCCAGGCCAGCGTAAAATATATACTACATACTACGACGACTGCTACCGGGAACAAAATCAGCGTCTATTTGGATGTGGATTTAAAGATGGGACTCAACTCAGGAGGAAGGTCTTGAGTTAAAACTCAGTGAATGTGCTGAATCTCCTGATCAATCAACCGTCAACCAGACTGATCACATTGCGATCGACATACGACATTTCTCTAGCATGCAAGATGTCCAAAAATTCCGAGGGTCTAATATCAAGTAGGACCATCACCTTGTTGTAGCCAAGGCCATCAATTCCACCCACCCCAAATTGACAAAGTGAAGATAGCGATATCTAAACTTAAGTCGAACAAAGCCGCTGAAATAGACGGGCTAACTGCCAAACAGTCCAAAGTTGCTGGAGATGTTTTGGTTAGGAGCATGCACCAGGTCATCTGCAAAATTTGGGCGAACGAAAGCATGTCCGACGAATGGAACCTCAGCATCGTATGCCCAATCCTCAAGAAAGGTCCCGTGAAATTGATTACTTTGACATGAGAAATTTGAAGATATGATACTATGGCCAGACATTGATAGTGTATTTATCAGGGTCAGCCGTAAGGAACAAATCAAGAGGTTTTTCTCCTTGTAAATTATTATTACTTGGCTGCTTGGCTTATTGGTACTCGCACAATGATGGCTCTTGTTCCTACTTTGCACTTTGTCTCAGATATACGAAATGGAATTGACTATGAGAGAAAGAGAGAGAGAGAGAAAATGATTGCTTGCACCTAGTTTGCCTCTACAGTAAAATACGCATCTTAACCCTCTCTACTCTGATCTTTATTAACTTAAAGCTCCACTCTAAAAATAGGCTAAAAATTTCGTACTTCTACGAATATCGAACTAAAGTATAGAATCAGATTAAGTGCTGCGGGTCATTTTCAGTCTATAAACTGTCCGACCGTTTCATAGTCGAAACTTCCTCCATTGCAACCGTTTTGGTTCTGTGATATTAATTACTTACTTATGGTGGCGCTGCAGTTCAGGTCGGACCAGGGCCTCGACCCTGTGATATCCCGTTCTAATTTCCATCAGGGACTTGGTACTGTTGATCCACTATGTGCAAATGCTCAGAATAAGACCTTGTCATTATTGTGCAAACATTAAGAAATCATTCTCACTAATGTTCTTGTGAACCTTTAAGGTGAATTCATCAGCCCTCTACATCTCTCCATCTAAAAGCCCCTACTTCGCAAGGGTAAATAGCCTTTAAACTTGATTTGAATCGAATTATTATGTGTCGTTTACAGAATAGTATTCGTTTCAATTGATTTTCCTATAAATACTTCATACGTATATTCATTCAACAAACATCACATCCTCCTCTCCACTATATAAAATCAAGTCTGTCAATATTTTTGTGGTTTTCTTACGTCCTCTTTCTCTATAATCAAATTTTGTAGGATTCAAGACTTAGCTAATTTGTTATATTCCCTTCCCTGCCTAATATCATACCCACAGGGTGTTGTCATTTGAGAGACTTTTCTCTTAGCTTGTCTCTTAGACCAGAAATAAATAAGAGAAAAAAGACGCATGGTTTTGTCGCACGTGCAACCACGTGGGTGTTCTTTATTTTGTTAAAATGAATTCATACCCAACCACAAATTTGTTTTCCAATTAAAACCTATACAAATTTTTCGGAAACAGCAATTAATAAAGAAGAATTAAGCAAATGTTTGACAATGTTCAAGGCTTGAACTTCAGCAATATTTTACATTACATCTAAAATACTGTGTATTAAAAATTAACTAGGAAAATACAATGCAAATACAAATACTCTGAGAGACCTTTTTTGGGAACGGGTTTTATTTTGTATTCCAAAATTCTGTATGAACAAAATTCTGTATTCCATTATTCTGCTTTTCTATTATTCTGTATTTCAAAATTCTGTAAATCCAAAATTCTGTTTTTTTCAAATTGTTTTTTTCAAAATTCTGCAAATCCATTATTCTGCTTTTAGAAATTCTGTAATTCCAAATCTCTACATTAAAACTCACAATTATGAACAGGTTTTTAGTTGCTGTAGAACAATTTAATAAAATGAGGTGTTTCAGATACAGACTTTTGGATAATCTGGCTTGAATTAAAAGCACTATTTTGAACTGAAGACTTGACTGAATTGTTTGCGGCTACAGTATCACACTCGTTTGCACATGGCTCATGCAAATCTTTACCCGATTGTTTAGTTATAGTGTGCACATTTTATCAATCAATTTTGTTACAACACGATATTAACATTTATTTTTTATTCGCTTAGCGCACGCCCAATTGAATGTTTTTTTTTTTGTTGTTCTTTCGTTGTAGAACATAAAACCATCGACACACAATTTATCCTTTCCTTTACTAGATTTTAATAATTTAATATTTGCCATTTTTTCTGAATTCGATATATCACGATTAAGTTATAAGTTATAACACTTAACTTAAGCTGTCGAACGCAAAATGTGTTATCAAGGTGTGTGATTCATGTAAACCATATGCAATTTAGTTGGAGAGATATCCGTGACGTTGGAATTATAATCTATGCTTCAAGGTTCTGCATAGAAAACATCAAATATCTGTACTCCTAAATTCTGTAAATGAGAAAAGAAAAATTGTTTTGATAATGAAAAAAAGTGCGCACTTTTTTTCATTATCAAAACAATTAAGGAGTACAGAATTTTGTATTTACAGAATTTTAGAATACAGAATTTTGAATTTACAGAATTTTAAAATACAGAATTTTGGAATACAGAATTTTGAAATCCGAATTTTGGGCCATACAGAATTTCGACCCCAACCCACCTTTTTTAAGTACCATCCAAGAGGCATGAGTATGAGTCTTCAGCACAAGTCCAGAGATGGGAGTTGTGCTCTAGCCTTACACTCAAAAGGGGCGAAATAAATCTTGCATTGTATCAACACCGAAAAAAAACCTTGGTAAAATCAAACAATAATTGTTTGTTTTTGCGTCAAGCACGAATATGTTTAATTTGAACATGCTGGCATTGTTATTTTTTGTATTTAAATGATACAATGTTCATTGTTCAAAACAATATGTCATTGTCAATTTCATTGTTAACCAATTACGTTTGTAGTAAAACAAACATGAAAATGGTGTTCACTTAAATATTATAAGCATACTTGACTGACAATCATTGTGCGCAAATAATCAATATCGTTGTTGATCAACAACGATTAAGTGTTTCTTTAACTATGAGATATTATAGTGTTACAATTTTTGTGCTTGAATTAATACGAATTTGGTCCAGCTCGTTGTTGATCAAAAACGTTTTTAGTTGATAGAATATTATTCTGCTTAAATTAAAAAGAGAAGTAGGGAGATTTATGTTGAAAGATACCGGTTGTGATATTGTTTTCACCTGAAAAATCCAAGGAAATGAAAAACCATCACAATCAATTTTTCTAAAACATATTTAATTGAAATAATATACCAAAAAGCTTAAGTAATATAACAAAATTTAACGCGTTTAATGTTTGTGGTTCGAATAGATATCTGTACTTAAAAATTCATCAGTTTTATTAAATACTTTGAATAATATGTTTGGGAAATACATTAATTTGATGATGATATGCGATACATTTTAAAGCCTAATATAATATTGAAATGTTTAAAGGAAAAACTACTTTTTTTTACAAATAAGGAATGCAAGATTTACCAATGTTTTCCCGGCAGAGCGTTTAAAAAGCAGCCAATAAATTAACATCTTCCCTTCTTAGGTTATAGAAATGTTCTTACTCCTCAGTATAACCTCGTTCCGCGGGTCATTGCTTAGTTGAAGCCGTTATTTTCAGCAAGAGACCTTTGTTGACATAAACATAATGTTGATGAGCCGATAAGCAAAAAATAAAAAAAAACACGAAACTATAGTATAAGAAATCGCTTACCTTCAGATGTTAAAAACTCTTCATCCGGCTTGAAATTTTAAAAACGTCTTCTTCTTGTGAAAGATATCAATGCTTATTATTCTGCACCTTCTTTTAGAATTGAAGAACCTGCTACCTTCTGATGAATTCACTATAGATCCTCTTGGAGATGGAACAAATACTTTTCTGTTTAAGAAATATAGTTAAGAAATGTAGTAGATTCATAACCTTTGTTTTTTATACTTTTCATATTCGGAACAATTAGCATATCGATGAAAACTAGCACGGACTCTGAGAACACCATAATTTAAGTCCTCCACGTAAAACATAATTATGTCGGACTAGATATAGAGATAGACTTGATTTATTTCATTTTATGAATTTTAACAAAATTGTTTCAGAGTTTCAGAGTGTCGTGTTAATTTACAGTTTAATAATATTGTAATATGTATACACTTTCTTTTCCTACCTCTCTATTTCTCTGTATATCAATCTATTGTAATGTGTACACACTTTGTAACTCCGCCTATTTATATCTCTATACTTAAATGTGTAAACACTATCTATCTCTGTCACTCTAATATTGTATAATTGCTGAATAGTTATGTAGCAAAAGTTTTATTTGTATTTGTAAGTAATTGTGTATACACTCTAGTGGTTAAGAGGAGAACTTCGTTAAGCATCGAGAAGTTTCAGCGCCTACTAGAACCTAGTAGTTTCTCGAACTTATTTGAATTATACTAGCAAAATCCCTGCCCGCTTCGCAGGGCTTCGGCAAACAACGGTCATGAAATTAGGGATTAGCTGGATGAAGAATACGGTATTCGATGAATTTGCAGAAATGGAACAATATTTCTAGAAATATCATGTCCGTACTTGCTAATTTGATGAATAATCTATTGGTTTTTCAATTCTTTATATTTTTAGTTCATGTACCCATTAAACATACCCCAAATTTAACTCCCTGAGAAGAGGTTAGGTAGTTAGGGTTTTGACAGCAAGCCAGATAGCCATACTTTTAACCCTCTTCAGAATTGCAGAGTGTTATAAATTTTCTTAAAACTATAAATTCTTGGGAGATTATGAAGTGCTGCAATAAAAATATTGAAAAATAAAAATATAAACTCTATTTTCTTATAGATTTTCCCAAGTATCATAAAATGAATGGATTTTGTATGCACTCATCATTTTGTAATTTTGTTGGTCATAACTCATAAGGTAAAAATGTTTTTTACTTTTTATTTGAAAAAAAATTAACCTTAAAGTCAATTTTTCGTCCGGCAAAAAAAAAATTTAATATCATTTAAAAATTGACCTTAACATGAGTCAGGGAAGGGTACCCCAAAAGACTATGAAATCAGACTTTATTTAAGAACGATATGACATATATGTGAATCTTGACATTCCCAAGGATTGCAGACAAATTACAGGATACTCTGTATAGTTGACCATGAAAAAAAAAACAGGAATTTCTTAATCAATACCACATATATTTAACGATTTACCTTGCGTCTTATATATTTTGACAGGAAATGCAAGTCGAACAGAGAACTGACGTCGTTTAGAATCAAATGACATGTCATTTGCCATTGACTTCTTCACGGCTTGTCTTGTTTAAGTTTAAGTTGATTGATGTTCCGAAACATAGAAATTGACGCTCATACTTTCAGAGTTAAAAAATGTGGTGTCAGTCCTGGAATATGAATCCAAAAAATTCAAAAACTCCGTCTCGTCGTAAAATTTTCTACATCGTTTTCATTTTTGTAATTCCGTCAAACTCCTTGTGGTCAAAAAATTGTGCATTTATTTATCTCGTTCAAAATAAATTGTTGCATCGATTTTAGAAAAACTTTAATCTGCACCAGCTAATATTGCACGTCAACTCAATTAAACGTGATTTTTTAAATTTTGTTTACACTTGGAAAGACATCTTGAATCAACTCATTCTTTGAATTTGCATTACAATACGAATTGTTTGGAAGTGAAATTTGGCCTTTAGAATCAAGTGAAATTATTCCATTTCCAATGTCCAATAAAATTATTTAGGAAATTCTGCTGCAGACACATCGTTAAGCACACGAATATTTGTGGCCTGAAATACCGCCATTTAATAGAAGATTTTAAACAACTCAATTCGTCTGCAGCAGTTGACCATGGTATGATCGGCAAAGTTTGTCCTCACATCCAAATTCTTCAAGTCATGGGATTTAAGGCTTAAAGTACCTTCATTTTTGTGCGTGCGCCAACATCCAACACAACAATTCGGCTACTGCCGACTTTTTTATAAATATTTTCATGTCGGCTTAAGACTAATAATGCGCTCGCAATTCCAGAAGAAGCAGGAGCCAATGCTTTTTTAGTTTCAGATCGTATTGACGCTAAAAAAAATGATTTCCCCATTCCACCAGGTTCATCTCAAAAATATTTACAAACACTTTGACTGACCACACCTTGCATAATGGTGTAATACACATATGTACTTTTGTTGATCATGTAACTTCGTCTCAATAGTTTGCGCAAATATTTGTAATCCAATGCAATTTGATTAGTGTCTTTAACGAAGTTCTGCTTGATCAAGAACATCTTACGCTGCACGACTTAAAGCAACCAATTCAATTGTGGCAATGCCTTATTCGCAAAACTGTTTTTTCTTAAGCAGCTGGCACATTTCAATTTGAAAACATTCAATTTCCCATCAGATTGGCATTTGAAATGACTATTGACTCAAACCTAAATAATGTCTGTTTGTGGCTTAAATTTGAGCACACCATGTTTTTCATTCAGACAATAATTATACGTGGAATACCTCCAGTTCGTTAGTGTTGATTAAATTTTATTAATGACACATTCCATCAACTTCAAAACGTTATAAATAACAAATAACAGTATAATTTACAAATATGTGCCCACTAAAAATAAATAAGATATGCATACATATTTTCATACTCTAGAAATTTCATATATCAAAACAACGTTTGTCAGGTCAGCTAGTTCAAATATAATTTCCTAGGTTCACTGACATTTTTTTTTGTCGAAGAAAATTATATTTGTCAAATATTTTTTTTCTTCACTGACATTTTTTTGGATTTTTTTATTGAAAACTAATTATTTGACAAAATTTTCAAACTAAATTGAGTGTTCGTATATTGATCAGTTTTTTTTGTAGTGCGAAATACAAAATTTTTAACATTTTTTAACAATTGAACCATTTGTGATTCGAAAAGTATACATTTTATTTTTGCTAAACCTTCTACCCTAAAAGCTCTTGCATTTAGAGAAAAAATTAGGAAAATCGGTCAACCAGTGTGCCCGGTTAGTGAACGAACACAAAAATTAGGCTGTTCTTTTATATATATAGATAAATACCCGATTGGTGTCGAAGCGAATTAATTGAATGTGAACTGCTATAAAGTAAAGACACTGTGTTTGAAAGTAATAATTGAAAGTGTTGAATAAATAAGTTTGTGTGTGATTTGAATAAAGTGAATTTGTGTTTTATTTGAAAAGTGAATAAGTTTTAATTATCGGACCAAGCCGAATATTACAATATAATGGAACAAAAACTTACCTTAGAAATTAAACTTCTGGTGCTGGTGTTATTTCGATTCTATTTGTTAAGCAATTAATAAACAAACTCTTATTTACTTTATACACACGTCTTGTTCACAAAAAAAAGCTAAACTAATGAACAACGAACGAATGCATTTAAACTCAAATATGCAAGATTATTGCAGGCCAAGCAATACAAATATTCTATTGAACATACACGTGATACTTCAAGTTCGAAAAATATTCTAATTCAAAATGATTGCGACACTTTAACAATGTTTGTGTTGTCTCAACAATGATCGTGATTGATTAAATATGAACATTGTTGATCGGGCATATCCTTGATAATACATTAACGACCTTTGTGTAGCTTCAAAAATTCTTGTGGTTGGTTAAATACTTTCATTGTTGATCAAACATTATAAGTGATACTTGAATATGATACGTTGTTTATCATTGTCACTTTTCATAAAATTAAGTTGAATTGTTAATTAAACACGTTTGTTGTTGATCAAGTATAAATTCAACAATGATATTCTTGCTATAGTATAAGAGAATATTCAAATCAACTAGTAAAATGCTTAATTTGAACATTTCAATGTTACTCACCAAAATAAAAAATTGATCACGGCTGCATTGTTGATTTAAACATGCGATCTTATTTGTTTCAATCACAAGGCTTGTTTAATTTCACAACTATCGTCAAATTGTTGATAAACAATGAAGTGTTTTTAAATCAACTAATGTTTTTTCTTTCGGTGAAGAAACCCAAACATCTTGAGGCATTTTTGGTGACTTTGAAAATGTGATTGATCGGTGGTTGCTGTTGCACATACCGAGAATCTCGAGATGTTTGATCTCAGTGATGTAAGTCACTCATGTGTAATGAAGCGTTACAATTACTCCTCCTCCATTAACCGGACCGTCTGTTTAGCTAGAACCAGCGGCGGCGGCGGACCGTTGGAAAATTCATTTAATTATTTTATTCGCCGGGATGCCAAAACTTGATAAAGCTTAATACAGTTAGTCTCTGTAGATGCTGTCATACGCGGCCTTGAAATCGATGAAAAGGTGTTGGGTATAGATTTGGAGTTCATAGGTTTTTTCCAGGATCTGCCGCCAAGTGGAACTTTGGTTGATGGTTGACTTTCTGTGTCAAGCCACTTTGATAAGGCAGGGAGGATTTTGTAGTCGATGTTAATTAGGCTGATTCCTCTGTAGTTGGCGCAGTGTACAGACCATCTACTCGTTATAAAGTTTACAGAAGTGGTCTTTTCAAATCTCCAGCATTGACTGCAATTCCAATATGATGTTCCCTTATATATTTTTTCTGACACCGGTTCTTTTTCGATGACCTTCAGCCAACTGTTAAGCCGTCAGATAAAACCTCCAAACTTTATTCCTGCTGTTGGCTCTCTCAACATCCTCGATCTCACGCTTCTCATGTTCCCTCTTTTTTCGATCCTCTCTCCTCTTACTCGTAGAGCTCACGAGCAGCTCTTGTCCTCCTATGCAGCGCAGCTGTGTATGCCTCCTGCTTGGCTACATGGGCCTGCCTGCGTTCTTCATCAAACCAGGGGTTTCGTTTTGGTGGCAGTATAAAACCCGGCACATTGGCAATGTTGCCACTGGTCTTCGGTACTTGATGTTGGCGGCATAGTACTTCTTAAGAGGTTGCTTGACACTCGAATAGAGAAGGATCTGGCTATCTCTTGCGATTTAAGCCGGTCGATGTCGAATTTTCATGCAGCATTTTCTTGTTTTGGCCGTTATCAGGATATTCGTAGCACTAACTTGGCTACGACAAAGTAGTGGTCCGAGTTGTTGCTGGCTCCTCGGAGGGTTCGAACATCTAGAATGCCGGTCAAGTACCTTACATATAGGTCGATTACAATGTGATGAATCTGGTTGACGGTTGATTGATCAGGTTCAGGTTCTTTTATGTATGTTGAGATGTGGAAACCATGTATGTACTTGCTACCACATTATTTTTCCCGGAGCAAAATCAGCCTGAATCCGTTGTTGGAAGTGGTGTCATGCAGGCTGTGCTTTTCGACTGTTCCACCAAAGATGTAATATTTTCCCAGTTATAATGTATATTCGCTTACACATTTGAAGCTCAACACTTTTTGCTTGAATCTGCTTCCCACGACGAATCCGCAACCACACGGCCGCTGTTGTTGCTCTCGGTAGTAATTATCATAGTAAATATCGCAGCTTTTCATTTTCTTTTTGCCCGGCCCATCCCATCGCATATCCTGGATAGCGGTAATGTGTATCGGTCTATCTGTCCGTTTCCGAGGCTTGTCGTTGCTTCTTAGTAGCAATAGCCTACTGCATTTTCCGCTTCGACCTGTCGACTATGGGAGGCCCTTCTGTGAAAACAAGTTTCGCAATCGTTTCAAGCTTCATAGTAACCGCTCCGCCACGTTAAGGCTTACCGCATGGAGGAAGTAAACTACACTATTCAGGAGCTGACCCAGCAAAAAATGTTTTGCCATCCAGGTAAATGTTAATCTTCGGAAATACTAATCCGTTCCACTAGCAGAAAACTACAATATTCAGGAGTGTTGCTGTACATGAGCTCATAAAGGTTTTTGACTTAGTATACGACCCATTTTTGACAGATGGGGCCACTGCTTGCCGGCTAGTATATAATATCGCAATTAGTAGCAATAGTAGAAAAAAAAAAACAATTTTTTAAGACTTTTATAGGAGCATGCAGTACATTTTTGCACCCTTCTATCGCAGGTGACGGCCTCATTTTCAATAAAAATACTGTGATCAGTTCCATCCATCTGAATTCATTAGAAGTGTATATAAATGTGTTTTTTTTTTTAATTAGTGGTACATATTCAGAAAGCGCTTTTCAAAATTATTAATTAAAATGATGGATTTTACATTTAGGGAACAGAATCATATAAATTTCATGTTTATATTTTCAATTAATTAATGACATTTATGATTCATTTCAAAATTGCAATTACAAGAAGCAAATCAACGTCAACTAGCAAACATTTCTTAGTATTATTATTTTCAATGACCTACATATATGCTTCCCTCCACGGGGTAAGCCTTGACGTGGCGGAGCGGCTTACGGTAACTACTACTATGAAGCTTAGAGCTATGCGATCGCGAAACTTGATTTCGCAGAAGGGCCTCCCATGGTCGACAGGTCGAAGCGGAGTAGGCTGTTACTACCAATTACCCCGCAACGAAGGAGTGTTCCCACCAAGGCACTCCCACCGAGGGACGGCAGCGAATGAATTTCTTCTTTGGAATCAACGGTGGCGTCTCCAGTTCCAGTTAGGCCGAACTATTGGTGAACACCTTTACGGGCTACTTCGACTTATTTGAAGCCCAGGCCGTAAAAGGAGCGGTTTTTCCGGCTCTT
The DNA here is from genome assembly GCA_920937365.1 of Sphaerophoria rueppellii. Taxonomy (NCBI): domain Eukaryota; kingdom Metazoa; phylum Arthropoda; class Insecta; order Diptera; family Syrphidae; genus Sphaerophoria; species Sphaerophoria rueppellii. The sequence continues at coordinate 31,956,973 of CAKKXW010000003.1, read as the reverse complement.
GCACTTGGAGTCACATCAAGTGCCTGGTACTCCAGGTTGGGGGTTGTGCGTTGGGGTGACTTCCCGACCACGTAGAAAAAAGTTTAGTTGCGAAGCAACAACAGGCCTCGGAAACGGACGGATACACTGATGACGACCCAAGCAAATGTACAAAGGACAACGATTTTCGGATATGCACGTGGAATGTTAGGTCCCTTAATAGACCGCGTGCTGCCGAACAGTTAGCGGAGACCCTCAACTGCTACAAAGCAGATATTACCGCTATCCAGGAAATGCGATGGGATGGACCGGGCAAAAGGAGGATGAAAAACTGCGACATCTACTATGGTAATTGTTACCGAGAGCAACAACAGCGACTATTTGGATGCGGATTCGTCGTGGGAAGCAGACTCAGGCAAAAAGTCTTGAGCTTCAAATGTGTGAGCGAACGCATCACGACAATCCGAATCAAGGCTAAATTCGGCAACATCAGCCTAATATGTGCGCATGCCCCCACAGAAGAGAAAAAGGACGACACCAAAGACGAGTTCTACGAGCTCCTCGACAAAACATACGAGCAATGTCCTAGTTATGACATTAAAATTGTCCTCGGCGATTTTAACGCAAAGCTGGGAAAAGAGGACATCTTTGGTGGAACGGTCGGAAAGCACAGCCTGCACGACACCACATCCGATAACGGATTCAGGCTGATCGATTTTGCTGCGGGGCGAAATGTTGTGGTAGCAAGCACCTGGTTCCCTCATCTCAACATCCATAAAGGTACATGGAGATCTCCTGATCAATCAACCGTCAACCAGATTGATCACATTGCGATCGATGGAAGGCACTTGTCCAGCATTTTAGATGTTCGAACTTTCCGAGGAGCTAACATCGACTCGGACCACTACCTCGTCGTAGCCAAGGTAGTGCTACGAATATCCCGACAACGGCCAAAACAAGGAAATGCTGCAAGAAAATTCGACGTCGGACGGCTACAATCGCAAGAGATCGCCAGATCATTCTCTGATCGAGTGTCAAGTAACCTCTTAAGGAGTCCTATGCCGCCAACATCAAGTATCGAAGACCAGTGGCAACATTGCCAAAGAGCAATTAGAGATGCCGCCTCTAATGTGCTGGGTTTCACACAGCCACCAAAACGAAACCCCTGGTTTGATGAAGAATGCAGGCAGGCCCATGCAGCAAGCAGAGGCATACAAAGCGCGCTGCATAGAAGGACAAGAGCTGCTCGTGAGCTCTACGAGCAAAAGAGGAGAGAGGAACGCCGGCTTCTCAGGAGGAAAAAGAGAGAGCATGAGAAGCGTCAGATCGAGGATGTTGAGAGAGCCAACAGCAGGAATGAAGTTCGGAGGTTTTACCGAAAGGTTAAACAGCTGGCTCAAGGTCATCGAGCAAGAACTGATGCCTGCAGAGATAAACAAGGGAACATCATAGTAGAATCGCAGTCAATGCTGGGGATTTGGAAAGACCACTTCTGTAGATTGTATAACGGCGACGACGAACAAAATACCGCCGTCAGACAGGAGCCTTTCATCGGACACGATGATAGCCAACAATTCCGTGAACCCGACCTAGAAGAAGTGAAAACCGCAATATCACGGCTGAAATCCAACAAAGCCGCTGGAGCAGATGGACTAGCTGCTGAGTTGTTCAAAGCAGCAGGCGACGAGCTAGATAGGAGCATGCACCAAATCATCTGTAAGATATGGTCAGAGGAATGCATGCCCGATGAATGGAACCTCAGCATTGTTTGCCCGATCCTGAAAAAGGGAGATCCTCTAAACTGCGCCAACTATAGAGGAATAAGTCTACTAAACATCGCCTACAAGATCCTCTCTGCCGTAATATGTGAACGTCTGAAGCCTTTCGTCAACAATCTGATTGGTCCTTATCAATGTGGCTTCAGGCCAGGAAAGTCAACCATCGACCAAATTTTCACGTTGCGGCAGATCCTGGAAAAGACCTATGAACTCCAAATCGATACCCACCACCTTTTCATCGATTTTAAGGCCGCGTATGACAGCATCTACAGAGACGAACTGTACAAAGCTATGTCTAGTTTTGGCGTCCCTGCCAAGCTCGTTCGCTTGTGCAAAATGACGATGGAGAACTCACGCTGCTCCATCAAGGTTGGCAACGAGCTCACGGAATCTTTCGACGTCAAAAAAGGATTCAGACAAGGCGATGCACTGTCATGCGATTTCTTTAACATCGTTCTTGAGAAGATAGTGCAGAACTCCACCGTCAACACCAGAGGCACTATCTTCCAAAAATCTGTTCAACTTCTCGCGTACGCCGATGATATTGATATAATGGGAAGAACACAGCGTGATGTCAATGGCGCCTTTGTGAGAATTGAGACAGAAGCGGCAAAAATGGGTTTAGCGGTAAATGAGGGAAAAACGAAGTATATGCTGTCTTCGAGGAAGGACACCCAACACCGACGGCTCGGGCAAAACGTCACAATAGACGCGTATAACTTCGAGGTAGTAGAGGAGTTTGTCTACCTAGGCTCCGCTATAAACACGGGCAATAACACCAGCGCCGAGATCAGACGAAGAATAACTCTTGCTAATCGCTGTTTCTTTGGGCTTAGAAAGCAATTGAGTGGAAAAGCCCTCTCTCGAGCAACTAAGGTAAAACTGTACAACACACTCATCATCCCAGTCCTGCTGTATGGTGCAGAAGCATGGACCCTGACAAAATCGGATGAAAGTGCCTTAGGCTGTTTCGAGAGGAAAGTTCTTCGGGTTATCTTTGGCCCCGTGTGCATTGAAGGGGAATGGCGAAGAAGATACAACAGCGAACTTTACGGGTTGTACAACGACATGGACCTAGCCAGAAGGGTCAAGGTCCAGAGACTCAGATGGCTCGGTCATTTAGAGCGAATGGACACCAATGCTCCGGCCCGGAAAGCCTTCGACACTATTCCCGAGGGACGTAGGAGGAGAGGAAGACCGCGACTCAGGTGGCGCACTCAAGTGGAAGAGGACCTCAATCAACTCGGAGTGCAAAACTGGAGACGACTAGCTAAGGATCGAGCTAGCTGGCGGAGGTCTGTTGATTGAGGGCCCAAGTCCACAACGGACTGTAGCGCCACCTTAAGTAAGTAAGTAAGTACATATATGCTTATTCTGACGATCCTTTATAATTTCACATGTCCTTACCAAGAAAAATCTCAAGTAGGAGTACAAAATGTAAAATAATTTATTCGAATCCAAACCATTCAACTTCTAATATATTCAAATCAGTTAGTTGAGGACAGTTCCTTTTGGCAACTTCCAACAATTTTATTCATTACCGGCAAGTGAGCCAGTAGTTCTTCTAGGCACTCAGTCGGTTGTGTTCAATTCCATTATTTTTGAACAACAATATGAATTTTTCAATGAACCTTACCTTAAATGTACGGGAGTGGTTGTTTCTGCTAGCATCGCACCCATCCCTTCCAGGCTGTTGGCTTTTAAAATGGTTGATATCAGAAAAAAAAGGAAACATTTAAATGATAATAATTACATTCCTTTGAACTTCTCTCTATTTGCATGCAATAAAAATGTGAAATTGCTTCTTTATAAAATTTAAATGATAAAAGCTCTGCTCATCTTGTATCTCTAGATTTGACAAGACGTCAGAGTGGCCATAAGAAACAAATAGTTTAAAGAGGCTATATAACTCAATAAAATGCAAGTCACATTCTGGCTCTAACAAGGTGAGGGTGACGTTATGAAAAAACGTCTTTATAGTTTAATTTTTTTTTTTCGAGAATAAACTAGCACAACAGCAATTGATAATGTCTTTTGCACTCCAACAAGCAACAAGCTTTAATTCTCGCTCGAAAATCCATCCTCATACCTTATCCTTACTTGGAGTGTAAGTGGTAATAGTGTTTCCCACTAATCAAAGCACGCTCTTTGTGCTTTGAATTTGAAATCAAGCGTTTCATGAAATAGTCGAATAGGGGTTTGAATTTGAATTATTCACTGCTGGATTTCGTTTGTGAGGCTCATAGTTGTTATAGAGTAAGTGACATCCCTATATAACTTCTTCGATACTGACAGTGCCAACGGCAGCACTAACTCACTTAAAGACTTAAACTAGAGCTAACGTTCAGGCCGGACCATGCAATTAGCGTCTCCAGCCAACTCGGTCCCTATATAGCTAGCTGTCTCCAGTTTCACACGCCGAGTTGTGTACTCTGCCTGAGTTAGGACCCTCCTCCTTCCTCTTCTATTCTACATGACAAAATCATTTAAGGCTAATTGCCACCGATTTCGAACTGCCGGTATGTAATCTGTCGACATTTAACGAGTTGTAGGGTGCTAGCACCTTTGTATATCTATTTGGGGAGTAGTCTCAAGATGGAAAACGATGGTGGCGTCATTTTAAGAATTTTTCACAGAAGTAGTTTTTTTTACATAAGCTTGTATTGTGTGTTCTCTGCCTGGTTTGACAGAAGATCTGTCTAACAAAGCAGAAAACCAATCTTGGTAGTACTAGCTGTTCCATATACAAGGGCTAGCACACTGTAACGAAGTTACAACAATACACAACATAGCACCGAAAGCAAACAACAACACGCGACATAGCGCCGAAATAAAGCAACAACCAACAACAGCCATCCAAAGCAGCGACGAAAATGAAAACAACAACAAACACACAGTCGAAGTATACAAACAACAACCGCCCGTCAATAGCAGAGTGCAAAATAAAACAACAACAAAAACACACGAACAACGATAACAGACATGCAGCAACACAAAAGTTACATGATTGCATGTGCAATTGCATGATGTATACTTTTCTGTATTCTTTCAATTCACTCCTACTTGTTACTCGAAATCTATCAAGTAGCAGTGATATCGATAATAAAAATGAGGCTTCATTAGGTCGTCGACAGTGTAGGTCGTACAATAAATAATATTTATTCGGAGTATTGCTGAGGCATGCTCTTGGTTGACGCCATAAGAAGCCTCAAATAAAATTTTGTTTCGGTCTTTATTGCCTTGACTATGACTGGGGATTGAATCCCACTTTTCTGTCAAGGCTAGGGAAATTATCCCATTATTTTCTTGGTTTTGTTTATTGGCTCGGCTAGGGATTGAATCCCATCATTCCGTCAAGGCTAGGGAAGTATCCCATTATAGGATTTATAGTAGATATTGATATAGGGAGTAGTGTCCGTAGCTTAGTGGTTAGGTGCGTTGGCTGCTAAGCAGAACGTCCGTGGGTTCGAAGAACTGACAAAACTTCCAAGAGTATCATCTGTCATGAAAAAGTGCTTCTCAGTTTTGCCGTTCGGAATCGGCGTTAAATTGTAGGTCCCCTCAATTCTTCACACGCACCTAGAGAATTGTTGATGAGAGTAAGCCACTTAGGCCTTGGCTCTTCAAGAGCTGTCGCGCCACTCTATTTATTTATTTTATATATTGATATAGGGAAGTTATCCCATTATAGTATTTGTAGTAGGTATTGTTCCGACTAGGGATTGAATCCCATGTATCCCGCCGGTAAATTCCTAGAACTTGGGATGGAATCCCATCCGCCACCGTTAGTTCTAGAAATCCACCGTTTGTAAACTCTCTTACTACAATAAATAAATTAGAACCGAATCTTTCTTTAAACCGACTACGGTGGTTCGCTCTCTTTCGACCTACAAGCTGAAATTTTCACATTTATACCTTAAAAGTGCATAAGTGTTAGTTTCCCAATGCATTCCTTATGGGACCTCTCACTAATACTTATGCACTTTTAAGGTATGTGTGCTCACTCGAGTCATGGTGTAAATCCTGAGCTCAAAATTCAAAAATATAGATTCCGTTGAGCTAAAAATTTTTTAAAAAAAAATTTAACCTTGCTTTTTTCGAAAGTGCCATCAGCTCTTCCATTGCATCGGAGTCTTCATCCGAGAGATCATCCATTGGATCACTTATATCCGTGATATATATCCAGAAATGTGTATTGTTCCATTTCCTATAAAATAACGATTGGTTAAATTATATTTGATTTCTAAATGAATTAATGGGTATAGAAGATGTTGACAAAGGATTAAAGTGAAAGTGGTCGGAAAAATGCAGAGGGGAGATTTTCTAAACTGCGCCAACTTCAGAGGAATCAGCAATCAGGAACACACAGCGTCAACTCGAAAATCTTCAGGACTTTGGAATTTCGCTTATTGATTAAATTAACTTACCTCTGTTATGAGCGTTTCACCTTCTTCCAACTACAATGCGTTGCTTGATAAATTCAGAAATTCGACATTTGTTTTGATTCAAATACACCAAAACAAATCATTTTTTTTCACACGATTGCCTTCTGTCACTTTGGGCCAAGAAAAAAATTTACCCACGGCTGAGGTGAATTTTGTTTTTTTTTCTTTCTTAAAGTTTCACGGACACGAAAAAAAGAGAGAGAGTTCACCTCAGAGGAGATTTGCGGGTGTTTTCGGAAAGGGACGAAGAAAGTCGGGACTCTAGGTCACTGAGTTTTATTTGTTCTTTCCTCGGAGAAACCTGGACCCGCCGACCTACCTCAGCTGAAAAAAAACAAAAGAACATCACAACACTCACCGGATTTTTAGTTTTAAACATAAGCAATTTCACACACTGAATGAAGCGAGAGCAGTCGAATGGTCGGCAAAAAATTCGTGCGTGTGCATGCGTGTATTTAATCTCGTACACCACTACTTCCCGATACTGCTGCTCACCGGCATTTTGCCGGCATCGATCAGCGGTCGGTATGTGTGCCAGGTCCCGTTTCCAGATGTGGTTCACCATGGGAAATTGGACGTAGCAACTGGTTGATTTTGTTCGGTGAGCAGCTGGTTTCTTACTAATTCGGTATGTCTGGTAGTCAGTATTTGTGGCTCGTAGGATACTGATGACAATTGCTACTTTGAGGGTCTATTTTTGCCAAGAACAGGTGGCACTCCATGTGAATTACATCGTTTGAAATTTAAAAGTTTTAAAGTTGGGTGTTGTACCAAGATGTGAAGTCCAGAAAGCCAAGAAAAAACGACTACATTGATTTGGCCACATCGAGCGAATAGACGATAAAAGACCGAACCTACGTTACGAGGACCAAGTGACTGCGGATATCAGAGTGCTTGGTTTCGGCGACTGGAGAGTGCATGCGAGAGACTTCTCGATGGAAGGCTGCTGTATCTGAAGCTGAGATTAAGATCCTTCATATTTTCTGTGCCGGTTAAGTAAGTATGTAAGTGAGAAGTTTAAAAAATATAAGCGTATCGAGCGAATTTGTATTGAGGCATTACAACTTTCCTGATCCATTCTCTCAAGTCGTAATCTGTATATGATCCGGGTCTGGTTGCCATTTGAAGAGGTTGTGTTCCACGATCATTGTGTTTTTGCAGTGTTAGTCCTCCAAACCCGTGTGACATAAGTTTCAGTAATTTTGATTTAATTGTGGCCCGTTTTCGAACAGAGTTAGTTACGTAGTGGTTACGTGCGTTGTCAACTACGCAGAACGTGCTGAATCAAATCCAACTTATACTTTTTCCTTTTTCTCATCTCTCTATCTAAGACCATCAATCAGCCACAAAAACTTCGGGCTTAGAGGCGCAGCAAAAAAAAACAAGGTCATAATCCTGTGGCTACTAAATATGCAAAGAATGATACGGCATACGTCCTACCCATAGACCCATCTAACCATTAACAGAAGTACCTACCTCTATGTCTTACTTTTTAATCAAAACAAAGCGTGATGCTTACGTTGATTTTAATTTAAATTGCAGACAAAATTGCTGTCTTTCCCAATCATTACAATGTTCAAGAATGTTAAGACCAATGTACACCAACACCTCCTTTCCAACCTCTTCCCTTCTTCCTAATTCACTCAGGGTATACAAATCCCTTGAGTGGGAGGACATTATAGAACAAAGAAGAAAATTGTTGTTTGTTGAAAAGTAAAAAAATACAAAAGAAACAGTTAATGTTTTCCCATCAAACTGTTATCAACTTTTAAAACTCAAATCAATCTTTTATTTCAATTTACGTAAGTATTCTTTTCTATTTACAGGGTGTTCAAACGAGGAATGGAATGCTTTGAGCGCTACACGGAACGTTGTCTCTCAAAGAAGAAACACTATTTTTTACAAAATAACGTAGCTGGGGCAAGGAAATTTATGAAAAAGTTTTGCGATGATAGGAAGTATCAAATAGGTAAGTACCGTTAAAAAACAAATTTTTCCATAGCTGTTTAATTATCTTGTAACAAGCATTAAAGCATTAAAGGGATGTTGGACTTTCTAAAGAATACCGAAGGTGAAGCTTAAAACACCATGATTTCTCTAGGAGTTAGAATTACTTACAAAATGCTTGGCACATGTGTTAGTGACAGGAAGGCTCACAGTAATCTCATTTGTTCATGTCAATATTACTTATTTCAATCGAAAAACAATGTGATTCCTGTCACTTTAAGTGAATCGTTCCGGTTTGCTGTTTGTCAGGATTCTTCTCATTTCAGTTCCAATTCAGTTTTATTAGTTTTAACCAGACCCGAAAGAAAACCACTTAATGTCAGAGACGAGCACGTATGCTTCGTAATGAACAATGGGTTTTATGGTGCTTAACGAAAGTTGTTCTGACCAATATTCTTTGACCGGAGCAATGTCTTGTCATTTTTCTTTTGTCGCATCACACAAAGCCTTGCTTGACCTTCGTGTGTGATATAAGAAAGAAGACATGACTCATAATAAAAACGATTAAATAGCAGAATAGATAGAACTCGTTTCTTAAGGAAGGAGGCAGCTTCATTGATCCAAACCAACATTTTTCCTATTTCATAACTCTAAACGAATTTCTTTGAGTAGTCGACCTCGGCTTGTATGCCACATTAGTTCAGCCATTTCTCATCAGATATTGCGTTTTCTCTAGGTTATTTCTTCTTCCTTCATCTAAGTCAAAGATGGCATGACGTTAAATCATCCACTGTGACAGGCTTCAGTTTTATAATTTGTTATAGGTGGCATCTTTAATGGCCACAATGGAAACTGTATAAGTTCAATCATATATGTTTTTAATATCCGTTCGTATAGCATATATAGATATAGGTACCCACCGGAAATTAGAGGAGCTTAGTAGTTGTTATAAGAAATAGAAAATAAAGAAGATAATGAGCTTTCCTCGGACAATGACGTATTATATAACTATCTGATTCATTAAAATGATGTATAGGTACAATTTTGTTTTTTTGTCATTGCGAAATCATTTATACAATGTACATTGGCCGCGTTCACTTTGACTTGTTTTCCATTTAAAAAAAAGCAGAGGCTCAAACCAAACAATTTCAAAGCTATTCAACAATTTCTGGTAAATAGGTGGCTATCTGACAGAACAGCAAATTTACGAATTCGTAAACAGCTTATTTGTCAAGACTACAGAAATCAGCTGTTAACGAATTTCACTTCTTAGTAGCCAGCACAGTAATCAAGTGCTAATAAAACGCCCCAATCTGTCAAATTCAGTTTTAATGGCAGTATGTTACATAAAACGTTACAAAGTGGACCAACCCTCATCACGGATACAAAAAAAAATAGCAAATACTTAAACCCAAGAGAGTTCATACCTCAGATCATTAGATTCACGTAGCAAAATTGTCCTTCTTAAGAGTGTTCCGGACTGAAACTGAAAATTCTTACTGCTTCAAGCGCCACCCAACTGCAGACGACAAATTTTGAACTAAATGCATATTACTAAGAGAGAGAGAATCGCCTTCCTATGAGAATCTTGACTTCCGCCAGCCGTTACTGATTTGAATTTTCAAATTTAGGCAGATTTTGCTATTACTTTATTTTGAAATAAAATGTGTTTGATCAATGTTTTTTTTCAAAATGTTTTGATTGCTGTGTGGAGAACAAGTACGTGCTAAATAAATGAAGAGATTTAAAAGAAAATAAATATCGCATCATAAGAAAAATTGCTTATCAAGAATTCAAATTTTATTCATAGTTTTTTAATTCTTTTTTGTTTAAAAAGTTAATTTTTTCTCCAATAGTTATACAGTTTAAATGTCGAATTTTATGCTCATTAAGAAATGATAGCGAAAAATGTTTTTATTTTGATGGAATTCTCTTTGAAAAAGTACGATTTTTGGCCATTTTGGAGTTTTTGAGCCTTTACTGCTGAGTAACAAAGTACTTAATTGAAATTGTGCTCCAACAGTTTTTTAGAAACAGTTTTTTGGCTACACAATGACACCTTAATCATTTCAATACGACATTTAATCGCTTCACAATACCATTTGAAAAAACGCAGTTTTGGTCCGGAACACAATAACACGTATTCCACATTTCATTTCAAAATAAAGTAATAGCAAAATCTGCCTAAATTTGAAAATTCAAATCAGTAACGGCTGGCGGAAGTCAAGATTCTCATAGGAAGGCGATTCTCTCTCTCTTAGTAATATGCATTTAGTTCAAAATTTGTCGTCTGCAGTTGGGTGGCGCTTGAAGCAGTAAGAATTTTCAGTTTCAGTCCGGAACACTCTTAAGAGTGTTCCGGACTGAAACCGAAAATTCTTACTGCTTAAAGCGCCACCCAACTGCAGACGACAAATTTTGAACTAAATGCATCTTACTAAGAGAGAGAGAATCGCCTTCCTATGAGAATCGTGACTTCCGCCAGCCGTTACTGATTTGAATTTTCAAATTTAGGCAGATTTTGCTATTACTTAATTTTGAAATAAAATGTGTTTGGTCAAAGTTTTTTTTCAAAATTTTTTGATTGCTGTTTTGAGAACAAGTACGTGCTAAATAAATGAAAAGATTTAAAAGAAAATAAATATCGCATCATAAGAAAAATTGCTTATGAAAAATACAAATTTTATTCATAGTTTTTTAATTCTATTTTGTTTAAAAAGTTAATTTTTTCTCCAATAGTTATACAGTTTAAATGCCGAATTTTATGCTCATTAAGAAATGTTAGCGAAAAATGTTTTTATTTTGATGGAATTCTCTTTGAAAAAGTACGATTTTTAGCCATTTTGGAGTTTTTGAGCCCTTACTACTGAGTAATGAAGTACTAAATTGAAATTGTGCTCCAATAGTTTTTTAGAAACAGTTTTTGTCTACACAATGACACCTTAATCATTTCAATACGACATTTAATCGCTTCACAATACCATTTGAAAAAACGCAGTTTTGGTCCGGAACACTCTTAACGCCATCAGCGCTTTTTTCATTTCAATAATTGAAAGTTCTATCGCCGACTGAACTGTCATTTTTTAAACTGACGTTTTGATCGAAAGCAATCTAAATTGTTGTTGTTTTATTGCTCTGCTGGCTATCGAGTTGTTGAAAAACACGACTATTATATTTATATTATTAATAGGTGTGTTTTATTATCCTCACAAACCAATATCGGTTCCCCGTGATAAAAAACGATTTGGGTTATAAACTTTTGAAGGGTAAAAATTTCACTCCTTTTTTATTCAAGTCGCAACCTTCAGATAAATTGTATTTTACTTTTCTACAACAACAAATTGTTTTTATTTTTTATATTATAATTAGAATGACTCTTATCTTATAACCTTATAAACCTGCGTCTAAGAGTTGAATGTGTGTTATTTTTTATTTATAATCGTCATATGCTTAGTCCACTGATCACGAGATTTAGCGAAGTAGATTAAGAACCAATCTCGGCTTTTCTGGGACAAAGGACAGGTAAAACGTAGCATTATACTAAGCCTTCTATATTCTATTATTCTAAGTTTTGAGCTACGAAAATATTCCCTAAATCCTATAAAAGTTGAAACTTATATTCTTAATCTAAATCTAAATCTCGTGATAAGCGTCAGTGAACAAATTATTTTTTGTCTCAAACTCGCCATCTATTCAAAATAATTGGAAATAATTTTTGGGTTACTGAATAAACCCCGATAGCTATTGGGGTCCCAGGTTGTTGTTTTGTTTGCAAAACATTAACCCTAACCTTGATAAATGTATAATAAAACACTCCTAATGACATTTCTTCACGAACACACCCTGCTGTTTAAAAACCTCACAGCAGTGGTTGAATGACATTTCCGATTGTTTTTGATTTAATAACCTCCCTCCTTAACCTCTTAAGGAGTCCTATGCCGCCAACATCAAGTATTGAAGACCAGTGGCAACATTGCCAGAGAGCAGTTAGAGATGCCGCCTCTAATGTGCTGGGTTTCACACAGCTACCAAAACGAAACCCCTGGTTTGATGAAGAATGCAGGCAGGCCCATGCAGCCAAGCAGGAGGCATACAAAGCGGCGCTGCATAGAAGGACAAGAGCTGCTCGTGAGCTCTACGAGCAAAAGAGGAGAGAGGAACGCCGGCTTCTCAGGAGGAAAAAGAGAGAGCATGAGAAGCGTCAGATCGAGGATGTTGAGAGAGCCAACAGCAGGAATGAAGTTCGGAGGTTTTACCGAAAGGTTAAACAGCTGGCTCAAGGTCATCGAGCAAGAACTGATGCCTGCAGAGATAAACAAGAGAACATCATAGTAGAATCGCAGTCAATGCTTAGGATTTGGAAAGACCACTTCTGTAGATTGTATAACGGCGACGACGAACAAAATACCGCCGACAGATAGGAGCCTTTCATCGGACACGATGATAGCCAACAATTCCGTGAACCCGACCTAGAAGAAGTGAAAACCGCAATATCACGGCTGAAATCCAACAAAGCCGCTGGAGCAGATGGACTAGCTGCTGAGTTGTTCAAAGCAGCAGGCGACGAGCTTGATAGGAGCTGCTCGTGAGCTCTACGAGCAAAAGAGGAGAGAGGAACGCCGGCTTCTCAGGAGGAAAAAGAGAGAGCATGAGAAGCGTCAGATCGAGGATGTTGAGAGATGAAGGTCAGAGGAATGCATGCCCGATGAATGGAACCTCAGCATTGTTTGCCCGATCCTGAAAAAGGGAGATCCTCTAAACTGCGCCAACTATAGAGGAATAAGTCTACTAAACATCGCCTACAAGATCCTCTCTGCCGTAATATGTGAACGTCTGAAGCCTTTCGTCAACAATCTGATTGGTCCTTATCAATGTGGCTTCAGGCCAGGAAAGTCAACCATCGACCAAATTTTCACGTTGCGGCAGATCCTGGAAAAGACCTATGAACTCCAAATCGATACCCACCACCTTTTCATCGATTTTAAGGCCGCGTATGACAGCATCTACAGAGACGAACTGTACAAAGCTATGTCTAGTTTTGGCGTCCCTGCCAAGCTCGTTCGCTTGTGCAAAATGACGATGGAGAACTCACGCTGCTCCATCAAGGTTGGCAACGAGCTTACGGAATCTTTCGACGTCAAAAAAGGATTCAGACAAGGCGATGCACTGTCATGCGATTTCTTTAACATCGTTCTTGAGAAGATAGTGCAGAACTCCAACGTCAACACCAGAGGCACTATCTTCCAAAAATCTGTTCAACTTCTCGCGTACGCCGATGATATTGATATAATGGGAAGAACACAGCGTGATGTCAATGGCGCCTTTGTGAGAATTGAGACAGAAGCGGCAAAAATGGGTTTAGCGGTAAATGAGGGAAAAACGAAGTATATGCTGTCTTCGAGGAAGGACACCCAACACCGACGGCTCGGGCAGAACGTCACAATAGACGCGTATAACTTCGAGGTAGTAGAGGAGTTTGTCTACCTAGGCTCCGCTATAAACACGGGCAATAACACCAGCGCCGAGATCAGACGAAGAATAACTCTTGCTAATCGCTGTTTCTTTGGGCTTAGAAAGCAATTGAGTGGAAAAGCCCTCTCTCGAGCAACTAAGGTAAAACTGTACAACACACTCATCATCCCAGTCCTGCTGTATGGTGCAGAAGCATGGACCCTGACAAAATCGGATGAAAGTGCCTTAGGCTGTTTCGAGAGGAAAGTTCTTCGGGTCATCTTTGGCCCCGTGTGCATTGAAGGGGAATGGCGAAGAAGATACAACAGCGAACTTTACGGGTTGTACAACGACATGGACCTAGCCAGAAGGGTCAAGGTCCAGAGACTCAGATGGCTCGGTCATTTAGAGCGAATGGACACCAATGCTCCGGCCCGGAAAGCCTTCGACACTATTACCCGAGGGACGTAGGAGGAGAGGAAGACCGCGACTCAAGTGGCGCACTCAAGTGGAAGAGGACCTCAATCAACTTGGAGTGCAAAACTGGAGACGGCTAGCTAAGGATCGAGCTAGCTGGCGGAGCCTGTTGATTTAGGCCCAAGTCCACAACGGACTGTAGCGCCACCTTAAGTAAGTAAGTAACCTCCCTCCTTATATAATTTCAGTTTATTGTTTTAAACAATTTCGGTACATAATTTTTATTACCTAGGGGCGCGGCAATAAAGGTGCGCGCGAGTGAAGTGTTTTTTACAAGTGGCTAATAATGCGAGTTCATACGTGGTTGTTAAAGTAGCAAACTTATGAACTCGAACCTCACTTTCAACTTTTTTTAAATAAAAATCGGTCCTGAGCAATTCCACTTACAGTACAGTACTCGGTTTGCCAACTCGGCAATCGACTTATAGCTTCGTTCTTATTTTGTAAGTACATAGTTTGAAATAATGACTTTTTGTAGGGGGAAAAAGCTAATTGTTGAAATTCATCAGTCGATGGCAAAGATTTTTACAGAATAAAAACCTCATTTTTCTGCTTTTTAAGTATTTTTTAAATTGATTTTCGGGGTAATCCGATTTGGGAACCGAGTTGTAGGTCGGTGTGCGAAAGAACCAACTCGATCTAACTTGGTTTAAAAACATTACGAATCGGCACATCATTAATTAAAATATTTAAAACCGAACTCTTAAGATATCGCGGAAAAAACTAATCGATCTCATGTAAACTAAGCTCTTTTTGCTTGGCCCCTATTTCAACGCTTTTTCTTTAGGCGCGGTGCACTGGTTTCAGTTAAATTATAGTACGAAATATTTGTAATAAAGGGGCGCCGATGAGATACTTGCCTATGGCGCGGCGTCCTTAACGTTTAATCATCCACTGCAAACAGAACTGCCGCATTTGGACAAGTGTGGGTCCCTGAGGCCGAGTGGCTAAGCAGTTACCGTGAATGGTGATCATTTTCACGGGATGACTTCAATGGCCGTGTTATCTCACGTGCGCCACTTTCATTTCATTTGACACCTTTGGACTTCTTTCTTTGACAATATTTAAGTTATAAGTGTACGTCAATTACCCAAGAAAAATTTCAGCACACCGTGTTATTCAAAGAAGATTGACTAACGAAAAACAGCGTTCACACTAAGCACTGAGGAATCGTTCACTCCCTGCATCCTCTATCACTTACTATCACCAAGTCTTCACATTAACAATAAGTAAGTTATTATTTTGTGTCCTATTTATATGGCTCAACAACATTTACCGCTTCAGCTAGTGGGATAAAAAGTATCCTTCTTCTTGGTTCTAATTGTCTCTCAACCAATTTGGAGATTAATCGATTCAATCTTTCCTACAAATTATTTATAAAAAACGCTAATCGTCTGCTGTTTTTAAGCTTCCTCTTCACCAATTTTAAGACAAATCAATTCAGCCGTTCTTGGAAATCATTTAAATGTCAAAGTTAAGTTTACAGTGTCAGCTAGTACGACTTATGTATGAGGTATGACTTTATTACAGCCGATTTCTCGTTTTAAGCTACCTCTACACTAATTTTCAACGAAGTTGCTTCAGCAGTTATTGAGTTATAAAAAAGTGTCACTGACACCGATTGTCTTTTTCTGGAAACGTTATTTTGTTAAGGTTCTATGATATACGTCCTATGGTTTGCTTGTAGAAAGTCTTAACCTGATAAGTTTCTGGTGTTTGGTAGGGCTACGACTTAGTATGTCACAGAATGAGTATCCCTTGCCAGGCTTTTGGTGAAAGAAAACCAGACAAGTCTGCTATGGCCATGTGCTTAGTATGAATATCTTAAAACTTTTTATATCTTAAATGAATTGCATTTTATTTTTTAAATTCATTTTTACATTTTCAGAATATAACAAACACAAACAGTGTTTTTCGGATATTCAAGAAGATTGGGACAAATGCACAAAGGAATTTGAAAAAATTTTAATAGATGAATTTAACGACAGAATTCAACACAACAACATAACAACCAAATTTATGCACTTTTGCTGGTAAGTTCCATAAAGTTTTCAATCTAAATTTTCTAGTAAAAAAATTTGCATATGTGTCTACCTACCTATCAAGAGAAATCGATATGCTTAATGATAAAGTTCAAGTTCGACAATTAAAAAGAAATCCATTTATTTTCAGTCTTCCCAGCATTTTTATTAAAAAAAAAAAACAAAAAAAACAATTTAATATTTTTGTTATAACTTTTTGTTTTGTTTTTTAATTTCTTTCAGTGCCCGGAATGCCTATGAGAATTGCGTGTATAACAGCGCCCGTTTTAAATGCTACAGGAATGCAGCGCGATTCGCCAGGGATACCGCCAAAATGCTCACGGATGAGAAAATGTTTACCAATTGCAGAAGATTCGAAAATTTGTTGTGTGCAGCTGCAGAAAACCACGAAAAACGGTATTTAATATTCCTGCTTCTGTCTTCTCTCCTTGCGTTGATTTGGAGAAGTAAAAACTCGTAAATTTCAAGTTACTATAGATATCGATGTAGTTAAGAATAAATGTAATTAATGATGTGCGGATCGAAAAGAAATAGAAAATAGAAAATAAGGAGAAGGAGATGTGATGAAAAATGAGATATTTTTATTTATAAAATCGATCAATAAAGTTTTATCTATTTATGTACAAGTACATGTTGATTTAAAAGGAAATTGTTTTTTTCGATATAAGTTAACTTTGGTAAGTAGTTTGCCAATTCTGGAAGTGATTGAAGGTCAAGTGTAAAGTATTGTTTGGGAAATAAATTTTAATTTGAAATTTTGTTGTGTGGATTGTGGGCTGTGGCTGTGGGTGGTAGGGGCGATTCTTCATACTTGGCTAGTTTAGCGGCGCTAAACCAATAATTTTAGAACACCTATTAATTTTATTTCTAATATAAAAACATTATTCTTGTACAAAAGTCAATAAACGACAACGAATAATACGTTACATTATTGTAGGTAGGTACTTAATAGCAACAAAACAGAATTTCCTACCAATATGTATTTTTCATTGCATACAAACAAAAAAATCATTCAAAAATCTATCATGAAACAATATTTAGCTCCAATATTTGCGCTTTCAGATTTCATAGAATAACAGTCCTCAAAAACAGAAAATGAACACATTTGAATAAATGCCTTTAAAAATGAACAGGAGGGTTAGCGCAAAAATCACAGCTAACTCTAAGTATGAAACGAGAACACAACAACTACAGGCAAGACGCAAGAGCCAACCCAACACAAACAGATCCGAGTCGTTTCGTACACGAAACAAAACTATCATGCAAAAATATATCATGAAACAAGGGGTGGAATCGTGTAAGGTGATTTGTGATCGGTGATAGTCACAAATCACAAATTTTGTCTGCGTAAGGTGATAGTCACATGTGACAATCACCAAATTGATACTTTTTCTTGTGACAACTATATTGTTATCACATTCATATAAAATTGTTCGCGCTTTTAATATTATGGTTTTTTCTAAAATTTTCGTACAAAGTGAACGTGTCTGTATCAGTACAATTATTTAAAAAAAAAATTAAAATAATGGATAGCGAGAAAATGAACAAAAAAAGGGGTTAACCTGCGAAATAAAATAAATTTGTTTGAACTTCCAAATACAAAGCTTGTTTTGTGTTTACGCAGATTGCTTATATCTTCTGAAAAACAATATATTTGTAAACGTTTTCATATTATATCCCCCAAATTTTGTATTTGTAATTTTGTATTTGAAATTTGAATGTATAATGTCTATGTATTTATATAACCTCGCAATGAATAAATCGGAGTCAACAACTGCTGTGCCTGTGTATATGAAACACCTAGTACTACTAGTACTATCGAGAATCGTGTTTCTTTTCTTCTCAATACCAACTTATGTACAAAAAAATTGCTTTCTCAGCTTGTAACTAGATAGCGCGATGATCGATTGCTAGTTTGCCATATACATACTAAGGATTCTTAGGTCAAAAACGAAACGTCAAATGTTTATTTTTGGAAGTAGTGCCAAGTTGCGAATAATTTTTAGTGATCACCTTACACAGAAGGAAAATAAAATGTGATCACATTTGATAGTCACAAAGGTGATAGTCACAAATCACCTTACACGATTCCACCCCAGGTTGGGGGTCGTACGTCGGGGTGACTGCCCGGCCACACAGAGAAGACATGGCTCCGAAACACCAACAAGCCTCGGATACGGACGGAATTAATGACGACGACCCACGCACACGATTTAAGGACAACGAATTTCGGTTTTGCACTTGGAATGTTAGGTCCCTTAACAGAGCACGTGCAGCCAAACATGTAGCGGAAGCTTTTGACTGCTATAGAGCGGATATAACCGGGCCTACACAAAATGAATAACTGCCATATTTACTACTGCGACTGCTACCAGGAACAAAATCAGCGTCTATTTGGATGTGGATTTGTATTTGGGACTGGACTGTCTTGAGTTTCAACTCAGTGAATGAGCGCATCACGACACTCCGTATCAAGGCAAAATTCACCAACATCATCCTCATCTGCGCTCACGCCCTCACTGCATAAAAGGACACCAAAGACAAGTTCTACGAGCTCCTCGACAAGACCTATGCAAGATGTCCGCATATTCCGTGATGCCAACATCGACTCGGACCACTATCTTGTTGTAGCCAAGGTATACGAATGCGGATATCCCGATCAAGGCCAACACGTCTGTGTAAGATGACCATGGAAAACTAACGCCGTTCCATCATGGTCGGAAAAAACGTAACGGACGCTTTCATGCGATTTCTTCGTCATTCTTGAAAAGATTGTGCAAAGCTCCAACGTCAACACCAGAGGTACAATCTTTCAAAAGTCCTTCCAGGTACTAGGATACGCAGACGACATTGACATAATTGGAAGAACACAGTGTGATGTCAGTGGCGCGTTTGTGAGTCTTGCGACGGAGGCCAGGAAGATGGGTCTAGCTGATAGACCCATCTTCTAGACTCTAGCGGTTGACGAGGGCAAACCAAGGTAATGCTGTCGACAAGAAAGGACTACCAACATCGACATCTTGGAGCAAACGTCAACATAGCAGACAACAACACCAGCGCTGAAATTAAACGAAAAATCACTCTTGCC
>CAKKXW010000003.1:31917003-31937756 GCA_920937365.1 Sphaerophoria rueppellii | reverse complement strand
AGTTGATTTTTTAATTAAAATTAGCCAGGTCGGCAATTTTTCTTCAAGTCTTCTTATGCAAGAATCTTTTAAGAATATACCGTTTTATTGCAAACGACCCAGTCGATCATATTATGTTTTATAAGATACCGAGAAAGGTCCTAGATTCAATTCAAGTCGCCTAACTCAATTAAAAATGCAACAAGGCCAATGTGAGAGCAAACGAGAGAACAAAATAGAACGCATACTTTCAACTTATTAGTTTTATTACAGGGGTTGGTCGAAAACAGCTTTATAAAGCGTGACGTATTTCATGGACGTTCCCATAACTTAGATCCTGGAAAGAGCCATAGAATATTTTGTATTATACTAGCTGACCCAGCAAACGTTATTTTGCCATATAAGAATTTTCTAAGAACGTATTCTTCTGAACTTCTTTTTAACGGCTGGACCGATTAAAATTAATTTTTTAGTTGATAAACACACATTAGGTATTTGTAATTGGATTTTGAGGTTTCTGAACATATTCTGAAAACTTTACTTTCTGGTGTGGTAAAATAAGTTTCGTTAGTAAAGAGTGTATGATATGAGATTGAAAATTATTTAATAACTTAAACATCGCTCCTAGCTAAATCTAAAATATGAAATTTATTAGCTCACTAACCGGCCCTGCGAACCTCGTCTCGCCACCCTTCGGAACGACTCCAAAATAATTATGATTAATGATGATATTAGAATACAATGTGATTTTTTTGAATCCAATTGAAATAGAGCATAATATCTTAATTTTTAAAAGCCTTACAAGTAACGTTCTACTTTTATTAAAGAAGCAGTAAAATGCAAATTTAATTGAAAAATTAAAAACAGAATGGATTTTATTTATCGCTAACTTTAAACATTATTTTTCATTTTATGACTTAATTTTATGAATTTTATTTATTTATTTTTATTTTATTTTATTTTTGCTGTTGTGAATGTTAAGTTTTATGTTATTTGTTTATTTTGTTTGTTGTAACTTACTCCGATTTAAATATTAAACATCATGTCTGTTGTCTAAATGGATACAATTGTTTTTTTAGTAGTAAATTTAACTTTTCCAAAGAACGTAGCTAACCCACCCAATTTGACCAGGAATCGCCACTGGTGGGTGGTGGTGTACCTGGGGCCTGATTATAGATTCGCGGCGGATCGTTTTCAATTCGACGTTTAAAATTCGACTCGAGTCGTTTTTCCTGTAGTTATATTCCAGTGATTTGACACTTTTGTGTTGACTAATTCTTCCAATATTCCAGTTAATAATAAACAGTTTTTCATTTTTAACATACAAGAAATTAACTGTATGGTTTGACTTTGAATGTTCGAAATACAAGCGTTTAGGACAAGAAATAACGATTTAAAGATTTGTTTCCAAAATATAAAATTCTTAGTAATTGTACCAATTTGTGTCTGCAAAAAAACGAGTCAAACGTGATAAAAATGAGTCCATTTTGACTAAAGAGTCCATGTGTTAACATTGTAACATACGCGCTTTCGCGTTCGCCTGGTGAATCCGCCAATAAAAAGCTGTCGGGTTTCAACTCGCTAGCAAATGCAAAACGAAGAAGGCGAAATCATTCAATAAGAAGTACAGAAAGCGGTGTTAGCTACATGTACAGTCTACGTGAGTGAAGCAACAAAAATTTCAATTGTTGGGACCTGTGCTGTCAATTTTTGGAGCCTGTGCTGTCAAACTTTGACTGTGTTGTCAGTCGAGTTTAGGGGTGTATTATTTCTGTTGATGATGCTAAGGCGATGCAATTCGTTGAGTTCCCGTGGTGTGGACGGTTGTTTTGCATAGTTCTTTCATCGTGTTTCGAAACGTTTTTATTTGTTCATTGTATTACAATAGGCGTAATAAACGTGATGAATTATGGATGAAAAAGAAGAAAATGTACTGGAAAATAAAAAAAATTAACCATTAAAAACCGTGCATGTGCACCTTTAGTTTTAAAACACCATGCATTCTAAAAGAAGAATTGAGATAGAAAATAAATAATTGAAGCAAAATCGATGTAATCTTGATCCAATCAAATTTCGATTGGCGCCCATGTGATTAACCATTCAACTGCAGGCCAGCCCTGTTGTAATGCGTTTGTGTTAGTGAAACCCACACTATTTAGAAAAATTCTTCACTTCTTTTTCATAATACTCCTTCCTGTACTTCTTTTTCTTATTCAATAGGCGAAAGCGAATTATATAATATAATAATTGAAAAATGTCAAAGTCGCTAGCAGTGTTGCCAGATGATGGGATAAAGTAAACTAGAAGCGATAAGGGGATATTTTTGACCTCGTGGAACAAATAAGAAGGATTTTTCATTAATGCAATATTTATCCATTTTGATTTATATCTGACCGCGCATAAATGAATTTTCATTTTCAACAGATGTGTACGTAATTTGGATTTTCATCATTTGTTTTACAACAATATCCCCATCCCCAATCGGCTCTTCGTCTTTGGTTGAAATGAGTTTTTTATAAGAAAAACCATTCGCGATTGCTAGTTCATCAAATTATATTCTTAAAATCAGCCTTGAAATAAAATAAATAAATAGGTATGTTGCAACAAAGTGCATCTCGACTTTTGCTACCAGCTGTCCGCAGCGCACTCCATGGGTTGTCTACCACATTAAGGAATACCGTGGATTATCGAATTAAGGAGTTGTGATGTGATTCTTGTAAAGTTCGAAAATCAATAAAAATTACATAAGCCAAAGTGAAAATAAATGTCGCTATTGTATGGTGGCGTCGCAGCACAATGTCTTACATTTTCTTTTGTCATTTTGTAATAATCTGTGCTCAATGTCATAAGGCAAAGCTATGAGCAGATCATATTCAAAGTCCGCCGGTAGTTAATATTCTACTAATTATTTTTTTAACAATTTTTTGTTTACCTACAGCAGACGCGCTACTGTCTTATTGCATCCATTTTCAATTCCATGTTTGTTTGTGTCTATAAAATCAGGAAGAACAAGTTAAGTTGTCTTTGCTCAGTTATTCGCTATATTTGCTTGGAATTTATCCTGAGGAAATAGATTTAGCTTCGATCACACAAACATTCCAGACATAAAATGGAAGAATGAGCCGAATTTCAGAGCTCAGTTGAAGCTCAACTTTAAGGCTGTAATACTGTTTAGTATTTAATTTTGCTCTATTAAATACAAAATCTTAAACCATATTTTAACTGTGTTTTGTTTTTGGTAGTGTGTGGGATTATTGCGTGATTTCTATAAGATCTGTGTGGAAAAAAGGTATTTCTCGAACATACTCCGGGAAAAACGTGTTCAAAAGTGTGGCAGCACTGCGCTGGCAAAACGATTCGCCGCGAATCCCATAATCAGGCCCATGGTTTGAGAGGCTAAATAGTGTTATCGAATCGAGGTTCTACCAATTACAACCTTTGTTTTAGTGAGAGAATATGATATATTTGTATAAAAAAAATGACTTTTTATACCCTTACTATGCCAGAGATACAGTGAGTGCATTAGGAAGAAGGGAAGGGGTTGGAAAGAAGATGTCGGTGTACATTGGTCTTGAATTCTTGAACTTTTTAATGATTGGGAAAGACAGAGTGAAAAGGAGAGTTCCACATTCGGGTAGCACGGCTAAGGAATTATTCTCTATACTTGAGGGTACGTCCGAAGTTGAGCTCGAGGGTAAACTGGTGGGCATTCCTAGAAGCGCGGGTATTACGGTCAAATAATTGAGGGGAGAAATGCAACTGGCTATTTCTCTAGATTACATACCGTGTTTGCCCGACCTGAAAAAGGGAGATCCTCTAAACTGCGCCAACTACAGAGGAATAAGCCTACTTAACATCGCCTACAAGATCCTCTCTGCCGTAATATGTGAACGTCTGAAGTCTTTCGTCAACAATCTGATTGGTCCTTCTCCTTATCAATGTGTCTTCAGGCCAGGAAAATCAACCATCGACCAAATTTTCACGTTGAGGCAGATCATGGAAAAGACCACCACCTTTTCATCGATTTTAAGGCCGCGTATGACAGCATCTACAGAGACGAATTTTATAAAGCTATGTCTAGTTTTGGCATCCCTGCCAAGCTCCTTCGTTTGGCAAAATGACGATGGAGAACTCACGCTTCTCCATCAAGGTTGGCAACGAGCTTCCGGAATCTTTCGACGTCAAAAAAGGATTCAGACAAGGCGATGCACTGTCATGCGATTTGTTTAACATCATTCTTGAGAAGATAGTGTAGAACTCCAACGTCAAGCCCAGAGGCACTATCTTCCAAAAACCTGTTCAACTTCTCGCGTACGCCGATGATATTGATATAATGGGAAGAACACAGCGTGATGTCAATGGCGCCTTTGTGAGAATTGAGACAGAAGCGACAAAAATGGGTTTAGCGGTAAATGAGGGAAAAACGAAGTATATGCTGTCTTCGAGGAAAGACACCCAACACCGACGGCTCGGACTGAACTTCACAATAGACGCATACAACTTCGATGTAGTAGAGGAGTTTGTCTACCTAGGCTCCGCTATAAACACGGGAAATAACACCAGCGCGCACCGATATCAGACGAAGAATAACTCTTGCTAATCGCTCCAGATTAGATGGGGAGAAGTATTTCTTGCGTAGTCTTAAAAAATCCAAACTTCTTGCGGCATTTTTGGCACATCGCACATGTCCTCATTCCACAGAAGTTGGTTAGTGATGCACATACCGAGAATCTTTCTTTAAAGAATATTTTTTCTTTTGAGAATATTAACGTTAATATGTTAGTTCAAGGTATTTTCTATATGAAAACAAGATTACCGACCCCACATGCCCCTGTAACCCAATAATCCTTTTTTCTTCGGCACCATGATGTTTGTTAAACTGCAGATTCTGCTTTTCGTTTGCAAAAACTGGTGTTTGTTGTCTTGGCTGAAGTAAGTGTAATGACATTCGTTTCTTTCAACTGATAAATAAATCTGCTGGTGATTTAAAACCGTGAACATTGCGGTTGGGTTTAGAACGATAGGATTGCAAAAATGTTTGTAAGTTTTCTGAGCTGTTTCCTCCTGCTTTAATTACTTAAGTGTTCTTTTAAGTGTATCTTAAATCCGCTCTTTGCCTTCCCGGTGGACTGGGGGTGGTATAGCCAAGAAACGTTGAACTGTTGCCCATTATCTCAGACAATCACCGTAGCGAGGAAAGAAAGTTTCCAGTTTGTTGATTTTACTTAGGGGAGAGGCGGGCACCTTAGGACAGTTTTTGCTAAGAGTGGCCTACTTTTCTTAAAACTTCGAATCCTGAAAGACATGGTTGTTTATGGTTTTACCTGTCAATGTTATAAAATTTACCAGTATCTCTGATTTGAAAACTAAATTTAAAGAAGCCCATATTAAACGTGAGATAATGCATCAATTTTAAACGCAATTCAACTTGATCCAGTTATATTTCTGTTATGTGGAAAAAGGCAACCAAAGAGAAATGTTTTTCAAACTTTAGATAAATCAAAACCAAAAACTATTTATTTTATAGAAACAAATCTCAGACTAAGACGAAAATGTTGATCGACAATGTAATATCTCTCAGTGAGAAACCATACGGTGTAATATGATTATGAATTATTATAGAGCTCTGCTCAAAATATGGCGAAATGGTGTCCACTTCGATCGTTATTCGCTTGAAGCATGGGGACTGTTTTACATATGCTCCAAAGATTTTGGAGAAAATGGCAACCCGATTGCAAAGAAGATGTGAGGTTTCGACAACCTAACCAAGATTTCAAAGTTGACTAAACAAACAGACCCAGCACAAAGAATCATTTTCTTCATGGTCTTCTATACATACATACATACATGCATACATATCTTTGTATACAATTAAGCAGATTTGCACTTAAATTTGCATTTCATTCCCTTGCTTTTGCATATCTGTTATCATTTATATTAAATGGTTAACCTCTTAATCATGTTTCTTTTCATGAACTGTGTTGTATTGTGAGTTGTGTGATTTTGATTTGTGAACGCAACTATGCAGATAACCGCTTTTCGTGTTATCTTATTTGCCTCTTGAGCATATTTCTGCTCATTAGTTCGATAGCCGCTCAAGCGTCAACAATCATTTTTCGAGTTCCGTATAATTTCTACTTAACTAGTTAGTTTATCAATTGTACTCTTTGTGAACTGCAAACATTATTTCTTAATAAAACATTTTAAAAAATTCGTGACATCATGGCAGAAAAGGCAGACACACCTCGAAAACCTCGCTTCCTTGGACAGGAAATAGAATTTTTGCTTGAGTGTATTGAGCGATATCCTATAGTCAAGAGTGGGAAAACGGATGCGATAATTTTAGGGGAAAAGGAAAATGCCTGGAAAGTAATTGCCCATGAATACAACACCACATTTCCAAATGGTGTAAGTATCTCGTTATTTTCAACTAGCTGACCCGAAAAATGTGGTTTTGTCTTGTATTTATTTATTTTTTCTTAACTGTCAAGTGGTCTGATTCTTATTTTAGTGTGACTTTAACCAAACGAACGAAAGTTGGTATTAACTTTTGAGCGGTCTTATTTCTTCTCAAATTAATAGTTTCTCAATAAATAGAGTGGCGTGACAGCTCTTGAAGAGCCAAGGACTAAGTGGCTTACTCTCATCAACAATTCTCTAGGTGCGTGTGAAGAATTGAGGGGACCTACAATATAACGCCGATTCCGAACGGCAAAGTTGAGAAGCACTTTTTCATGACAGATGATACTCTTGGAAGTTTTGCCAGTTCTTCGCAAGAGGCAGTGCCCATGAAAGATGAAATAAATACTATGGGCACGAATAGGACTCGAACCCATGACGTTCTTCTTAGCAGCCAACACACCTAACCACTAAGCTTACGGACGCAATGCTTAATTCAACTGTGACAATTATTAACTTAACAAATATGTTATACTTTCTCGATACACTTTTAAGCCTTGAAATCACAAACTGGTTCTTAATCAAAGATTTTATCGTCTGACAAACTGCTATAGTATAAGACCAAGAAACGATAGCAGGGGAAGCTCGTAAAATGTCGAAATATATTTGAATCAAAATTACTTCAATAATTGCACATGTATTTCTTTAATTTTGTAAAGATTTTCACCTTTTCCTAAACTTCGATTAAGTTTATCAATATTATTTGACTTTCTTACAGCCTCGAAGTATCAAGGATTTGCAGACTAAATACAGAAATGAAAAACAATCGCGTCGTAAGAGTCAAACAGAACGTGGTGATGGTAATGAAATTCATCCTTCTGTATCAACTACACTGCTCAAACCTCAACGTGAAAGCTTAGCCTGTTCTTCGGTAGATTTGGACCCGTTAAACGTTAGTGAGACTAATGTGCTTCCATTGATACAACCCGAAACGGAAGCGGATCAATCAGTTCAAAGATTAGAAAAGAAACTGTTAGAGAAAAAAATGGAAGTACTTGTAATAGAGATGGCTATATTAGAAAAGCAACTGGACAAATTTTCTATCCAAACCAAAAAGATAAAGGATGAAATATCAGAAAACGATTCTGAGTAGTTTTAACGACAAAGCTCTGTTCTCTCTATGATGACCGTTTTTTCACGGGACGAAATAGATTATGAAAAACATTTATAAAGATTTTGAATACCAAAAATTAAATAAATGTTAAAAAAAAGTTAAGTATTTTTCATAAAGTCAGCAACTAAACAATTTTTCACTAGCTAAGTCTCTCTTCTACAGGTACTTTGTTGGTCTTTGTAGCGAAGTTGTGGTCTCCTTGAAGTTTTAGGTATATCCCAATCCCATTGACTCTGACTTACTTATTTAAAGTGGCGCTACAGGCCGTTGTGTTGTGGACTTGGGCATCAATCAAAAGTCTCCACAAGCCAGCTCGGTCCCTAGCTAGTCGTCTCCAGTTTTGCACTCCAAGTTGATTGAGGTCCTCTTCCACTTGAGTGCGCCACCTGAGTCGCGGTCTTCCTCTCCTCCAACGTCCCTCGGGAATAGTGTCGAAGGCTTTCCGGACGGGAGCATTGGTGTCTATTAGCTCTAATTGACCGAGCCACCTGGGTCTCTGGACTTTGACCCTTCTGCGCCATCCAGTAGGACTGGGATAATGAGGATGTTATATAGTATTACCTTAGTTGATCGAGAGAGAGCTTCTCCACTCAATTGCTTTCTTCGTGTGATCTCAGCGCTGTTGTTAGTTAGCCTTGGTAGACAAACTCCTCTAATACCTCGAAGTTATATGCGTCTATTGTGACGTTCTGTCCGAGCCTTCGGTATTGGGTGTCCTTCCTCGAAAACAGCATATACTTCGTTTTGCTTCTATCTCAGTTCTCACAAAGGCGCCATTGACATCACGCTGTGTTCTTCCCATTATATCAATATCATCGGCGTACGCGAGGAGTTGAACAGATTTTTGGAAGATAGTGCCTGGTGTTGACGATGGAGTCTCAGCACTATCTTCTCAAGAACGATGTTAAAGAAATCGCACGACAGTGCATTGCCTTGTCTGAATCTTTTTTTAACATCGAAAGATTCCGTTATTTCGTTGCCAACCTTTATGAAGCACATATTACGGCAAAGAGGATCTTGTAGGCGACGCTAAAGTAGACTATTGCTCTGTAGTTGGCCCAGTTAGGAGGATCTCCCTTTTTCAGGATTGACTCGTCTGAGATAATTATGCTGTTCAGTTTTTAGCTGCTATATTGACGATATTGACATGGAAACTAAAATTCTTAATTCTTCTTCGGATCTCCACTAAGGTGTCGTTTGTGGGATTGATGTTTGTTTCAAGGTAGGTGAACTCCTTAACTACCTTCCTGATACCAACAGTGACGTTTTGTCTTAGGCGGTGGAATGATGTTGCTTTGCTGATAGCATGTACTCTGTTTTGTCCTCATTCAAGACTAACGAGTTTCGCCTGTTCTTCGCTGTGAAGGCATTAAGGAAAGCTCTCTTAGATCGACTAATGAGGTGTATTTCGTCCGCATAGCCTAGGAGCTGGGTTGATTTGTTGAAGTTAGTGTTTTCCGTACTCACACCTGCCTTGCGCACTATCTGCTCCAGGATCATGTTGAAGAAATCACCTGTGCATGTTTGAAACAACTCGGATGTGCTGTGTCCCATTTGCACACTGCCCTGCGTATTGTTTAGCGTCATGCGTCACAGCTGGATCAGTTTGTTCGGGATCCCGAGTTCAAACATCACCATTATATCCTCTTGGCGGTAGATGCTATCAAAAGCAGCTTTGAAGTCGATGAAAAGATGGTGTTTATCGACTTGAAATTCGTTGATCTTTTCCAGCATCTCTGTGTGAATATTTGATATATCGTTGGTCTGCTAGCCTAAAGCGACATTGGTTCGTGTGAAATATTAAGGATGAATGTGCCACTGTAGTTTTTGTATGACATAGGATCGCCGTTTTTGTAGATGGGGCATATGGGTCATGCATTCTTCCTCCCACAGTTTGTTGATGATTTGGTGCATGCAGTTCATCAAAACACCTCCACCATATTCGAAGAGTTCTGCAAGTATGCCATCCGACCCGACGGATTTGTTACTTTTTAGCTTTTTGATGACTCTTTCTAACTCTTCTGAGCTGGGAGCTAGGACAGTGTGTTCATTGACTGGTCTTGCTTCTCTTTCGTCATTTGCTCATTCGACAGTATGCGCATACAGCAGCTGTTGGAAGTGCTACTTGAAAACATCTACATTTTCCTGTGCTTCGCTGTTTCGAAGAGTCTGTATCCCGGTTCTGAGACCAGAAGCTAATAGCTTCCACCTTTTTAAGAAATGCCGCTGGGTGTTGTGATTGGCCTGAGACTCTTCTAGATCTTTTAGCTGAAAAACTGCGGATTTTCTTTTCTTCCTTCGCAGAGTCTTTTTCTCATTTTTCCTTTTGTTCTGTACTCTTCTCTCGCTGCTCTTGTTTTCTGTTGCAACATCTGCAAACGTGCACTTTCCGTCTCTCTTTTTTGGCCTTGGTGGTCTTGGTCTCGGTTACATTTTTTTTTTTATTATTATTTCGCGATATTGGTTCCACAAGGTGTTGACATCAGTGGTATTTGGGAGGACGGCCGGCGGAGAGTAGCTCACTCAGACGCTCACTGTAGTCTCTGGCATTATCCGGAGTGCTAAGGCAACTGATATTGAACCGCTCTCTATGATGGGGATTATGACATTCGTTAGGCAACGTATCGTTTGGAAATTAAAAATTGTAGTGTTTTTTTTGAGCCTCTAGTTATCTTGAAGGACTTTTTTGAGAAATGTGACAAATAAAAAACCCAATTTGACTAAAATAACAAAGGCAGGAAAGTTGTCCTGTTTTTTTTTTTTTTTTTTTAATATAAAAACATATTTTGACTGTAAAAAGAGGACGAGATTGATGAAGGTTTGGAACTGAAAATCTTGACCTTAACTCAAATAGTAAAATTTAATTTTTCTTTTCTTTGAAAGTTCTTCCCATGTTTATGTCTCAAATGAAAATCCCCCACGTGCTAAAATAATAGAATTTCATAATCATATTGAATTTAGTGTTCCATGTATTGCCCGGTATGCAAAGCCGTCTTTAACTTATTGGAGGCTCTGGGCATATTACAATAATGGGGCCCCTATGACTTTGACAGAACACTATTTTGTTACATTAAAAAAAGAAAGAAGATAACCATGCTTCTAGATTCATTTCTATTGACAGTCACCGTCCTTAAAGTCACCGAAGCGCAGGGAATACTAGATGTTTTTCAGCAGCACTTCGCACAGCTGCTGAATGCGCATAATTTCGAGCGAGCTTATGACGAAAGAGAAGCAAGATCAGTCAATAAAGACCCAGTCCCAGCCCCCAGTTCAGAAGAGGTAGAAAGAGCCATCCAAAAGCTAAAAAAATAACAAGTCCGCCGGGTCGGATGGCATATCTGCGGAACTCTTTTTGATGAACCGCATGCACCAGGTCATCACCAAAGTGTGGGAGGAAGAATGCATGTCCACTGACTAGTCGATAAGCTCCATATGTCCCATCTACAAAAAAGGCGATCCGATGTCATGAAGAAATTACCGTGGCATATCCCTGCTTAATGTTGCATACAAAATTCTATCCAACGTTCTGAGTAAGCGTCTTAAACCTTTCTGCAACACAATAATCGGCACGTACCAGTGGAACTTTAAGCCACATGATGCTTAACAATACGCAGTGCAGTGTGCAAATGGGTAACAGCTCATCCGAGTAATTCCAAAAATGCGCAGGGTTTAGGCAAAGAGATGTGTTGTTATGTGACTTCTTCAACATAGTCCTGGCGCAGATAGTGCGCAAGGCAGGTGTGAGCACGGAAAACACTATCTTCAACAAGTCCAACCAGCTGCTAGGCTATGCGGACAACATTGACATAATCGGTCGATCCAAGAGAGCTGTGCTTGAGGCCTTCACAACGATTGAAGAACAGGCAAAACTCGTTGGTCTTGAAGTGAATGAGGACAAAAAAGAGTACATGCTATCAACAAAGCAACATCATTCCACCGCCTAGGACAAAACGTCACTGTTGGTAACAGCATTTTCGAGGTATTAAGGAGTTCACCTACCTTGAAACAAACATCAATCCCACAAATGACACCTTAGTGGAGATCCCAAGAATCATTACCCTAGCGAACCGTTGCGCTGCTGCTTCGGTTTGGCCAAACAAATGGGTTCAAAACTTCTCACTCGAAAGACAAAGTGTCTGCTATACAAAACTTTGATTTTACCAGTCCTACTCTACGGCGGCGCCGAGTGCTGGACGATAAGTAAAAAAGGGGAATTGATACTGGTTACTTTCGAGAGAAAAATTCTTCGACAGTTTTCCGGTCCCGTATGCGACGATGGCAAATGGAGAAGAAGGTTCAACCGAGAACTGTACGAGCTATACCAAGATGTGGATGTAGTCCAGAAGGCCAAGAAAAGACGACTACATTGGCTCGGCCACATCGAACGAATGGACGACAGCGCTCCAGCCAAGAAATTCTTATCATACCAGCCCCCAGGTTCGAGACGACAAGGAAGACCGTACCTACGGTACAAGGACCAAGGGACTGCGGATGCCAGAGCGCTTGGTTTCGGCGTCTGGAGAGTGCATGCGGGGGACCGTTCACGATGGAAGGTTGCAGTATCTCAGGCTGAGTTCCTTCATTGATAGTAAGCCGAATAAGTAAATAAGTTCGTAATCTAGCAGGGACGAGGGGGCCCCTATCGATCACGGGGCCCTTGGCACTTGCCCAGAGTGCCCAGTGGGAAAGAGGGGCTTGTCAGTATGCGGTGGAGGGTTAGAGCATTTAAGGTTTACTGAAAAGCTAATTTATAAAAAAACGAGTTTTTTAATGTCAGATTGAAAGAAAGATTTTTTAAAATAATTTAAGGTAAAACTGGATAGCTATAAGCTATTTTGCTATTTTGGATTTGCCTATATGATTTGAATTTTTTAAGTAAGAGAAGAAGAGGGCCAAATCGGTATAAAGCTCGTTTCAATAAATCAAGATCGATATAAGGTTGCACCCATAGCAACTCGAAAAACAATAGGAACAGAATTGTGCTTTGGAGTTTGGAAACAAAGGTTACGAATTTTATTTCTAGTTATGTGAAATGCTCACTAGAAAAATCTAGAACCACGATAATGATAATTGCATTGGCAGTTTGGACATCTTGGTTATCGCTTTTAAGGACCAATTGTCATTTACGTTAAATAAGTGTATTCCCTTTTTTAACAACTTCTCTCCACAATAGGCGGCAGACAGTTCCAATAACCATAAATGTTTTTGGCCACAAGATCATTGAAAAAGACATCAGAATGCAGTACTAAGTGATACATAATGGATAAACTGTTCTTTCATACTTCATACTTCATGCAAAGTGCATATCTCCTGCTTCCACGAAATAGAAACAAAAGAAAATAATCATTTGATTGGTGCCCGAGAAGTACCTTTAAGACGGAGCTTATGAACGTTGTCGAATGCTTTCTCGATTTCGAGAAAACATCCTACAATAACACGGTGATTGTTCAGGTCGGGCGGAGAAGGTATCTTTAACTTTTGCAAGAGATGTCTTGGCGCGATCCCAACTACCTACATGTATTCTTTTGAGCATTAATTAACCCCATAAAGATTATCTGTCAAAAACAATGAATACATTATTACATTTTGAGCATTAATTAACCCCATAAAGATTATCTGTCAAAAACAATGAATACATTATTATTAAGATTATGACTGCTTATCCATCTTGTGGCCATCTATTTCAACAAATTGCATGCATCCGCTTTCATCTTATTTGCAAATTAATTATAATCTTTTACCGAAACCACACTGCTGACTGTCAGTGGGCAAAGACAATTCTGTTTCTCCAATTTATTTGTAAATAGCATCATTTCCATTTTCTATTTCGGCTAAACCGCAAGCCACCGACTTATCATTTGTCCATCCTTCAGATGTCATCTCACTAATCACTGTCACGTCATTTCCTCCAACCCAATAATTTGAACATTATTATTATTAACCCCAACTGAAACTGCCTTTGACACTGGGCACTGCTCCTATCCCACACAGATGTTCAGTATATCAACAAAATTCATTTATCACATTTTAAAGCTTTAAGGACACTAATTACTGTTTTGAACTTTGTAGGTAACATAAAAGAACACATTTTCTCTCGTGCTGAATGTTTGCCCTTTATAAATAATGTGATTCTTAAAACAGGACGTGAGTCGGCTCTTGTTGGTGCAATTTGAGTTTATAGATTATTTGTTTGGGACCGAAAAAGTCTGTTAAGTAAGCAAGGACATCAGTTCTTGTTAATTGTGTGTAGTATAGAATTGTTACTTAAGACGGAAGGGATTGCGTGACATGGGTTTCGGATTAAGGATTTATTGTGAAACTGAGAGGTGAGTAATTACCAGGAAAAAAAAGTATTTGATGGTCCATTTTTTTTGGATCAATATTTGCTAATGTCGTATTGAATAAACAAGTTCAAATAGGCATAACGTGTTAAGACGGAGAATTAGGTACACAATAAAATCGCATGACGAAAAACAAATTAAGTCCGAACAAGAAGAAGACCATTTTTGATGTAATATTTGTCGGTATTAATTGTTGTTAAAAAAATTCTATTATAGTTTCCATATAGGTATGGAAGAAATGTCTTTGACGTATTTAACAAGGTTTCTGTTCACAGTGCAGCCATGTTAATAGATTTTATTTCACTGAAGTTGAGGACATGCCTTTGAAAGTCCTCTGGTTCATACAAAGGGTTTTCCGATAAGAGCTGCTATTTTGAATAGCCCACTATTTCGGTAGCTGTCACTTTTGATGCTGTCATTTTTTGACATTTGGCAAGTAGAAACTACGCTATAATAAAAATGGAACGATACACGTTTCAACAACGCATTAAAATAATTAAAAAATGGTGAAAATTTGGCAGAGACGGTTCGTAAAACCAAAGTGCGCGCCAACAGCCTAGCGTCGATTCAATACCTCAAACTCAAAGATGGAATTCGTGAGGCTATCGAGGACATAGAGCAGCCACTTTGCGATTTGGGTATGGAAAATTTCATGAAAAGGATATGGTAATGTAAGCGTGGTCGTGGCGGCCATTTGGCTGATGTTGTCCCATTTGAACATCTGATCACGTATCTCAAAAAATTCCATTCTTCTTTGAATATCAAAATAACACCTCTTATTGGAAAACCCTTTATATTGGAATATTCGGCTTGGTTCGACTGTTAAAACTTATTCACTTTGTCAATAAAACACAAATTTACTTTATTCAAATCACTCACAAAATTATTTATTCAACACTTTAAAATTCCAAACAC
Organism: Sphaerophoria rueppellii; assembly: GCA_920937365.1. Taxonomy (NCBI): domain Eukaryota; kingdom Metazoa; phylum Arthropoda; class Insecta; order Diptera; family Syrphidae; genus Sphaerophoria; species Sphaerophoria rueppellii. The sequence goes on along the minus strand of CAKKXW010000003.1, from coordinate 31,922,948 downwards.
AGTACCTATCTTTCTTTATCGCAGTTTACAATCAATTGAATTCCTTCGCTTCCAAGTGGCCATTTATGTAACTTAAATCGGTTTGACAAACTACTAGGTTCTTGTAGGCGCTGAACGTTCTCGATGCTTAAGGAAGTTCTCTTCCTAACCACTAGATGTTTCCCCTAGTCTAAATCTGTCAATTTGTCATTCACAAGTGTTAACTACTACAAATAAAACTCTTGCTGTGTACTTATTCATTTATAACACAATATTACAGTGTATACACATTACACAGATAGACATACAGAGATATAGAAAGGTATAGATATACAGTGTATACACATTACCTACATTGACCCCTCCTTAGGATCGATCGTCCCGAACAAATCAATCGTTCTCATCACCACTGTAGCGCTGTAGCCGGTCGCAACATACAATTTGAGGTTTTCCTCTGATTCCTTTTGTATCCGGTACACGACATCGTTAATTTTTGTAATGACATGGACCTTCCCAGTCCCGTTGAAGTTTCGGCCATACTCGATCTCCTTCTTGGAACTCTGTTGTTGTAGCTCGTATATCGTAGCATATCTTCATTCGGTCACTGAACATCATTATTTTCAACCTGGTATTGTCGTGGATCTGAAGAAGTCTTTCTTTGAGTTCATCCATGTAGTCATCCTCGGCTTGAGGCTCCGATCTGGGGCATTCAAATTTCATTTCACTCCGCAATCTGATGTTCTTGCCCATCAAAATCTAAGACAGTATATGGCCAGTTGAGCTATGCCTTGCACATCGATACGCCATCAAAAACAGAGGAATGTGCCGATCCTTATCTCGCTTGCAAATATGTTCTTTCAGTGTTCGGTTGCATCGTTCGACCATGCCATCAGATTGTGGGTGGAGTGGTGTTGTTCTTGCCTTCTTGATGTGAAGAAGCCTACAAACTTCCTGGAATATGTTTGATTCAAATTTCCTTCCCTGGTGGGAATTCAGTTTTTATGGAACGCGGAATCTGCTCACTCAGTTGAAGACACTTGGTCGCGACTTTTTTGGCTTCATGGTTTGGAATGGCATATGCTTCAGGCTACTTGCTGAAGTAATCCATGACGACCAGAATATAACGAATTCCATTATTTGTTTCCGGAAATGGACCCGCCACATCTACTGCAATCCTGCCGAAGGGTGCTCCGACATTATACTGCTGCATTTGGCTGTGATTCTTTTTATTCGGCCTTTTGGTGGCAGCACACGTATTGCATTTTTGGCACCACTTCTCGACTTGCATGTAGCCAGTAGAATTGCTGTCGAACCTTTTCTAGCGTGTTGTTTTCTACTAGATGACCTCCCGAAACTCCATCATGCATCTCTTGCAGAACGTCCATAATCTTCGATCTTGGTAAGACTAGCTGCATTACATAAGACTTTCCATCTGCTGATTCCCACCTTCGCTGTCGTAGGACAGCCTCTTGGACATGAACCGAGCCTCACAGTGCCTCTTCAGAGCCAGACCTCTGTCTTAGATATCAGCACATTCTGGTTTTTCCTGGTGTTCCTTCCATGCGAGGATGGGTTTTATATCTGGGTCCTATTGTTGAGCCTTCCTCAGCTTGTCGTCGCTCCAGCCATATATGGGATCGGCTCTGGTGATTTGAACAATAACCACTTCTTTTTGTCGTCTGTAATGCTTACAGTCTTGCTTCCATGGTCTCCGAGACAGTGCATTCGTATTTGAATGAAGCTTCCTCTTCCAATGTAGAATTCCGTCTTTGTTTTCGGGTGGGAAACAACTTGGGAAGTAACTTTGTTGTTGGGTGTTTCTTGGCCGTTGGAATTTCTTACGTTTTCATAGTGTTTTAAAGCTACATCCCTTCGTGGTAATCTGCACTGTCGTTGAAATGTCAATTCTTGTTGCAATTCCAGCATCATGCTCGTCCACCAAGCTTTCTTCTCTCCACAGTAACCTTCTGACAAGGGCATTCTTGGACTTCCACTCTTACCCGATGGACACTTTGTGAAGCTTTTTCTGCTACTTGCATTGTCAGAGCGAATGCCAATGCTTCTGGGAGTGTTCGCTTCCCGGCGAACTCTGGAGATGAATGTCAGCCAAAGCTCTCATAAAAGCTTCAACAGCAAGTTGATCTTTTACCTCATTGCTGAATGATTAGAGCTGTTGTAGAGTTTCACCCCTTTTCTGTGTTCTTTTGTTTAGCTGAACTCGAAAGACTTCTGTCATGTGGCTTTCTCCAAAACGCCGTTCAATTGCATTCACAAGAACACTGAAGTCACCACTCTTTTCTGCTGGGATGGTTTGTAGGAGCTTAGCAGCAGATCCTCTTAGAGCAAACGTGAGAGCAACGCATTTGTCGCCATTGTTCAAGCCGTTTGTTGACACTGCTGTTTCAAATTGTTTCTTGTAGATTGACAACGGCATCTGATCATCAAAACTTGGAGGTTACACTTCTCTCTTCTTTGAGCACTCACCACAAGTTTCTCTAACTTTCAACTTTCGTACTTTTTCCAGTTCCTTTTTGTGATGATTTCGATTTGTTCGTCAATTATTTTGAAACGTGCGTTTTGTTCCTCGACTCACTCGTTGAGAGTCTTAATTTTTTCTTCGAAGTCCGCAAACCTGCCTTCTAGAAGATTTGTCTGTTCATCAAACAGCTCCAGAAAATCATTCCTTTGAGTTTCTAATTGTTTGAGAACATTCTCTTGCTCGTTCTTTTATTCGTTTTTCTTGAGTTTGTAGTTGCTCGAAAACATCATTCTTTTGCGTTTGTAGTTGCTCCAGAACATTCTTCTCGAATTTGGCTAAAAGAAGTGACATCATTTTAGATAAAGCGTCATTTGCATTTAACTCTTCCACTTTTGCTTCGAAAGCAAATGTATTCGGGTCTTCTTTTTGCTGCCTGCTCCAAATATTCCTGCAGCCGTTTAACGAGTTTGTTTTTTACTCCTGTCCCACTTTAGCCTTTAGCTCAGGGACGGTTAAATATTTCAAAACTTTAATCATGTTTACAACCTTACTATTTCACCGAAGTTCTCTTCTTAACCACTAGATGTTTCCCCTACGCTAAATCTTTCAATCTGTCATACACAAGTACTTACTACTACAAATAAAACTTTTGCTACGTACTTATTCAGGCTATAACACAATACAGGTGCAGGTATACATTACATATAGATAGACGTATATAGATATAGAGAGGTAGGGATATAAAGTTTATACACATTACAATTATGCTAGATGCAGAGCTCTTCAAACCTGGGTATTTTCAAGGTGTTCGGGTACCCGGGTACTGAAAACATAACGATCGTGTATCCGAGTACCCGGGTACCCGGGTATTCGGTACTCTTACACAATGAAGCTGAAATTATTTGAACAAATGGATGCTTTTATGAAGAATATGCAGGTTGGGGGTGGATTATTATGAATATGTAGTTTATTAAGATGGTTTTGGTTTGTTTGTGTTATTTATTTGTAATTCATAAAAAATGTCATTTATTGTTACCCAGCAAACATTTCCCTTCGAAAATGAATCATTAATAATTCTTAAAAGTGAAGAAAATATCCAAATATGAATTCATTTATGATTCGATTTGGATCAGAAATATTGGGTAACGTGACATGGATATGAATCTTTTTTACGACTCATTTATGATTGAAAATTCCTTCATTAAAACGTATGTAAATAAGGCCCTTATATATTCAGTTAAGTGGACAATAAATAAACCTTTTCTTTTTTTTTTTTGTTTTTATTCCAAATATTTAATGTCTTTTGTTTGATTCTTACTCTGTTTAGGTTGACACTACACTGTTTTTTTTTTTTTTTTTTTAATGAAACACTGCACAATTTTATAGTCACTGACATCCGCACTTAACAAAATCTTAACTGAAGTGAAGAATTTTACAATAATTCGGAAAAAGAGATCATTCGCAAGTTCGTTTTCCTTTATTTTTATATACAAATCCATGAGGATCTTCCAATATACTTTATGTGCCTGTGCAAATTCATATTTAACTCACAATATATATATATATAAGTCAATATGCTCGTGTTGTTTTGCAAGTAAAATTTTGTAGTTTTTTTTGTCCATCTTCAAAAAAGTCTCAGAAAAATGAACGTTTTTCGAATACATATTCTTCAGATTTACTGAGGGAAATCTGAACCTTCACCAAAATGTTTGCTGGGTAGTTGGGTTATGATTTATATGTGGTTGAAAAGTTATAAGCCGAACTTGGTAGTCGTCGCGTCGTGGTCGTGCGTCGTGCGTCGTAAATAAAGAAGAAAACAAAGCTGTTGGCAAGTGTTTGTTGTTTTGTTATTGTTGCAATGTCCGAAATAGAAATGCAATTTGTGTTTGCATAGTGGTAATTGAAAGGGATGATTTTATTATGTTGATTAATCACTGTCCTGCATTTATCTATATGTATGGCCTCCTTAAAACAGGTAGTTGGTGCCTTTCCTTTGTTTTGGTGATTCATAAAAAATATTTGAATATACCCGGGTATCTGAACACCATGCAAATACCCGGGTATTGTTTCGGGTACCCGGTCAGAATTAAGAGCTCTACTGTATAGGATGTCTCACTTCTCACCGCTCAAAGAAACCACAAAAGCGTACCAGATTCATATTTTTGTTTTGCTTTTTTTTCAGAACAGAAAAACAACTGACCTGCCATTCCAATTTAAAAAGGTTCAATTCAAAGTTCAAAATTATTTATTTTTGTTGCAGTAAAGTTGTTGTAATACAATAAGTAATATTTAAAATTCTTTAAATATCGTTCTTGTAGTAAATTTTAAAAACATCATTCATTTGTATGGTAATGATGTCTGATATTGTTAAACGAGTAAAAGCTAGTAGCCAATAAAATTTGGATCGAATAAAACTTTTGTCAATCTTTAATACGAAATCACTTATAGCAGCAATTGAAATTAATTGAGATAAAACGTTAAAGTGTCCGTAGCTCAGTGGTTAGGTGCGTTGGCTGCTAAGCAGAACGTCGTGGGTTCGAATCCTACTCGTGCCCATAGTTTTTATTTCATCTTTCACGGACACTTCCTCTTGGAAGTGACAAAACTTCCAAGAGTATCAATCTGTCATGAAAAAGTGCTCCTCAACTTTGCCGTTCGGAACCGGCGTTAAATTGTAGGTCCCCTCAATTCTTCACACGCACCCAGAGAATTGTTGGAGAGAGTAAGCGACTTAGGCCTTGGCTCTTCAAGAGCTGTCGCGCCACTCTATTTATTTTTTATTTTTTTTAAACGTTAAGGTGAACATAAAATGTTTCCGCAAATGAGACGCATTTTGCCGGCTTATTAGTAACTTTTAGGAAATACGTACGTGAAATTGTATTAAAAGATGTGAGTTTTGTTGAACTATCCACAGAATTTAAACATAATAAACACATATCAAAAACATACATCAACAATACAATAACTTGCACACAGAAAGGTATAAACACTACTTATTGTCCCGAGAGACTTTGAGCACAGATATGCATACATAAGTTTATTTTCAGTGTTAATATAAAACATGTATGATCCTTTTTTTGGAACAGATATAAAAAGCAACATACCCAAACCCAACCAACGTCATCTTTTCATTTCTAAATTTTGTTATGGCTATAATATAAAGGGTGATTCACTCGCGTTGTGCCAAAAAGCTAGAGCGTGTAGATAGAGTTGAGACAAGAAAAAAATTTTATGGGAGGGGGGTATATTCCCCCCCCCCCCGTTTAACCGGGAGGGGCAATTTTCTGAAAAATTGACTTATGTTATAAAAAAGATATTAAAAATCAACACCATCGTTAACAACACCGTGTTGGACCTTTTTGGAAAGTCAGAAACTTTTTCTTTCATTTTGTTTTTAATTTAATTTGTTTTAAAGAATTGTTTAAAATATATTAATTTTCAAACTCAAAACTTTCAAAAAAAAAAAAAAAACTAAAAAATAATTTTT
>CAKKXW010000003.1:31876602-31887460 GCA_920937365.1 Sphaerophoria rueppellii | reverse complement strand
GATTAATTGAGTGGTTAATTTCTAGGCTTCGTATGGTTCCTTGAATAGGTAGGGAGAACGCGTTATGATTGAGGTTTCCCATCTCCTGACAGTCTTCATACTAGAGAGTTAAAACCTTATTTCTTGCAGTTTATGGACACTAGAAAAACTTTGTTGCACAAAATACCTGATCCAATGGAGCCTGTAAAAAAATATCGCATTTACATGGCCGCACTGAGTGGTAATTTATTTGTGAAATTTTGTGACAAATTGATTGGACCTGATTTGTTGAATTTGTACCTAAAGCGAACATGGCATATTTTTCACTTGGAACAATTGTCGGATGGAGCTCACCAACTATTCCAAAATTGAGAGATCATACTTCTGACAGTCCTCTACCCTTTGGAGTTAGTATTGCGCAAGAGGGATGGATAAGTTCCTTGGTATGCTTCGGATCTTTAATTGGTGAGTTAATTAGATAGGCGCTAGTTAAGTTAAAACAGCAATATCACAGCTGAAATCAAACAAAGCACCTAGAGCAGATGGTCTAGGTGCCCAGTTTTTCAAAACAGCAGGCAACGAGCTGGATATGAGCATGCACCAAATCGTCTGTAAGATAATGGTCAGAGGAATGCATGCCCGATGAATGGAACCTCAGCATTGTTTGCCGGATCCTGAAAAGAAGATAATCTAAACTACGCCAACTACAGAGGAATCAGCCCAATTAACATCGCCTACAAGATCCTCTCTGACGTAATATGTGAACGTCTGAAGCCTTTCGTCAACAATCTGATTGGCCCTTATCAAAGTGGCTTCAGGCCAGGAAAGTCAACCATCGACCAAATTTTCACGTTGCGGCAGATCCTGGAAAAGACCTATGAACTCCAAATCGATACCCACCACCTTTTCATCGATTTTAAGGCCGCCTATGACAGCAGCTACAGAGAAGAACTGTACAAAGCTATGTCTAGTTCTGGCATCCCTGCCAAGCTCGACGACGATGTCTCCATCGTCTCACGCTCACGCTGCTTTATCAGGGTTGGCAACGAGCTTACGGAATCTTTCGACGACGAAAAAGGATTCAGACATAGCGATGCACTGTCATGCGACTTCTTTAACATCGTTCTTGAGAAGAACCTTCAACACCTGAGGTACTATCTCCAAAAGTCTGTCTCGCGTACGCGCGCCGATCATACTGATGTGATGGGAAGAACACAGTGTGGTGTCAATGGCGTCTTCGTGAGAATTGAGACAGAAGCGTTTAGCGGTAAATGAGGGAAAAACGAAGTATATGCTGTAGGAAGGACACCCAACACCGACCGACGGCTCGGACAGAACATCACAATAGACGCATACAACTTCGAGGTAGTAGAGGAGTTTGTCTACCTAGGCTCCGCTATAAACACGCGCAATAACACCAGCGCTGAGATCAGACGAAGAATAACTCTTGCTGATCGCTGTTTCTTTGAGCTAAGAAAGCAATTGAGTGGAAAAGCCCTTTCTCGAGCAACTAAGGTAAAACTGTACAACACCCTCATCATCCCAGTCCTGCTGTATGGTGCAGACGCATAGACCTTGACAAAATCGGATGAAAGTGCCTAAGGCTGTTTCGAGAGGAAAGTTCTTCGGATCATCTTTGGCCCCGTGTGCATTGAAGGGGAATGGCGAAGAAGATATAACAGTGAACTTTACGGGTTGTTCAACTACATGGACTTAGCCAGAAGGGTCAAGGACCAGAGACTCAAATGGCTCGATCATTTAGAGCGGATGGACACCAATACTCCGGCCCTGAAAGCCTTCGACACTATTCCCGAGGGACGCAGGAGGAGAGGAAGACCGCGACTCAGGTGGTGCACTCAATCACCTTGGAATGCAAAACTGGAGACAGCTAGCTAGGGACCGAGCTAGCTGGCGGAAACTGTTGATTGAGGACTGTAGCGCCACCTTAAGTAAGTAAGTAAGTTAAGTTTGCGTTTTCGTTGTGTTTCATCGGATTCTAACTGCGCCACAGAGTGGTGGCATGGAATGGATCAGCAGATAAAACGCCCCTTGTGGAACGGATCGCCAGATACAATGTCACTGGTGATACGGATATGAAGGTTGAATGTCACTGGTGGCACAGATCAGCAGGTACAATGCCACTAATGGCACAGATATGAAGGTTTACTGTCCCTGGTGGCATGGATCAGCACGTATAATGCCCCAAGTGGAACAAATCAGCAGGTACAATGCCCCTGGTGGCACAATTTAGCAGGTATAAGGCCCCTTGTGACATGAATCAGCAATAACAATGCCCCTGGTAGAACAGATCAGCAGGTTTATTGTCCCTGGTGGCACAAAACAGCAGGTTCAATGTCCCTTGTGGCATGGATCAGCAGGAGCAATGCACCTTGTGGTACAGATCAGCAAGTACAATGCCATTGGTGGCACGTATATGCAGGTTTAATGTCCCGGGTGGCACGGATCAACAGGTATTATGCGCCTTTGGGGCACGGATCACCAGATACAATGCTTTTTGTGGCACAGATTGGCAATAACAAACCTCCTGGTTGCACGTATTGGCAGGTACAGTGCCAGATGCCAGGGTTAGAACGCTGTTAGAAACAACACTGATTGAAATTAAGAATTTTCATTATTTAGGGGAGAGGGGGTGGAATTTAAATTAGCCTTTCTATACAAATTGCTACTAAAATCCACTTTTTGGCCGATTATCCCTCAAATACATTTAATTTCCTTCTTTTTATAGCGGCTCCAATAGCTGGCCCCTTAGCTGGAAAGATCGGACGAAAATGGGCCTTGCTCTCAAGTTCTGCATTTTACACCTCTGCCTACGTCCTCTTGATGGTTGGAGGTTCAATTCCTGCAATCTATGTCGCTCGTTTGTTTCAAGTAAGTCTTGTCTAACCCTGTTTAAAATTTCAACAAAAGAGTAAATGGTGTTTTATCCCAAAACAGGGCCTTGCATCAGGACTTTCAGCCACCATAATGCCAATGTACATTGGAGAAATTGCAACCGATGATTGCAGAGGAGCTATTGGGTCTCTTATGACTCTTCTAATGGCTGGTATACATTTCAAATTCACTGTTTCACTGACATACAAAACTAAGTCTTTCTTTTTTTTATAAGCTGGTATCCTTTACGTCTACATCATTGGACCATTCGTGAGTTACATGACCCTCCAGTGGTGCTGCATTGTGATTCCAATTATCTTTTTTGCAACTTTCGTATTCATGCCTGAGAGTCCCTATTACTATGCCATCAAGGGTCAGAACGAAAAAGCATTGAAATCCCTCCAGTTCCTTCGTGGTCAGAGTGCAAAAATAGTCGAAGAGGAAATGAATGAGATACAAAAAGCCGTCGACAAATCCATGTCAAACAACGGAACTCTGTTGGACATCTTCAGAAACTCCGGTTATCGAAAAGCCATTCTGATATGTGGTGGACTGCTAATGTTCCAGCAATTTAGCGGCACAACTGCCGTGCTCTTCAACAGTCAATCGATTTTCGCTGCTGCCAAATCATCAGTGGATCCAGGCATTGCTACAATTATAATGGGTTTTGTGCAACTGGCTGGGAATCTTCTCACACCATTCGTCGTCGAACGAACTGGACGAAAGATGATTCTTCTGACCTCAGCAACTGGAATGTTGGTGGCCCTCTTTGGATTGGGTACATTTTTTTATGTTCAAACTTTTGGCGATGCTTCGGGACTTCTTTGGATACCAATTCCGGCACTGCTGGGCTTCAATGCTTTCTATGCATTCGGATTTGGTCCGATTCCATGGGCGATAGTTGGTGAGATGTTCCCATCGAATATTAAGCCAGTGGCAACCTCATTTGTTTCGGTGATAACTTCTTTAGTGTCATTCATTGTGACACGTTGGTATCCGGAACTGAATGCTCTGGGGACGTATTATGCATTTTGGTTTTTCGGCGTTTGTTGCGTTTTAGCAATTTTGTTTGTTGTGTTTGTGGTGATCGAGACAAAAGGCATGAGTTTGCAGACGATTCAAGAGAAATTGCACAAGAGAAAACAATCTGTTGTCTCTACAATAACCAAGGCTTAAGCTTTAAGATAGTGTTAAGTGTTCATCAATTTAAAGAGTAGATTAAGTTTTGTGTGTATTAAGATTGTGTATTCCTTTATTTCTATTTTATTTGTAACTGGTAATAAACGTTGACTCATGCGTCAAGACTCATTTTCGACTTCTCTTTTGAAGAGCATTGCAATTTGGTGGCGGAAATTCAGCTCTCGTTAGCAGAAGACTACTGAATCTGTTTTGAGCAAAAAATGTGGCCCTTATCTTTGAACTACCATCAGCCCAAACGAGCGAGACTCGCGATCAAACTAAGGTTTCTCGCCAAGGGAAAAAACTTCGCAGATCTTAAATAGAATGCAGTAATGGAAGAGTCTACAAACTGTTTTGATCTATATTTGATTTTTACAGTTTTTGGACTCATACGTAGGGTTTTAGCAATTTTTTTGTCTCAGGAGACATATCTGATTACAACTGTATTTGTATTTATGAAAATGTCCTTAATATCTGTTGGGCCGTGTAGGAGTCCAATATCGACGATGAGTAAGCCGAGTTAATGACTCAAAGAACCGTTCGACTGATCCAATCGGCTGATGGACGAAAAATATCCGACTAAAATTCCATGAGCATAGCTCATTCGACCAAGAAATAAAAGTTGTACATCACAATTTCTGATGAAATATATTTGATGTAACATGAAAAGCTTAAACGAATGGGCATTAAGGTTTCAATTCTTCAAAAAAAGATTTTCCCATTCTTTATTTTTCAAAGCCTACACTAAGGTCTGCGCAATTACGCAATCAAACTGAATGTTGACTCTTTTTTTCAAATCAAGTTTCCATTTCAGCTTCAAGGACAAATATTATGCAAATGAATACCGTCACATGACAACGCATCTCCTTGTGTAAACCCTGCGCATGTTTGGAATAACTCGGATGAGCTGTTACCCATTTGCACACTGCACTGCGTATTGTTAAGCGTCATGCGGGACAGCTGCATTAGTTTGTTCGGGATCCCCAATTTAGACATCGCCATCATAAGCTCTTGGCGATGGATGCTATCATACGCAGCCTTAAAGTCATGATAAGATGGTGGGTTTCGACTTGAAATTCGTTGGTCTTTTCCAGGATCTGCCTAAGTGTGAATATTTGGTCTATCGTTGTTCTGCCAGGCCTAAAGCCACACTGGTTTATTGTGTTGCAGACAGGTTAAAGACGCTCACACAGTACGTGGGATAGGATTTTGTATGCAACATTAAGCAGGGATATGCCACGGTAGTTGCATAGTGCCCGTAGCTTAGTGGTTTGGTGAGTTGGCTGCTAGCAGAACTTCGTCGTGGGGTCGAGTCCTACTCGTGCCCGAAGTTTTCATTTATCTTTCACGCACACTGCCTCTTGCGAAGAACTCACAAAACTTCCAAGAGTATCATCTGTCATGAAAAAGTTCTTCTCAACTTTGCCGTTCGGAGTCGGCGTTAAATTGTAGGTCCCCTCAATTCTTCACACGCACCTAGAGAATTGTTGATGAGAGTAAGCCACTTAGGCCTTGGCTCTTCAAGAGCTGTCGCGCCACTGTATTTTATATGCCACGGTAGTTTTTGCATGACATCGGATCGCCTTTTTTGTAGATAGGGCATATGGAGCTTATCAACCAGTCAGTGGGCATGCATTCTTCCTCCCACACCTTGTTGGTGACCTGGTGCATGCGGGTCATCTAAACACTTCCTCCATATTTGAAGAGTTCCGCAGGTATGCCATCCGACCCGGTGGACTTGTTATTAGGTCTGTTCGTTTACTCCATAAAACTGCCTAAAACTGCTATATTCTACCACTTTTTCGTTCTTTTACTGCTACTTATAGTAAAATCTGTCACTTTTGAAGGAGAAAAATATTTCCCCTATCTGCCGATATTTAGCCACACAAATTTCTTGTGGCAGAAGTGCGTTTTTGCGCTGACGATAGTTGACTATAGTTTTTATGTCAAAAGGAAAATGGTTGATGTGTCATAGTTGAAATAGTTAGAAATAGTTGAAATCATCCAAAAACGCTTTTTAGTTAGGTTTGGTTGATCTGTCAAACCAGAAAAAAAAACTTTTAGACTAAAATTTTCTTTTCTTTTCTTTCGATCATAATAATTGAAATGGATAAAGAGACAACAATTTTCGTTGCTCTATATTTATTGCAAAAATTCAAGAATGATCTTGATATGGTAAGATTTTAAAGACAATTGAGATGAGTACATATTTATTTATTTTTGAACAACCCACAGCAAGAAAAGAAAAGTGAAAGAGACTGAAGACCACCTCAGATAAAGAAATCTTCAAGCTGTTCCAAGTAACCCAGTTCCTGATATTCTCCTAATTGCGGCTCCTAGATTCAACGAAAAACTATCAAAACCAATATCTAGTTTGTGATTTTATATAAATAAACGAAAAAAGTCTTTATTCTCTGAAACTAATTAAACATTTTTTATTGCTGACAGACAAACATAAAAACAATGAATTCAAATATGTATGCCGATTTCGTCCTTCATTCATTGATTTGGGTTTCCTTATGCTTGGCTTCTGTGCGAACGTCATTGAGCTTCCTCTCCGATGATCTTCGTAATTTCCTCATCAGTCAGCTCCATTCATCGCTGCGTCGTCAACTTCTTCTCATGCAGAGCAACTTCCTTTTGCCGTTCATGCCGACTGACATTCGAAAATCATTATGCTCATGGACAGTGGCCAACTTGTCCTCCAAAACCATGTCCATGTCCTCGAGTTTTTCGATGACTTTTTGTAAATTAACCGTACGTAGACGCTGACTGTTTTGGCCATCTTTGGCGGCCTGCAAGTCGCCACGCAGTTGAAGTTGAAATAGGGGTGTTTGCGGATTGCAATATAGCCAATTCGATTGGAAGGGTGACCGGTGATAAAATGAGATTCTTGAAATTGGCGTTGAATTTTAAGTCACTTGGAAATGCGATAATTTCCTTGGTGTGTATCTCCTCGTAGTGACTAAGGATTTTCAGTTTGACTCGTGAAGCTTTAAAATTTGTAGGGGGAACATTATTTTCCTTATATTTTTGTAATGGTATATTTTTAATTCAAGACGAACAGAAATGCTTTGATTGGAATTAAATTTGCGGCGGCACGGATACGGACAACTACGACGGTAAATAATGCACGAACAGAATGTTTTTTTTTTAGTGATTGATAGTCATTAAAAACACCATTAAACAGAAAAAAAAGACTTTGACACATCAACCATATTCAACTCACCTCCTGAGTAGAGTTGGGAATAGTTAGAAATAGTAACGATTTGACACTTTAACACTCACCGCAAAAACGACAATTGTGGTTACGAAACGTAACTATATTGGCGTGCAAAAACGAGAAATAGTCAACTATAGTCAACTATAGTCAGCGCAAAAAGGCACTTCAGTTGTGTAAGTTGTGTCAAAATTTTTTTTTCTATTATTTTTGACATTTCATTGTGTTCATGTTTTGTGCACTTGCTCATAAAAAAAGTGACGTTTAAAAAGTGGGAGAATTTTGTGTTCAACGCGTTTTTACTTTTGTGCACATTTGTTTTTTTTTTTTTCTGAGAAATGTATCCCCACTCCTCGAAATTTGACAGTTTTTACACAAACTGCCCAAAAAGTAAAAGAACGGGCCTATTATTTAGCTTTTTGATGGCTTTTCTACCTCTTCTTTGTGGGGGCTGGGACTGGGTCTTCATTGACTGGTCTTGCTTCTCCTTCGTCATTAGCTCGCTCGACATTTTGCGCATTCAGCAGCTGTTCGAAGTGCTGCTTAAAAACATCTAAAATTCCTTCACTGTTTCGGAGAGCTTGTGTCCCGGTTCTGAAACCAGAAGCTAATTGCTTCGACCTTTTAACGAAACGCTGGGTGTTGTTTTGGCAAGAGACTCTTCTAGATCTTTGAGCTGAGAAACTGCGGATGCGTTTGCTTCCTTCGGAGCGTCTTTTTCTCATTTCTCCTCTTTGTATACTCTTCTCCTGCTGCTCTTGTTTTCCGTTGCAGCATCTGCAAATAGCATTTTCCGTCTCTCTTTTCAATAACGCGCACTCATCATCATATCACGGGTTGTTTTTTAGGGGTGGCTGGTAATCTATGGTGGTCTCGGCGAAATTGGATCTATAAATTGTTGACATCTGTGGTATTTGGGAGGAGGGCGGAGAGTCGCCCACTAAGGCGCTCACTGTAGTCTCTGGCATTATCCAGAGTGCAAAGGCAACCGATGTTGAATTTTTTCCTTGGGGCCGCACTTGTTTTTCTGTCGCTTGATAGTCGAGCTCTAAACTTATCCACTACCAGAAGAAAGTGGTGAGGGTCGACATTTGCTCCTCGGAAAGTGAGCACGTTCAAGATGTTGGATGCGTGCCTTGCGCCGATTAGCACATAGTAGATTTGGTTGGTGGTTCGACCGTCCAGAGATCGCCAGGTTGCTGTGTAGATCTTTTGTCTTGGAAACCTAGTGCTACTTATCACCAGTCGATTAGTCGGAAGCCGTTATCTGTTGTATCTTCGTGGAGGCTGTGCTTTCCAACTAATCCGCCAAAGATGTCTTCCTTCCCGATTTTTGCATCGTACTGTGGACAGGCTCCCTAGGCTCTATACAGGAGGTCATAAAAATCCTCCTTGCTTGACTCCCCGTCATTATCGGTAGGGGCGTGTGCACATATTATACTGATGGTTTGTAGTGTGGCCTTGATCCGAATTACAGCCAGGCGATCACTAATTGGCTTGAAATCCATGACTTCGGACCTAAGCCGATTTGACACGACGAATCCGAAAAAATGTGACAATTTTTTCTTTTGATTATCCCTAATCTTATCCATCGTATTTCCTAGATCGCAGTAATGTCTGCCTTATACTGCGAGAGGACAGATTCAAGTTTCTGAGTTGCACCTTGAGTGTAGTGTGTTCTTACATTCCAGCTTCAAAATCTCTCCGTTGTCGTTCCGGGTCTGGTTATCATAAGAGGGGGGTCATTATCCGAGGGTGGCGTCTCCCTCATAACGTTCAAGTTTTTTATAGTGGAGGGGTTGTTAGCCCCTCGCACTAACCTCCAAATTTTTTGGGCTTCTGTTTCTCCGTTTTGCACCCGCACTTACAAGTTTCGCAAGTTATATCTAGAGATATAACCAGTGCCCAGTGGTGACCACGAGGAGGTAAAGTAAGCACTTGGTGTGTAGGAAAAGTTACAGCATACGCCCCCAGATCCTACAACACCCAACCACTATCTTTACATACCCACCAAAAATGTTGAAATTCAACGGTGACAAAGGGTTTCGTTATTTCTTGTTGTTTTGTTTTAGTGTAAATCGAGGTTTCGCTGATGATGAGCTGCATGTCAGTTCAAAATGCATACGATTTTTAAAATTTTATAAATAAAATTACGGATTTTTGTTTGAACATTTAAATTTCGTGTTTTTGTTGTAAAATTTTGGCATTTGTAGTCAATAAAGGAAACTACCTTCTTAAATATTTTTTTGAAAATTTCGACTACAACATCGGTTCACCACTTTTAAATATTAAATTTTGAAAGTTTTAACATTACTAATTGCTTATTTAGCAAACATTTGTTACCAACAGGTTGATGAAAATAAATAAAAAAATAAATAAGTATAAAGTTTTTTATTTGCAATTTTATTTGCTTTTGTTAATAATAATTGAAGAAACAACTATTTACTGCTTAGCTTATGATAATGTCAATAGTCAAGCAATGAAGATAAACAAAATTTGCATTTATCAACACAATTTAGATAATGTTGATAAACACACATCCACACTCTTCAACTTTTATGATATATTTATGACAATTATTAACTTAAAATTGAACCTTTCGCTTGGCTTAAAAATTCAGAAACTTTTTATCATATAAATTCCCACGAGCAATTTTTTATCTTCTTAATTCTAAAATTTTATTTGTTCACTTAAATCTTTAAGTAACTCAGGATAACTTAGAAATAATTATCATCGATTTCATCAAATAAAATCGAATCATCAATTGGGTCTATGAACGACAGAATAGCCAGATGTGAGGAAGAAATAGGCGAACTTAAGGAGAGCAACATCTCTCTTCACCATAAATTGGAAGACATCGAGCGAATCAAACGCTTAAATGATATCGTGATTAAAGGTGTGCCGCTAGTTGAAGATGAGAGTGCTCTCGGCATCGTTAAAAACATATCATCTTGTGTTAAACATGAGCTTTCTCCACACATTGAAGCGTTTCGTATTAAGAGCAACTCAACGAACATCGTTAGCCCACCAGCGATTGTAGTAAGGTTATCATGTCATGCAGAACAAAAAGCTTTTTTGAATGCAATTCGCAAATTTAATGGTCTTACACTTGCTCATCTCGATAACTTTACATCAAATACTCCAATCTACTTAAATGAAAGTTTGACAGCTGTTAATAGCAAAATTCTTCGTGCGGCATTAAGTCTTCGTAAGCTGAATAAAATCTACTCGGTTAAAACTAAAAGTGGACTTGTGTTTATTAAACAAAAAGCCGACTCTCATGAACAAAAAATTATTAATTTGAGTGATCTTCCCCCCGCTTGATAAAATTATACGGAATCCCGACCCAAGTTGGCTACATTGAGTGCTGAAGATAAATGATTATTTTATTTCGATTCTTTTTTTTTTTTTTGTGTTGCACTGCTTATTTTAACTCATTGTTAAGTTTAATATAAGAATTTTTCATTACTATTACTTTCACTGAATTTATTTCTATTTAAATTTATAATTATTATTATTATTATTTTTTTTTTTCTTTTTTACTTAATATCATCATTTCTTAGAAGTGCTACTCTTTTTTCAATTATT
>CAKKXW010000003.1:31860782-31872909 GCA_920937365.1 Sphaerophoria rueppellii | reverse complement strand
CGAATTTTAGGTCACTATTGTTGAGGAAGTCACTGTACTTGGAGTGCTAATTGATAAGAAACTGGATTTTAAGCAACATATTCACCGAATTTGCGCTAAAGCAAATTCACTACTAGGTTGGATAAAGAGAGAGTCTCTCCAATTTTTTTACCCTTATGTTATTAAACAACTTTATAGTTCATTTGTTAGACCTGGTGTTAAGTATTCTTGTCAGGTATGGGCTCCCCAGTACAATTGTCTTATAAATAGAATTGAACAAATTCAAAAACGGTTTTTGCGGTTTGCTCTTAGAGGATAAGATTGGCAAGATCCAATAAATCTACCTCCCTAACATTCCAGACTTAAACTAATTGACTTACTGTTGTATATTGCAGTTATTGAGAGTCTTCTTTTAATATTGATTGACAGTTACTCTCGCACTTGCAGTTCAACCTCGGTACAACCTAGTTGCCATATAGTTAAATACATCTATTTGAATTCCTGATATCACGTGGTTTTATTTTATACGAAGACGTTATATTCTGGCGACGAGGATAAAACTCGAATAAATAAAAAGACTTAAAACTTATTTAATTCAAAAGATTAGTAATTTAATTTTTCAATTAAAAGTTAATATGAGTAAGTTGATAGGCGGTTGATAGGCCTTTTGAAAGTGGTGATAACTTCAAAGACTATGAAGATAGAATTAAAAACCTTTTTCTTTTAAACGACGTGCAAGACGATTCCCCAACCAATAAAACTTTCGTCGAAAATTTGCTGAGATCTCAATTTGCTCAGAAGCCAAACAAACGTGCAGAGCGTTTTAAGTTTCACAACATTGTACAACAACCCGGAGAACAAATAAGTGATTTTATCGTCAAACTTAAAGCTGCTGCTCAAGATTGCGGTTTCGGTGATGTGTTAAAACCAGATGCAGGTTCATCAGCCAAGGAAGATCCCAATTTGGATTCTAAATTAGGTGTCTACAAATTACGCTTGCTAGAAAAAAAACCTATTCTAATATAATCAATATATGTTAATGTTTATTTCCATTTATTTGTTTCATATTTTGTCATTATCTTCTACGTTAAAATATTTGAATAGTAAAAAACAAACACATGCATTATTGTTGCTCGTAGGTTCAATTTATATGAAAAACATTAGGAAGTTTCAAAATTTCGAAAATATTTTTCCCAGTGATAGAACTGGTGCATAACGATGCTGGTGTTAAATTTGACAATTTTATCGATAGCTTGCGATCATAATTATGGAGTAATGCGAGATGTGGCGATAGTTTTACAGGGTTTCTCAATTGTTAAAATAGAGTGGTGTGACAGCTCTTGAATTGCCAAGGCCTAAGTTGCTTACTCTTATCAACAATTCTCTAGGTGCGTGTGAAGAATTGAGGGGACATACAATTTAACGCCGATTCCGAACGCCAAAGATTTGTCAGTTCTTCGCAAGAGGCAGTGCCCGTGAAAGATGAAATAAAAACTATGGGTACGAGTAGGACTCGAACCCACGACGTTCTGCTTAGCAGCCAACGCACCTAACCACTAAACTACGGACACTATGTGGTACATACAAAGGATAAAATCGAAAATTTGAAATTTTTTCAGTCAGGGGGTGTCGTAGCCACCTACGTTAACATTATTATTATAAATTATATGGAGAACTTTGTAGTACAGTAGAATAATGATATTTGGCATACAAGCACAACGTGCAATAGAACAAATAAAAAACATAAAAATAAATAAATAAATCGGGTGGCGCGACAGCTTTTGAAGAGCCAAGGCCTAAGTGGCTTAATCTCATCAACAATTCTGTAGGTGCGTGCGAAGAATTGAAGGGACCTACAATTTAACGCGCGCCGATTCTGAACGGCAAAGTTGAGAAGCACTTTTTCATGACAGATGATACTCTTGGATGTTTTGTCACTTCTTCGCAAGAGGCAGTGCCCGTGAAGGATGAAATAAAAACTATGGGCCCAGGTAGGACTCGAACCCACGACCTTCTGCTTAGCAGCCAACGCACCTAACCACTAAGCTACGGACAAAACATTCTAAGTAAAAAAAATTAACTTATTTACATTAGTTTACAAATTTCTTTCACAACTAATAGTTGATTCGATGTAAGTCCACTTAAGACATTTGCAATGCACCTACGAGTATTTGCTGAATCTTAGAACTTTGCATTGTTTAAGATCTCATTACTTTTTGTGGCTGATTTGCTAGGCAGAATTTTTGTACGGGAGAACTTTTCTCTTTTTTTACATTAATGTTTTTGGTGTGATCCTTGTTTCTCGATAACTTGGAAAATCCTGTCTCGCATTGAACAAAATTTTTAATTTATACATTTTTTTTTAAGGACTCGTTCTCCAACCAAGCTTTATTTATTCCCTTTTTTGGTCTGCTACATTTGTGTACTTCTTTCTATTTGAGTAGGCAAATCTGTTTGGTTAAGGTCAGGACTACATGAAGGCCAAGGCAAACACTGAATTCCACTGATATCAAACCATTCACGAATCACGACCAATACCACTTGCATTTTGAATAGAAGCTTTTTCCGTCGTACAATAAAATTTTCTCCAGATTCCTCCATCTCCAATGCATAATTCAACATCTCCTTGTATTTTTGCCATTCATTTTGGATTTGAAAAACATCAAGTGAATCTTCTAAATTTTTTGTCGTTGTAGGAAGTTTTTCTTCGTGTATGAATATGAATAATTAAAAAGAAATATTTTGCTCGATTTCCCCTTCGAATTTAAGTCAACTTTACCTAATTAAACTGGCCCTAAATACACTTCCATGGGACCTGCCTCATCAGAAAATTTATTTTGATTTAAATTAATTTTTTTTTTCAATTGTTATTCTAGAATAGTTCAGTGCTACAAGTGCTTTGTTTGAAGTGCGAAAAAACTTACTACTTTCGAATAAAAAATGATAACCATCCCCTAGCATTGACCATAAATTCACAAAGAACCATCAAATGAAAACTCCCCAAAACCACGCCCACTCAATTTTTCAACTGTAATTTTTATAATTTTTTTTTATTATTATTTATTACACTATTTTTCTTTTGTTTACTATCATAAATATATATAATTGAATTAATACAAAAAAAATAATTATAATAAACAAAATTTATTCAGTTAGTTTAGTAACCAATTGCTTTATATCCTCATAAATTGTAAAATTATTTTGTTAATTTTTCTTATTCATTAGAAAAGAAATTATAACAACGAAAATTATTATTGAAGGAATTTCTAAACAGTTTTTGTATCATTCTCATTTTGTTTAAATTATATTACGTAACCTCAAAGAAGTTCAAAAATTTTATTTTAATGTTGTTCATTAATGTATCTTCTCCATCTCCATCTATTTTTTATTAATTCTATTTCATTTAAAAAATTGTATTGTTTTCTATCTTTTATGTTAAGTATTAAATGTTTTATGGTTTTTTTTTTTTCTTATATAAAACAGGAAACGTTTTTTTCTTTTTCTTTATTTGTCTATTAACTTTATATTCAAATTAAATAAAAATGATTACTCCCCATATCCCCATTACTCCACATAACAGTTCCTTTTTTCAGTATTGAAGGATATGCTCCAGACAATGCGATGCAAATTTAAACTTTTACAAAAAACAAAATATAAAAAATTAGTACTTCTCAAGTTAATGTGCTTTTTCTGGATTTGAAACAGATGTGCATAATTTTAACTAGGTACCTCGTACCGGAATTGCTACTTAAATTTCAGTAACTTAGTAATGGGGCTTTAAAAAGCGAAGAACTAGTTTTTTTCAAGTCTTTTGGTACATATCTACATCTATACATCTACATCGTACTTTAGTACGAGCATCAGTATTTTTAAAGACTAACCAATACTTATTAAAACAAGCACTAGGCCAATACATTTCGGTACTTTGAAGTACCAGTACCAGTTCTTTAAAGCATCAGTTCTAGTGCTTTCATTTCACAGACCGTTGTTTACATCTTTCCACCAATACTAAGGTTTTGAAGTACCAGTATCTTTCAAGTATTTGAAGTAGTTGCTTCACATGCCGGTAATAGCTAGTAGTATTTTAGTTGCGCTGGGATTCGCACTTGAAAATGTTTGAACGTAATAACGAATGAAGCACTATTCACATAAACACGAGCAGTGCCAACGAATGAACGAAAATTCGTCGATTTTGACATTTCTTTCACATGAGAGATTTTAATTCGTCGCGAATGAACAACCAAAACACAAGGCAAGAATGATTTTTGAGGTTAAACGCTCGCGAACACTTTGTTCGTTGGGAGTGTGGATGATATGTGGAGCGCGAATAGAGTTTGGCAGTTCGTATCAACTATAATTCTTTTCGCGGCGAATATGAATTTGATTTCTCAAATTTATTAAATCAGTATTCACATGAGCACGACCAACGGACGACGAATAAATGAAGAAAACTGATTTTAGGGGCCAGTTAAAGCGATCATTAAAAATAATCATTAAAGATTTTCATTTGGATAATGTGGTGTGTTGAACTTTGATTTTATATACCAATCGATGGCAAATCCATTGAAATAATTTTTCCTGGCGAAAAAATATCCAAGAAAAGAATATTTTTGATGAAAAATGGATTCATTTATTTTAATGATGAAAATTTGTTTTAATGACAAGCTAATAATTAAATTTCAAAAAATGAAACACTTTGTTTCAGTGTTTGTGTTCCGTTTTTTTAATGTTCCATCTTTCATTAAAAAATTTAATGAAGCATTTCTCATCATTAAAAAAATATTTGGTGTCAAAAATAAAAATATATGCTTGAATGACATTAAAGTAATAGCATTTTTTTAGTGATCGCTATAATCACACGTAAGTAAAAAATCTAATTTTCATGTATTCCAAATTTTAATTATGGTTTTTAATGATTGCTATAACTGGCCTCTTAGATACGTTTGAAGCGGTATTTCCTTAGAAATTCTCAACAAAACGATCAAAGTGGATAGACAGGTACTGGCTCTTTGCATTTTCCAGTACAGATACTAAAATTTCGTCCGACCGAACCATCGGCTTCGGTCGAATTCGGCAAAAAAAAAAAAAACAAAATTCGGCTTCGGTATATTCTAGGCCGAAGTTTTGGCCGAAGCCGAAGAATTTTTGTATTGATATCGAGAATCGTAGTAAAAATAAATAAATAGAGTGGTGCGACAGCTCTTGAAGAGCCAAGGCCTAAGTGGCTTACTCTTATCAACAATTCTCTAGGTGCGTGTGAAGAATTGAGGGGACGCCGATTCCAAACGGCAAAGTTGAGAAGCACTTCTTCATGACAGATTGATACTCTTGGAAGTGTTGTCAGTTCTTCGCAAGAGGCATTTACCGTGAAAGATGAAATAAAAACTATGGGCAAGAGTAGGAGATTGAACCCACGACGTTCTGCTTAGCAGCCAACGCACCTAACCACTAAGCTTCGGACACTACGTAGAATCGTAGTAGGCGCCGAAAAAATTCAAGTTTTGAATATTTGAAATTGTTGGACAAAGAAGCTTAATTATCTCAGGGCCGTAGCTGTAAAATTTTTGTCTGCTCCACCCACTAGTGTGCCCAGCAAACAACTGTTCATTGCTGATGGGCAGATATATGTATGCGGACAGGTGATCAAATTTGAGTGGTGACAATGTTGACAAACTTTTGTTCTTAGTGTACAACATAAGACTCTTTGATTTTGAATATTAATTTACTGAACTAAGTGCTTAAAATGATTTTTTTACTTTTGTTATTATTAGTGATTTGTGTTATATTTTTTGAACAAAGAAATTTTATTTTAATAAAATATTTTTTTCTTATACGAAATGATAATTCTTCACTTCATTCAACCATCGGCTTCGGCCGAAACTTTTTTTTAGCCTAACATTTGGCTTCGGCAGAAAATCAACCACCGCTACAATGGTTCTTTGGTACTTGAAATCAGAAATACTTGATTACTTAATGGTTTCAAAGACCTTGTACTGGTACTTGGAGAAAAAGTAGTAGCAGTACTTACCAGAGCTGTAAGAGAATGCAATCTTTTGGTATTGCATCGTCAAAAGTCCCATTCATTTAACTAAATGTTGGGAATGCATTTACATTCCTTATTGCAATACTTTAACTTGGAAGAAAAAATAGCAGTTAAATTTGAAGTCTTTTATACAAAAATCATTTAGAACAGTTAAGACTTGAAGTCAAAAGAATGCATTAATTTTTACTGCTTGCATTCTTTGAAATCTTTTAATATTCTTTAACATTCATTGCAGTAATTAAGTCTTTTGATTGCATTCAATGTAATGCAGTCATTTGACTGCTTTTGCAGCCTTTTGACTGCTTGAAGTCTTTTAACTGCTTGAAGTCTTTTAACTGCTTTGAAGTCTTTTAACTACTTGAAGTTTTTTAACTGCTTTGAAGTCTTTTCTACAACTTTGTCTGCACTACACATTTAAATTAAGTAAGACATTGACTTTGACATTTCGCAGTACTTCGCACATGAATGTAACGAACTACAGACACTTAGCAGCCCTGGCGACTGAGGCCATCGCTTGGACAGAACAAGACACTAATACAAGAGAGAGAGACAGACAGACAGATAGACACATAGAAAGGAAGAACACATAACACAAACATAGTGGTACAGAGGAGGAGATAGATTTTAATTCTCATAACATGGCATAGGTGGCCTCAGATAACCTGGCGGTTTTTGTAGAAAAATAATGCTGCCGAAGCGGGGGCTTGAACTCGTAGCGTTCGGCTTAGGAATCAACTACTCTATCCTCAGAGCCATGGCCACCTGCTGAAATTAAATAGTAGCAGTTAAAAGACTTCAAAGCAGTTAAAAGTCTTCAAAGCAGTCAAAAGACTTCAAGCGGCTAAAAGACTTCAAGCAGTTAAAAGACTTCAAACAGTCAAAAGACTTCAAAACACTTAAAAGCCTTCAAGCGCTTTAAAGGCTATAAAAGCAATCCAATAACTGCATTACATTGAATGCAACCAAAAGACTTAATGACTGCAAAGAATGGAAAAAACTTTTAAAAGATTTCAAAGAATGCAAGCAGTAAAAAGTAATGCATTCTTTTGACTTCAAGTCTTTTAACTGCTCTAAATGACTTCAAAATACTCAAAAAATAAGTCTTTTTAATATTTTTACTGCAATACAAAAGTGATTGCATTCTTTTACAGCTGTGGTACTTACTACTTGGAATTAAAAAGACATGCCAACAACAAAAATAAACTCAAAACAAATTTTAAGAAGAAAAACTGAAATAATAAACAAAAAAAATAGTGAAATGTTCACAGGAAATGTTTTTTTTTCTTTTTTAATTTATTTAAGTGTATATAATTATTATTATCCTTTATATATATAATAGTTTAACAAATTTATTATTTTCCTTATTACAATGTTCTGTTCTTTATTTTTTCTTTTGTTATTAAATTCAGTTTGTTTTATTTCTTCTTATTAAATTTAGGGTCTTTCGTTTTGTTGTTTTCAATGTTTAAAAAAAAATCCATTTTAATTTTTTTAAAGATTTTTATTCGTTTTTTTGTTTTGTTTTATTTTTTGTATTAATTATAATAACTGTTATAATTATAATAATATTAATAATGATGGGTCTCATAATTTTTGTTTGTTTCTTATTTCAATTGAATATGCTTTGTTTTATTTTTGTTTGTTTTTTTTTATTTATTTAGTTGTATATTTTGTTTTAACAATTGAAAAAAAGAAAAATACAAATAAAATTAGAACTTAATTACATTAAATTTGTTTTTTTTTTTAGAAAGAAGGTGTTTTCTTTTGATTCAAGGAAAGTGACTGGAAAGAAAGTAAATTAAAAAAAAAATTAAAAACAAACACAAATTCAAAATAAAGATATGATGAGACGAGGCCAGAGGTCTTCGATGAAGGAAACTGATTTCTTTGATTTTTTTTTGGGGTTACCGCTCTTTTCTCCAAAATTTCAAATGGAGCGAAAAGAGGACATTTCTTAGACGATGTGAAAGAAAAACATAATTTTCTCTTTTATTTTATTTTTAAGAGAAAAAAATATAATTAAAAAAAAAAAGAGAAATTAAAACAAGTTTTGTAAAATAAACAAAAAGCAAACAGAGAAGGAAAGAATGAGAGGGAGATAGAACAATAAAATGAGTCCAAAATAAAACGGTTAAACTAGAGGAGAAAAATGTACAAATATTTGTTTTATTGTTTCTAGCTTTTTATTCCTGTTGGTTTTCTTTCTTTTCATTTTTATCGTTTTTTTATTATTATTTTTAATATTTCTATTATTTAATTTAAAACTTTCAAATTTTAAGTTTTATTTGTTTTCTTTTTTTTTTTTGTTGTTTTCTTGCCGTAAATAATAGTATTTATATATTTTATGTGTGTTTTTTAATGTTGTTTTTTTTTTCAATTTCCTTTGAAGCAGATTTTTGTTGTTTATTTTTTTTGTGTGAAAAAAATGAGAATGGATTCTGGTGGTGGTGGAAGAGAAGGAGAGAGACAGATAGAGATATAGAGAGACAGAGAGAGAGAGAGAGAATTATTTGTAGGTGGTAAAAATGTGTGCAAGTTGTTGTTCTCTAAGTTTTGCGATTGACTAACTGCTGCTCTTGGTAGCACTCATCAAAACATCGTCCACCATCAAAGTTGCTCCCTCAGTTACTGTGGCCGGCCGTTGTTGTTTCGATTTTAGCTCTACTTCTCCTTCCTTTTCACCATCTACTAATTCGACACTCTGCTGCTGTTGATGTTGTTGTTTTTGTTGTTGTTGTTTTTTCTGTTGCTGCTCTTGTTGTTCCCCTAATTCTGATCTCTCCTATTGTTGGCTAGTCGCTTTTGATAACGTATTATGCAAATTCGTTTGTCCATTTACAATTGGCAAAAAGTATGGATGTGCCATAGCTTCGCGAGCTGTTAGCCGCTCAACATGATCATAGCGCAGCAATTTATCAAGAAAATCAAGCGCCTCCGGCGACACCAAATGCTGATTATCCGAATGCACAAATCGTTCCCATCGCTTGCGCGAATGCCTCTGCAATATATCATGGAATCGCGGATCCAATTCGATATTGTATTTATCTAAATAGGCATACAGTTCTTCGGTGCCCAGCACCCTAGCTATACGCACTAGCTGATCATAATTATCATGTCCATGGAAGAATGGCTCTTTGCGGAATATCATCGATGCCAGCATACAGCCCAATGACCACATGTCTAGAGAATAATCGTACATCTGATAATCCACCAATAGTTCGGGACCTTTGAAATAACGCGATGCCACACGTACATTATACTCCTGACCGGGATGATAGAATTCCGCCAGACCCCAATCGATCAAACGCAATTTCAAATTCTCATGATCGATCATCACATTGTGGGGCTTCACATCGCGATGCATAATACCCATGCTGTGACAATAATCGAGCGCCTTCAACAGCTCAAAGAGATAGTAACGAATCTCGTAGTCGGTCAGAGTCTGATAGAGTTGTTTGAAGTCTGTATTATTGACATGTTCGAAAATCAAAGCTGGCGTACGTGATACGGGATCTTTGACGACAGCCAATAGAGTAATGATGTTGGTGCCGCCGCGTAAATTTTCCAGAATTTTAATTTCACGCTTGATTTTCTTCTTTTTAACGGGTTTGAGAATTTTCACGACACATTTCTCGTTGTTTGTAATGTTGATTGCCTCGAAGACTTCACTGTATTTGCCACGGCCCAATTTGCGAACAAGCTGGTAGTCATCTTGATTGGCCCAATCGACAACATAATTCTCATAGTCCCAATATTCGTCCGGTTTGTGTGCATTGACGTCGGTATAGACGCGTGCAGCGCTCGGTAGTGTCATCGTTTCTAGGGAATCGAGACTGGTGCTTCGGCGGTTGTAGTTGCGAATGCGATTGCTGCTTATGGTGGTTCCTGTGGTGGCGTTATATTTAGTGGTGTTGTTGGTATTTGCGTTGGTGGTGGTAAGACGCACAGTGCTACTACTGGCAGTCAAGACACGTTTTTTTCTTGATTTCGTGATGGAGCCGACAATGCCAAAGTCTCCGTTACTATTTTGTGTAGTACTTAACTCGCTGTATTCTTCTCCACTTGTGGATAGGTAGGCAAGCCAACCGAAATCGTTGAGTTTATAAAAATCCCTGCAAGAAAAAAAAGAAAAACAATCAAAATTACTATCAACAATTTCACTAGTTATAAACGAGACAGAGACTTTAAGCTTTCGTTGAATGGTGATTGTGGAAATTCCATTCTCATGGAGCTTCGTGTACATTTTCCAGTCAACGGACACAACAAATCGATGCTAATTGCGCCGACGACGACGCGACGACAGAAAATCAGAGCTAATTTGTTTAAGCGATGACAACAAGACGACACGACGACACAAGACAATGCACGTTAGCGATAGATAATGGAAACGATGGTAATGGAAAATATGAAACTGTAAACATTGGATAGCCATAAATCCATGTTGTGTCGAGAGAACAGAGGAACAGCTAAAGCAATCAATACATCAATAGATTGGTTCTAAAATTATATTCTAAACTGTCTTGCTGTGATTTGTGGGTCGACAGACACTGTTGAAGAGAATTTAAAACCAAAACAAAACAAAATTGGCAGCAAGGCAGACAAGGGGGATGAACCTAATCAGCAGTTTCTTCAGTTGAAAGTCGTAGTGGATTATTGTGTTCAGACGCAGTTTGGAAAGGAAACGAATTTCCCGTTTTGAATGGTGCTATGTTGGTTGGCTTCTTTAAATGTGGAATCTGTTCAATTTTCGGATTATGATTGGGTCATCTGTTGACCAACATTCACGGAACAAAAGTTACTGACTTATGATTTTTAAAGTTTGCGTTTTGAAATTTGAAATTATTTACTTGTGTGTTGTACAAGTGAAAACAGCAATATCACGGCTGAAATCCAACAAAGCCGCTGGAGCAGATGGACTAGCTGCTGAGTTGTTCAAAGCAGCAGGCGACGAGCTAGATAGGAGCATGCACCAAATCATCTGTAAGATATGGTCAGAGGAATGCATGCCCGATGAATGGAACTTCAGCATTATTTGCCCGATCCTGAAAAAGAGAGATCCTCTAAACTGCGCCAACTATAGAGGAATAAGTCTACTAAACATCGCCTACAAGATCCTCTCTGCCGTAATATGTGAACGTCTGAAGCCTTTCGTCAACAATCTGATTGGTCCCTATCAATGTGGCTTCAGGCCAGGAAAGTCAACCATCGACCAAATCTTCACGTTGCGGCAGATCCTGGAAAAGACCTATGAACTCCAAATCGATACCCACCACCTTTTCATCGATTTTAAGGCCTATGACAGCATCTACAGAGACGAACTGTACAAAGCTATGTCTAGTTTTGGCGTCCCTGCCAAGCTCGTTCGCTTGTGCAAAATGACGATGGAGAACTCACGCTGCTCCATCAAGGTTGGCAACGAGCTCACGGAATCTTTCGACGTCAAAAAAGACTTCTTGAACTTGAACTTTACGGGTTGTACAACGACATGGACTTAGCCAGAAGGGTCAAGGTCCAGAGACTCAGATGGCTCGGTCATTTAGAGCGAATGGACACCAATGCTCCGGCCCGGAAAGCCTTCGACACTATTCCCGAGGGACGTAGGAGGAGAGGAAGACCGCGACTCAGGTGGCGCACTCAAGTGGAAGAGGACCTCAATCAACTCGGAGTGCAAAACTGGAGACGACTAGCCAAGGATCGAGCTAGCTGGCGGAGCCTGTTGATTGAGGCCCAAGTCCACAACGGACTGTAGCGCCACCTTAAGTAAGTAAGTAAGTACTTAGAAGAACTCTCTGATAGACCAGTTGCTAACATTTTGAACTTTATCAACGCCTCCAAATGGCTTGATTAAATGAACATTATTATTATTCTTCGGTAGGAATACTCACGGGTATCACAATGGATCTGTATTGATCAACTGTCAGCCCCTAAACCTTACCTAGCCTTACACTTGTGACCAGAGATGGCAGAAATTTATTATTACATTTGTTATCTGATTAACATCTAGAATTCTACCCGGGCATCTTTAAGCAAGTTCTTCTTTCTGCTGCTACTGCTGCGAAGTGGCGCGACAGGTCTTGAAGAGCCAAGGTCTAAGTGACTTACTCT
>CAKKXW010000003.1:31847157-31860733 GCA_920937365.1 Sphaerophoria rueppellii | reverse complement strand
CATAAATCTTTTGTATCCTTCAGCGATTCAAGTATACCTTTTGACAGCGACATAGTTGTCAACTTGATATTGAGGCAGTAAACAGCGCATTTGTGTGTACATGAATGATAGAATTCCACCACGATGTCAGGCAACACCTGAACCCGGAGTTAGTCGCCAGAGGCAGTAGGTCGAGCCAGGGATCGATCGTCAACTCGGAGCAAACTGGGAACAGCTAGCTAGGGACCGAGCTGGATGACGGAGACCGCTGATTGAGGCCCAAGTCCACAACGGACTGTAGCACCACCTTAAGATAGTAAGTACATGTGTGTTTACGCGACAAATGACGGAGTTATAGTTCAACTGTTGATACAGCGACAGTTTTCCATATGAACTTAGCGACTTCCTATGTTTTCTAAATACACTAGATTCAAGCTTTAAGTAAAGCCCAATGAATCACTCGCAACCAAATAAGCCAAGTGTTGAATATCGAGGCTGCTGCTCTGTCCCAATATGCTCTGCAGTTGCAGAGGTCAGAGTGACTGGTTTGATTATGAATTCAAGCGAGCGACTAAACGATGTAATGGAACAATTTCACATGACAGCCAAGCAGCTATCAAGGCTAAATGCAGCCTGATTAAATCTAAAATTGTTAGAGATTGCAAGCAGGAACTCGCTAGTTTAATCTGAAATCGCTGATGAACTGGCCAAGACGGGATCAAACCTTCAAGTATCTTTAGCCGAGGAAGTGAGAATTCCCAAAGCAGTCATCAAAGCGGGTAGGTATTCATGATCATTTTCTTATTCCGTGTATCAACAACTGCACCATCTTGACGCAGATATGGCCCACTTACGACCAGAAACGTACTAAGGATCTTCTGAAAATAAATCCAAGTCAGACATTGGCAGTATTTTGGCCATTTGCACAGGCCATTGGCCAGTCAGACAACATGCCATGAATCTTGGTATTCCCTACATCAAGTTTTGTCGAAGCTGTAGAGATACGGGGCAAAGGGAAACACTTCAACACATCTTGTGCGAGTCCGCTGCCCTCTAAATGCCAGAACAATGGCTTAGGGCGCTCCTTTCCTACACTAGCTTAGCGAACTCTCAAATATTAAGATTAAGAACTTGATTCTTTATCTTAACAAAACCATTTGGATTGACACAATCAAAATCTCTTATATACACACCACTGTGTAATTTTTTTTTTTCGTGTAACGAGAGTTTTATAGTATCAAAACGGCGCAATCAGGTGCTAATTGTGTTCCTGGACAGTGGCTGTCTAGAGAAGTATTCCTTACCTGCCTTCAACCGTCGAGGAATATAAGATGGAAGAACAGGAAAGCCGCAAATGACAAATCGGTTTTGATCAAACCTGGGGGACCATCACTTCATCCTGGAGTAGGAACAGAAAGAAATGTTGGAAGACTTGCGAAGTCAAATAACCTGATAAATATGACTATGCAGACTGGGCATGACAAATGTTTGAAGCCAAATTGACATTTACAGATAAGTATGCAGACCCGTCTTTGCCTCCTTCCTTTGCAACCTGGCGTTGGAAAAAGCAAAATGTCACACTTTAACATCTACAAGATCGACATCATTGGAAAGAACCCACAAGCTGTACCAATTCACATATTCACAAGAAATACTCGGGTGAGTGCTCAAACTCCACAGACCTTCAAGTCTGTCATGATCTTTAAATCAAATAGCTGCACATATACTTTGAAACTGGAAGAGTGGAGGTCTTTAGTCTCACGAACAGTCAAATACAAATCCGAGACATTTATGAGAAGTCAAAGGCTCTCTGAACGCTTAGCAGTGTGTAGACAAAAGTTGCGTTGCGGACACAAGTTGGTCGGCCCTATTTGTGAGAAGGAAGAGTGGTCATTCTTCAAAGCTCTGGTATCTGGAGTCACTTGGTCCTTGTACCGAAGGTAGGGTCATTTGACTTGGTCCTTGTACCGAAGGTAGGGTCATCCTTGTTGTCTCGAACCTGGGGGCTGCAAGGAGAAGACTTTCTTGGCTGGTCGTCATCCATTCGTTTTATGTGGCCGAGCCAATGTAATCGTCTTTTCTTGGCTTTCTGGACTACGTCCACATCTTGGCACAACTCGTACAGCTCACGGAAGTTCTTTATTGACCTTCGACGAATACAGTAACGACAATACGTCGAAGAATTTTTCTTTCGAAAGTGCTCACTATCATTTCCCCTTTTTTACTTATCGTGCAGCACTCGAGTAGGACTTGTAAAATCAGTCTTGTATAGTAGGCACGTTGTCTTTCGAGTCTTTCGAGGCAGCAGCGGTTCGCTAGGGTAATTCTTCTTCGGATCTCCACTAAGGTCTTATTTGTTGGATTGATGTTAGTTCCAAGGTAGATGAACTCCTTAACTACTTCGAAATTGCTGCTACCAACAGTAACGTTTTGTCCTAGGTGGTGGAACGATGTTGCTTTGTTTGTTGATAGCATGATCTTTGTTTTGTCCTCATCCACTTCAAGAGCAACATGTTCTTCAGTCGTTGTGAAGGCCTCAAGCACAGCTCTCTTGGATCGACCGATGATGGCTATGTCGTCCGCATAGCCTAGGAGCTGGGTGGATTTGTTGAAGATAGTGTTTTCTGTGCTCACACCTGCCTTACGCACTATCTGCTCCATGACTGTGTTGAGGAAGTCACATGACAAAGCATCTCCTTGTCTAAACCCTGTGCGTATTTGAAACAACTAGGATGACCTGTTACCCATTTGCACACTGCACTGCGCATTGTTTAGCTTCGTGCTGCACAGCTGGATCAGTTTGTTCGGGATCCCGACTTCAGATATCGCCATCATAAGCTTTTGGATATGGATGCTATCATAAGCAGCTTTGAACTCGATGAAAAGA
Source organism: Sphaerophoria rueppellii (assembly GCA_920937365.1). Classification (NCBI taxonomy): domain Eukaryota; kingdom Metazoa; phylum Arthropoda; class Insecta; order Diptera; family Syrphidae; genus Sphaerophoria; species Sphaerophoria rueppellii. The sequence goes on along the minus strand of CAKKXW010000003.1, from coordinate 31,857,867 downwards.
TGGTGGATTTTGACTTGAAAATCGTTGGTCTTTTCCAGAATGGTACGTGTTTTTTTGTGTTACAGAACGGTTTTATACACTGGCACAGTAAATGGTTCGTAAGTTGAATTGATCGTGATGAAAATATTTTGGGACTACAACTAGGACTGTTGGGTAGTGTCGTGGCTTAGTGGTTAGGTGCATTGGCTGCTAAGCAGAACGTCGCGGGGTTCGAGTCCTACTCGTGCCCATAGTTTTCATTTCATGTTTCACGGGCACTGTATCACTGTATCATCTATCATGAAAAACTGATTCTCAACATTGCCGTTTGGAATCGGCGTTAAATTGTAGGTCCTCTCAATTCTTCGCACACACTCAAAGAATTGTTGATGAGAGTAAGCCACTTAGGCCTTGGATCTTCAAGAGCTGTCGTGCCACTCTATTTTTACTAGGATTATTGACGTTATTGACGCTGCGACGCTATTGACATAATTGAAGAATACAGCGTGATGTGAGTGGTGCTTTTGTGAGCTTTTAGGCGGACAATGGGAGTAGCGAATAATGAGGGCAAGACCAAGTTAATGCAATCAACAAGGAATCCAAACATCATCGTCTTGAAATAAACGTCAGCATAGACACAAGACAGATTTAACTACGAGATGTTTAAGGGCTTTGTAAAACCGGGATCCGCAATAATTGACGACACCAGCGCTGATAAAATAAAGTGGCGCGACAGCTCTCGGAGAGCCAAGGCTTACTCTATTCAACAATTCTCTGGGTGCGTGTGAAGAATTAAGGGGACCTACAATTTAACGCCGATTCCGAACGGCAAAGTTGAGAAGAACTTTTTCATGACAGATGATACTCTTGGAAGTTTTGTCAGTTTTTCGCAAGAGGCAGTGTCCGTGAAAGATGAAATGAAAACTAGTAGGACTCGAACCCCAGGACGCACCTAACCCCTGAGCTACGGACACTACACTAGCGCTCATATCAAGCGAAAAAAAAACTTTTGCTAATCGCTGATTCCTTGGACTTAAAATGCAATTGAATAAAATTGAAATTCTTTTTCCGAGCAACTAGTGTCACTATAGAAGACCCTCATCATTCCGTTCAACATCTATGGTGCAGGGACATGGATCTTGACTACATCCGGGGAAAACGCATCGGGCAAAGAATTCTGTCTCGTCTGGATAAATGGATAACGTTAAACAAATAATGCTAAAGCCCGTAATCTTCGAATCCAGGAAAGTCATTGCAGAAGTGGAAGACCAGGGCTCAGGTGGAGCACACAGGTAGTAGAAGATCCCAACTAACTTGGCTTGCGAACCTGGAGACAGCTAGCTAAGAAGCGAGCTGACTGGAAACGCGTGTTGGATGCGGCCTTGGTCCGACTGGCTTAAAGCGAAGACTCAAGACTCGTTAGTAAAGAACAACATACTTCTTGCTACATAATTAAAAGCAAGCGTAAAAACTCTGCGAGATGTTCGTCTTCGGACACAATCAACTTCAGAATACATCCAATCACTATTAACTTATAATTACGCATCATTTTTGGAAAATCTAATCTGTGACTGATCTTATCGCTGATCGAACTTTGTCACTGACGGCGACTTCTATGACGCATCACCATTTTCCCAAAAGGGAAAAAAAAACAAAAACAATTTTTATCGCGATAGAATTAGAATTGAGTTTAAGATCTCCAGTTGCTAATAATGCTACTCCAGTTGAGAGACCACTGAAGCCGAACAACAACACTTGTGTGTGGATACGCACAACTGATCGTGATCGCCCAAGCTCGCTCATTCACAATGAACGCCTTAGCAAGCAGGAAGTAATGATTTGGAATTAGAATTCTTTAAGTCCAGGAAGCAACATTTTTCAACCAGATTCCAATCCACTCAACAATGACATAAAAAAAAATTAAATAACAAAAATATATTAAACGTGGTGAAAGCCAAAAGCGTTCTAGTGCTTGACAGAAAAAAATGTTCTTAATTCTTTTCTGGCGTTTTTGGGGCCAAAACCTAAGCAACCTCCCAGAAATCAATTTGAATATGACACACAAGCATACGCCACAAAAAGCGAGAAGCGCACAGGCCAGAGGGCCATGGATGACGATGATGATGACGACGACGACGAACACGACGGCGGTAGAGGCGTCGAGAGGGACACAAAGTGAAATTTTTGCTGAACGCGGCACACGCAACATCGCACGAAAGGAAAATACCAACGACAGACAAAAAGAAAAAACATTAAAAATTCTCAAAACATCACGACAGACAATAGGAAATGGAATTTTTGGTGTTTTGTTAGTTTTTTCGCGAATTTTTCGGGGATTATCTTTTATGGTTGGGAAAAACTTGTGACAAAAAACAAAAAAAAAAAATACTAACCTTAGTTTTGAAAACTTTTCAAAATGCGGTGGCGGGTTAGGCTGCGGCAGCGACAGTGACGGCAACGATTTCTGCTGCTGCGGCGTCAAAGACGATGAACCACTATTCCTCCTGGCTCTGCCTTCAGTCGATAATTCAATGCGGTCGCAGTTTTGACCAGCCTTAGTTGAACACAAGCGATACTGGAACTGCTGAAATGGCTTAAAGCCTTTGTCAAGTTTCAAATTCGTCCAGAATAATTTTGACACAGACTTTACCCCAAAACACCGATTCACAGGTGTACGAGTTGCTTGAAGATGAATAGACCTCAAATCGCAATCAGCCTGGCTTCCATAAATTCTCCTCGCTGCTGGCCAGCAAAAGTTGCAAATACGAATGCGAACGATGGCGAGAATGGTGGCGATTTTGTGATGTTATACTCTCCTCGATTCCGTCTCCAAAAAATGCCACAAATCCCCGATAAGTAGATAATTTGTTTTGAAATATCAGTGCTGCAGTGGCCGCCTTTGTAAAAAAAGCAAAAAACGAAAAAAACTAATTAAGAAAATATTTTTGTAGTTTTGTGAGAAGAAAAAAAAAATTATATTTTCCAAAAAACTTCGCCTCACAGTCAAGTCACAGCAGCAGCACGGAAGAACGAACGAAGAACGAAAAACTTTTTTCTTCTTCGAAATGTGGAAAAAGAAAAGTCGAAAAGAGAGAAACAGTGTTTGCAAGTGCGATGATGACGGGGCGAGATAGAGGCGAATATATATTTTCTTTTTTTCAAATTTACTTGCGTTTTTTACTGGTATAGCTGGCTCGTTTGCTCGCGAAATTAAAGATGCCGTTGCAAATGTATCTTGATCGTTTTACCGGAATAGCGAGGGAGAACACTATGAAGTCCGGATGACACTTCTGTCAAGTTAAAAGAGAGAGAGTCAGATATGGTGGGCACAATAAAATCGAACGGAGGAAGAAGAAAAAAATACCGGAGAAATTTTGTTTGTCTTCTTCTCGGTTGTAGAAAAACGAGGGCGAGAAGGGCGACTACGTTGTAAATTGTGAAAAAAAGGATAATCGCGTAAAATTTCTTTATTTTTATTATTCCTTCTGGGTTTTCTTCTTCTTACTCGTATCTTTCTTTTTCTTGTTTTTTCTTTTTTTTTGACTTTTGATTTTTTTTTTTCAATATAAAGCGACCGCAATGCGATTTGAAGTCTTTTTCATTTTTACTTTTTTCTTGAAAAACTTTCTTCGAATGATGGGTGTGGACCGTTGATTAATGAAAAGCTCTTTTTATTTTCACTATCTTTTGTTTTCAATAAGAAATTATGATTGGGAATTCTTTATTTAATTTTTAATTAAAGAGACTTCTTGTTAAATTGAAAAAATAAAAATCGCACGGAAGAAGCCAGGTTATGGAATCAAAGATGGCGATAACATTTATTCACGAACACAAATGCCGGTACTGTGTGTACATAGGGAATTAGATGAATGTGTGCGATAAATTTGTGAATGGTTAAGTGCTAGAATTTTGATTAGAAGAGTGTTGACGGTGGTTTATTTGAAAAGTCACGTAGTAAGGACTGTGTTCAAAGAAAGATAAGGAAAAGAGTCTTAGGTTCTGTCCGCACAAGTATAATACATCGGAAATGGTTATGCTCGGAAAATTATGTATATAATTGCTTTGTATATGGAACAGCTAGTACCACCTGTCAAACCAGGCAGAGAACACACAATACAAACTTATGTAAAAAAAACTGCTTCTGTGAAAAATTCTAAAGATAACACCACCATCGTTTTACATCTTGAGACTACTCCCCAAATAGATATACATAGTAGGGGTATTCACGTAAACGCGGAAAACCCATAGAATCCGTAGAATTTTCTATCGGTAGAAATGAGCTGTCAAAATTTGTATGGGAAACATTTTCTGCAAATCGTAGAATTTTATCTCACAAATTTGAAGCAGAAACTGCAGAAAAAAACCTGATAAAATTTATGACGTTTATTTTGACTTTTAATTTGGCGCTCATTTCATCTTTTTTCCAACTGAACTGACATAAGCGGGAAATTAAATCAAAAAATTTTGTTTTAAAACTACTTCTTGGCATCTTGAAGAGCAAAAATTAAAATGTAATTAGAATAAAAAAAGAATCACTTTAACATAAATTATCGAATGACATGAATTGAACAAATTCACTTTGTCGTTTAACAAACAGCAGTTTGTTTCCCTTGTTTACGCTACTATCTTCTGCTGGGGTGTTCATTTAAACCTTTTGCGGAATTTTCTATTTTTCCGCAAAGTAGAGAATTATCTCGTTACGTGAATACCCTTAGTATAATTGTACTCAATATTCTACATTTAAATATGCAAATATTTAAATTTTTTCACTTTATTAATAAATGAGCACATTCCGAAACCTATTGAATACGTAGTCAACTCGTTCTTATTGGTTGATTAGTTGTTTTCAACCAATCAGAACGAGTTGACTACATTAGCTGCGTTTTATTATCCTCACTAACCCATATGGGTTAATTTTTTGCACGCAAAGCAACAACAACCTTTAACCCCGATACCTATCGGGGTTTATTTTTTAACTCTAAAATGTGTTCTTACTATGGCGGATAGATGGCGAGTGTGAGACAAAAAAGAAGTTATTGTTTCGGAATGCGCTCAATTTAAACAAAAATAGTCAATTTCCATAGCAAATAGTTTTCAAAGAATTATTCGCAACTCATATGAATAGCACTTAAGGTAAAAATATAATATAATTAGTATAATAATAATATTAAAAATAGAGGAAGATATTCAAGAGACATTTAATAAGCGTTTTTATTTTTGGCCCCCGAGCGTGTCAAAGTTTGGGACACAGGGTGAACAGAGCTCGTTCAGATATGTTTATGAAGTTACGTTTGTCTCCGAAAAATACCTCGATGGGGCAGATTATCATTCGAATTATAACTTTTTTAGTAGACAGAAGTAAGTTCGGCTGTTCAGAAGCAGTTTTGGCAGCTTTATCTGCTAACACATTACCTTCGATTCCTGCGTGTCCTGGTACCCAAAGGAGTACTATTTTGTGTTTGTTCTTTAGAATATTATTACGGATATTGGTAATGGTTGGGGAGTTGTTTCGTATTCTGCTGATTGTATTCAGTGGCCCCATTCACTAACGTAGTCACTACGTAGTCAAGTCATTCTGATTGGCCAAATACAACTAAGAAATTAGTTGAAATTTCCCCTCCAACGTAGTGTAAAAATTGCACTTGCGCTTTTGCACTCCCAAAACTAACATCCCAATGTCCAAAGGATTTCAAAACCAGTTCAGCAGTTCCACCACAACAGAAAATGAAAGTAAATGGTGCGGAAGGCGCCGACCAATAGCTTCAACATTGTCTAGCAGCAAAATAACGGAGCAATATTCGCAGCTATCTACAATTTAAATCGAACTTGCTAAGCTTCAATATGACACACAAAAAGAGGAAGCGACTCAAAAAAAATATTCGAACTCTGTTGAACATGATTTAAGAAAACGATCTTTGGAATTGGACATAGAAATAAAAACGGAGCTTCTCAAAAGCGTACACAAGCGTTCAGGATTTGTGAAACGTGTTATGTCCTTAAGGATGTGGGAAACCTAAATCCCTAATTATAAAAAAATTATTTTGATCCATGAAATTTTATTTTGTTTTATGAATGAAAAAATGTTTCGTTTTATGGAAGAAGTTGTTGTATTAATAAAAATTAAGCTTGAATAAAACTTTTTTATTTCATTTTGTGGTTTTCAACGATTCTAAAGCCTTCTGAAATAGTTGTTTATCAGGTCTATGCGTTTTTGCAACCCTCCGCTTGTTGAAATATATGAAGTATTAGTGCGTGAAATCTGCACTGAGTTTATTGCGTCCTGAAGGTTTTCTGGGTCAAAATCTATGCTTTCAGGAGGTTCTAATGACACGCCATTATATCGAAGTATGTTGTGCAAAACACATGTTGCCACAATAATTGTAAATGTCGTTTTTAATTGTAGACGACAGCCGTATGCCAGTACAGGGAATCGTCTTTTCAATATTCCGATAGTCTTTTCTATAGGCCCTCTTGTTCGTATATGAGACTCATTATGAAGTTGCTCTGCCGCGTTACGGGGACTCAGTAATGGTGTCATCAAATACGTTTTTTGTGGATAAGCGGAATCACCTGTGTTGAGGTTTAGTGAATGTAGTATGAAATCATTACACATGAAATTAATTACCCAGAATAATGCAATCTGTAAAATCTGTACCTTCCATTTTTGCTCTCATTTTGCTGCTATTAAAAATTGTTGCATCATGAGCAGAACCTGGCCATCTTGCAACAACATCAGTAAATATCATTTTTGCAGTACATACTCCCTGCACATTTACTGAAAAATAGCTTTTTCTATTTCTGAATATTTCCGCGTCGGAAATATTTGTCTCCCCCTGATGAGACAAATTTGGGTTTCGTGTTAAATGAATCCATATTTTATTTTAACTGGAGACTGAATTTTAATATGTGTCCCGTCGACAGCGCCAATAACAGAAGGAAAAGACGCTATATCAAAAAAAAATCTCTTTTGACCTGTGCAATTTTTGACGTTGTAGATGGAAATTTAATATATTTTCTATATAGCTTTGCAATTTCTGTGGCAACTCTTGAAACAATTCTTGAAGCAGTGGAAACATGCATCCCTCCAAAGTCGGCAATACTTAAAAGATGATTGCCTGTAGCAAAGAATCGTAGAGCTATCAACAGCTGGTTTATGGGTGCAATTGAATTATTTCTAGAATACGAATAATTTTAATGAATAATTTGTTAAACAAGTTGTGTATCAAACCTGTTATAAGGGCGTTCTAATCCTTTATCAATTTGTTCTAACACATGGATAGTCATATTTTTAGTCAAACAAAATCTTTTGTAGAAGGCCAATTCATCAAAGCTAAAAAAATACTCATTTCTATCGTAAACTTGTCGGGGAACACCAACTTCAATCAGTTCAAGAACCTTGACATCATCTTCCAATAAATCGATCAATTCAAAATTCATTTTTGTTAACTTTTGTTTCAGTTCGAAAAAAAAAAATTGCAAAAAATATTTTCAAGAACATAACCTTATAAATCTACTAAGAACAACTTAGGAACTTTATGCCCTACTTTATCTTCCCCATAAGATAAGTTTCACTTAGCTTCATTTATGTCAAACTTTGAAGTTGGTACAAACCATTAAGTAGGACTTAGTTGCTTATGTGGAACTTAAATAGTTATGAGTCGTATCAGCAAACGGGCCTAGTGTTTTTTCATAGTATAACAAGCAAAAAAAAAACATCACTTCTATTTGAAGTTCTCTAACCTTAAACACAAATACACAAGCGTTTCATACTTCATATCTTCATAATCCAGTCGTTTTAAGCATTAAAAAAAAAAAAAAAACAATCTTGGAAAAATTTTCTAGTGAGCTGAATTTTTGGATATATATTTATTACGGTGTTGTCATGGAGGTGTTAAAAATCGACGTTGATATCGTGCCGACTAAAAAAGTTTAAATATTAAATGGTGAAAATGTCTCGAAATTCAGTTTTTCGCAAATATCTCACGACCTATGAACACATAAAAATTGTTCGTGAAATTATCTAAAACGCTGGCCATAATGAAGGTGTATACAAAGATACATCTCACTAGGAATTTTTCGGCAAATAAAACCTAAAATTACTGAACTATCATTATTTGACATTTTGATTTCGACTAGTTTTGTAGTGCAAATTTGCATTCACAAAGCTAGTGGAAAATCGACTACGTAGTGACTAGGTTAGTGAATGCGCCCAGTGTTTAAAGGCAAATGACAATATTAAAAGAAAAAGAGAAAGATCCAACAAAAAAAGAAAAAGAGAAAGAGATCAATTCTTATTGGGATAATATAATAATGGAGGACTGGAAAAACTACATACACCACTATACTGTTATAAACCCAAACGGCCAACCAGCCAAATACCTAACTGATACGACAACAACCATGAACAAATGCTTTCTTGTTTCTTCGCCTACGACAAGGCCACATGCAATCAACACATGGATATCTTCTGACTGAAGATCTGTCAAAAAAAAGCAGAAAACCAATCTTAATAGTACTCCCCAAATATATACAAAGGATTTTTGTGCTTTTGTTTTCATAGCTATCCAAATTTTACTATTGAATTCGTTTAATGTGGCTTTTCTTACAACCCAAAAATTGATCCGTGACGTTAAAGTGGCAATTTTTTTTCCCTTAAACGCTTTTCTTTCACAAAGAAATTGAATTTATTTCCCGAAGGATTGTTTTCTCTCGAATCTCTTTTTGGAGACGGATTTACACATACTTGTACACAGATTTTACTCATATGCTACAGCTGAGTTTTCTGTGATTATCATGTACAAAACGCTTTTACAGCTGACTAGACAACACAGACATTCAAAAAAGGGATTGATTCGTTTTTGCATATTTCTTATACGCCAAAAAACATTGAATTTTAGTAGCAATTCTTCGTGGTTGTAAGAAAAGCCACATAAGAAAATCGACTTGACTATCTAAGATAGTATAGCCAAGATCAAACTGTACGCGTCCAATGTCATATACTACAGCTCCGGGGCTGTCAACGGAGCTGTTAAAAAACTGAAAAATTCTCTACGTTTACGAACGCGTAAGTAGTGCTCTGTATTTGTTTATCTTTGTTGTATAGCAACAGCTGATTCGAACAGCTCCGAAATTCTCGCCATGAAAAAAACTTGATCGATTCAGACTCAGTACTGAATACACATCGAACACGGTGGAAGTGCACCGGGGCGAAAAAAGAGCGGCATCGAACAGCTCAGTGCGAAATCAGAGTGACCCAGAGTGCACATCGAACAAACCTAGTGCCTCCAATAACCTCTTTAAAAGCCCTATGCCGCCAGCACAAAACGTATGGAGAATCAATGGCAGCATTGCCAAGCAGCCATCAGATATGCCATCTTTTAATTGCGAGGCGACCACAACGGAAACCCTCGATGAATTGAATACCCAGCGAGCACATGCAGCTAAACCAAAGATTAAATAAGTAACAAGATGGGAAACTGACTTACGTTTCACTCCCTAGATCCCGCAATTTTCATTTTCTTTCATTTTATTTTCTTTCCTTGTACATGAATAATATAAAAACAAAAACAATATGGTAGGACCATATTTACTGTGTAAAAACACGCATACTTTCACAAAAACTATGGTCCAAACTGTGATAGTATTGGTAAAACAACGCATACTTTCACAGTAACTATGGTCCGAAGCTTGTAGGCAACTGTCACTTTGACAGCCTTGTTTCCCATCTTGTTACTTATTTAATCTTTGAGCTAAACAAGAGACATAAAAAAAAGAGCGGCTCTTGAAGAGCCAAGGCCTAAGTGGCTTTTTTCATCAACAATTTTTTGAGTGCGTGTGAAGAATTGAGGGGACCTACAATTTAATGCCGATTCCAAACGGCAAAGTTGAGAAGCACTTTTTTTTCATAACAGGTTGATACTTTTTTAAGTTTTGTCGATTTTCGCAGGAGGTAGTGCCCCTGAAAGATGAAATAAAATCTTTATGGGCACAAGAAGGATTCGAACCCACAACTAAGCCACGGACACTACAAGTAAAACATACACAGCTGAAAAGGAGAGAGGAGCACTTATTTCCAACTTTCTGAGAAAGAAAAAGAGGGAGCACGAGAAGCCCTCGATGTCGGGGAATAATAGAGGTTCGAAAGTTTTAGAAAATAGTAAAACAATACTTCAGACCCCAAATCTCATAAAGGACATCGAGGGAATATCGTTGTAGGACCTTAGCCAGTGATGAAAGATCACTTTTCTAAAAGCTGTATAACGGCGAAAAAAATCACCAGCTATACGGAACCATATAATTAAGCTGACGTTGACCATCAATTCCAAGCACATACCCAACATGGATGACGCGATATCTAAACTCAAGTCGAATAAAGCCTTGCCTTGCCACGAACTGTACAAATAAGCTTAGGATGATTTAGTAAGGAGAAGGTACCAGTCCGTCTGCTAGATTTAGTCGGAGGAAAGCATGTCCGATGAATAAAACTTCAGCATCATACGCCCCTGAACTTCAAGTCTATTAAACAAGATATTGTCTGCTTTAAAGCTTTTTGTTTACAATTTAATAGTTACTTATCAATCTGGCTTCAGAGTTCAGACCCGGAAAATCCACCATCGATTAAATATTCAGTCTACGGCAGATCTTGGAAGATATCCAGGAACTTCAAAGCAATACCTAATACTTTTTCATCGATTTCAAGGCCTCGTATGACAGCAACTATAGACACCAGCT
>CAKKXW010000003.1:31785153-31827452 GCA_920937365.1 Sphaerophoria rueppellii | reverse complement strand
TGTAACCACCACCAATATCGCTAAGTTGTGGTGAAGTTCTGATGCAAAGTTATAACATGTAAATAGTAATGTAAAATTCTTCCAAAAGCGTAAGGTATGGATTACTATTTTAGTTTTACAAACAAGCAATAAATAACTACCCAATGCAATTGAGCAGGATAAGTATATTGAAATTATACAATGCAAAAATATGAAAATATTTCAATAAATTCCGAGATAACACTAGATTTCCCATACCCTTTTATTAGATTGCGTCTAAGCAGTAGTAAAGTTTAATTCAGGTGACGTCACATCAAAAGAAAGAGATAGGATTAGAACATGCGCAATATATTACCTTGTATTCTGTATATTTTGAACGTAACCCATCAATAAATAACGAACAAACATTTTGATTTTATCATTAGGTATGGAATGCGAAAACCTTCTTAAAATGTAATGATAAATGTACAATATTGAAACGTAGTCTTGAAGTGGTGTTGAATCGCTATAACCACCACCAATGTCCTAGATCAGTTTCCAACCCATCCACAGTGACAGTTTTCATAACCCAGACTGACCGAATCTTTTTCCTTGGTTCGCTCTGTTTTTATGCGAAAATAAATAAAAAGCTCTTGAATTATTAGGTTGTTTTGCATACAAAACGAGAAAAAAAGAAAATAATCTAACAACAACATTAACTTTGAATCATTTTGTAAATGCGGGCAGATAGATTTTCATTTTCGTCTAAAAGCCTTCACCATATTTGATTTGTTATTTAATAGCGTTCATCATATTTCCCAGAAAAATCCCTCTTTCTCACTCGAACAAAAAAAATATCCAGGAATCATACAGATATTAATGCTACTTACAAAACTTTTATCATGCTGGTAGCACGTAACACCTGGAAAATTCCCAGTGCTTTTAAGAATCATTTTACACCACAAACACTAAGAGCAACCCCCAACCCGAAACCGCGCCGGACCGAACATCATCTCTCTAAACACGAACATCTATAAAAAGGTGTCGACAGTCGGAAAACTAATGATGCATCACCAGGAATCATGGAATCGGATATAAAAATCCTTTTACGAAATCGTTATGATAAATAATCATATTATCCGCTATGTCGAGAATGTCGAGACCGAGACACAGACACGAGATGAGAAAGACACCGTATCGCACCTTTAGGTGTTTATTCCATATAACAAAGTGTCAAAATTAACACCCCGCTGACCTTACCTCAGTGTAGAGCTAGGATGGGGGAGAATATAAATTCGTTATTTCGTTTTGAAAAGAACATTGCTTTTGGTTAAAAGATGTAATAGCTACTTGAGGGATCTACCACTTGGTCGGTTAGACATTGGAACATCGAACATGCGATATAAGAGGTCGATGTGGGCACAGTACAATACTATCATGACCGAACAATAATTGCGTGTTAAGGTGGTTCGAAGAATGATTCAATTTCCATGGATAGCACAATCTATTATTGAAATTCTGTTGTAATGCTTCTTCCTGCTCTTCTCTTGCTTCTGAAATGTCGTGATATGATAAGTCTCGATCTATAATGACACCATTAAGGTATTTTCGTAGCTACTTCGTTATACGGAAAGGTCGAGGGTCAATGATGACGCTGCCTTTTTTGAAATAAAACTATAATGAAAATGTTACTAATAAATTGTGATTCGTTATGCGGAGGTGTTTGGATAATTTTGACATTAAAATGAAATGGGAGAAAGACGAAAGTGAGGTTAAGCGTGCTTATAATTATTCTATGTATTGGAAGTGAACTCCTGGAGTATACTTTCGAAACCAAACCAAAATTCAAGATCGCGAACCCTGTGGAAGAAATCAGAGGTATGTAGCTTAGTCAAAGGCAAAATGAACTCTTCGAGAGAATTCGAGGTCTTACGAAGACTTACGAAGAATAGTTGACTCTATTCGTGAGGAAGGACGGTTTCCGAAACCTCAGCTTGCTTATCTACTTACTTAGGTGGTGCTACAATCCGGGGTGAACTTAATCCTCAACCAACAAAGCTCTCCTGCCAGCTCGGTCCCTAGCTAGCTGCTTTCATTTTCGCGCGCAGAGCAGGTTGATGTCTTCTTCAATTTGCACGCGACACCTGAGCCTTGGTCTGCTACTACTGGGTCGTCCCTCTGTGGTGGATTCGAAGGCTTTCCTTTCACGTGACCAAGCCATCTGAGATTTTGGTTACTCTTTTAGCTTGGTTAGTGTCGCTGTACAACCCGTATACAGTACATGGTTTAATCTTCCGTAGAACTTGTCTCTCGAAACGGCCTTAGGCGCTCCCATCCGTTTTTGACAAGGTCCATGCTTCTGCACCAGCACCATATAGTAGTACGGGAATGATGAGGGTCTTAATAGAGCTTCATATTTGGTTGTCCAGGAAAGGGCTTTACTATACTCAATTGCTTTCTTAGCCCAAAGAAACAGTGATTATCAAGAGTTGTACTCTTTCTGATCTCGGCGCCGATTTCATTGTCCGTGTTGATAGCTGAGCCAAGTTAGGCAAAGTCTTTAACTGCCTCGACGGTAACAATATGAACTGTCAGCCCATATAACCTAACCTAACCTTAACTGCCTCGAAGTTTTATGTATAAGTATCGTGACGTTGGTGCTGGTTGTCCCTTCTTGATCTTGAAAAGATCTCATAGGCGATATGTTTCGAAGCTGATGCCTCCATAGTTAGCGCAGTTCAGAAGGTCTCCTTTCATAGAAATCGGGGAAACAATGCAATCAGGCATACTCTCTTCCGGCTATGTTCTGCAAATGAGTTGGCACAAGTCATCACCGGCTTGCTGCTTAGAGCAGTTCGGAAGTGATACCATCAGCTCATGCGGCTTTATTGTTTTTAAGCTTGTCTTATTATTTAAAAAACTAAAGACAATTTCTTCTATAACGAACCAGAAGAACTATCCGAACTGAACTGAACTTAACTTTGTCAAGACCTCTAAATGGCTAGAGAAACAACATGATGAATAATTGGATTAAAAGTTAGCGGGCACAGCGATCTATTGATCTATTGTGTCCCCTTAATAAGCTCATGAGCAAGTACCTCAAACTACAACTCCTCCTCTAACCTAATATCCCTTAGGTATTTTAGAATTTGGAGTACTAATACAGATGGAAGATCTTTTTCCTCAATTTGCTGAAAAGTGTCTTTTTAATTTACAATGGCCCGAGAGGAAACCAATTATTATCCTGAGTTTATTCCTGCTTAGACTGATGGAGGTCGAAAAGCGCTTTTAGTTGTAGTCACCCAGAAGCATTTTCGCCTGTCAGCTGTTTCTTCTTCTGGTTTCCTCTTCTGTTTTCATTTTATTTCTAGTGATGTTTTCTAATATTCCTCAGTAGGGTTCCGGTCCTAATAGCGGAGTCGTTGCACCTGTCTTTGCCAGTATATCTGCCTCCTCATTTCCCTGAACCCTTACATGTCCGGGTACCACATGATTCATAAGTTAATATTTTTCGAGGAATCACAATGGAGATGCATTGATCTTAGTGATACGGTAACATACCAACTGTTAGCCCACAAAACCTATAACCTAACCTAAGCTTAGATATTGCTATCTTCACTTCCTCAAGGTCAAACAGATGGAAGTGTATGCAAGTTAAGAATACACTTCCATCTGCCCGAGCTTTATTTTGTGGTTCATTTGTAATGATGCATTACAATTCAGGCGCCTCATAAATCAAATTGAAAACACAAAAACACATGCAACATCGTAATACATTGGGATAGAATTCACACTCAACAAAACAAGCCCGAAACAAACGGAAATCATACAGAAAGAAAAGAAAACACAATCGTTACGTATTTTAAACTTCGCCCTACGTATAGTTCACATTTTGTTTTTCCCAAAAGGTTGACTAGTAGAGGCTAAAGAAGAAAGAAAGTTAAGTTTTACATCCGACATCAACGAGTATAGTAAGAAAGCCAATAGCAACAGTGTGAGTAATAAAGTCAGGCAATAAGTGAAGAAGCAATCAGTCTGACGCCGACCGCCGTGGAGTAAGGACCATAGGTAAGTTGCTGAATATATAACAAAGGCTTCCCCCTACCAGTGGTAAGGGGCTTCTTGTGAAGTATTCAGTTCATCGAAGGTAAGTGTAATACCAGTCTCGACTGCGATTGTACCGGTTACGACCGCGATTCCCCACGGTAAGTGGCGATTAACCTGTGTGCACAGCGATTATCCGTTTCGGCGGCGATTGTACCGGTTATGACCGTGATTACCCACGTAAGTGGCGATTAACCTGTGTTTACAGCGATTACCCGTTTCGACGGCGATCGTACCGGTTACGACCGCGATTACCCACGTTAGTGGTGATTAACCTGTGTTTACAGCGATTACCCATTTCGACGGCGATTGTACCGGTTACGACCGCGATTACCCACGTTAGTGGCGATTACCCTGTGGTTACAGCGATTACCCGTTTCGACGGCGATTTTACCGGTTACGACCGCGATTACCCACGTTAGTGGCGATTAACCTGTGGTTACAGCGATTACCCGTTTAGGCGGCGATTGTCCCGGTAACGACCGCGATTACCCACGTTAGTGGCGATTAACCTGTGTTTACAGCGATTACCCGTTTCGACGGCGATTGTACCGGTTACGTCCGCGATTACCCACGTTAGTGGTGATTAACCTGTGTTTACAGCGATTACCCGTTTCGACTGCGATTGTACCGGTTACGACCGCGATTACCCACGTTAGTGGCGATTAACCTGTGTTTACAGCGATTACCCGTTTCGACGGCGACTGTACCGGTTACGACCGCGATTACCCACGTTAGTGGCGATTAACCTGTTGTTACAGCGATTACCCGTTTCGGCGGCGATTGTACCGGTTCCGACCGCGATTACCCACGGTAAGTGGTGATAAGACCGTCCAATTCCAGTAAGAGAAAACCGTCACCAAACATAAGCAACCACCGTCTGAGGAAGGAATCACGGGAGTGGCAACCCAGCGTAAACGAGAGAGGGACAAATACCGGTATTCCGCCGAATTAACGATAAATGAATTCTATATCAAATGTACAGTTATAATCGAATAAAGAAATAGACTACAAGTTAAATTTCGGTATTTTATTTAACATACCCTGGACCTCCCTGAGCATACCTCAGCTATAAACCTAAAATACTATCAACCTGTTAGTGGAATTTGATTCGTAATCGCCATTTTGATATTTCCTTTCCTCAGCATTTCCCTGTTGGTCTTTACAGGCTTCAGTTCGTGCTTGATAACCCTGAGTCAAGTGTTTTACCTCTTGGAAAAACTTCCGAACTTCCTACTTTCTAGTCTTTCAACATCCTTAATCAATCGTTTTTTTTTTCGCTCTTTGTCATTTTGTCTCTCTCCTCTTCGGCTAGTAGAGTTCCCCATCTACTCTCGTCCTCCTGTGTAGCACTGCCTTATTTATTTTTTGATGGACTGCGTATACATGCGTACCCGTCTGCATTCTTCGCTAAACCAGTGGTTTCGTTTTGGTGGCTGTGTGATAACCAGCACGTTTGAAGCGGCATTTCTAAATTCTAACTGCGTTCTGGCAATATTGCCACTGATCTTCGACACTTGTTGTTAGTGGCATAGGACTCCTTAAGGAGTTACTTGCCACTCGATCAGAGAAGAATCTGACAATCTCTTGGGATTGTAGTCGTCCGACGTCGAATTTTCTTGCAGAATTTCCTTGTTTTGACCGTTGTCGGGATATTCGTAGCACTACCTTGGCTTTGATGTCGAGAGAGCATGAGAAGCGTCAGATCGAGGATGTTGAGAGAGCCAACAGCAGGCATGACGTTTATCGGAAGGTAAAATAGCTCTATGTCATCGAGCAGGAACCGATGCCTGCAGAGATAATGAAAGGAACATCATAGTAGAATGGCAGTCGACACTGGGAATTTGGAAAGACCACTTTTATAGACTATATAACGGCGATGACGAACAAAACCCTGCCGCCAGACAGGAGCCTTTCATCGTACATGATGCTAGCCAACAATTATGTGAACCCGACCTTAGAAGAAGTGAACACAGCAATATCTCGGCTGAAATCAAACAAAGCCGCTAGAGCTAGAGCCGAGCTGTACAAAGCAGCAGGCGACGAGCTAGATAGGAGCATGCACCAAATCATCTGTAAGATATGGTCAGAGGAATGCATGCCCGATGAATGGAACCTCAGCATTGTTTGCCCGATCCTGAAAAAGGGAGATCCTCTAAACTGCGCCAACTTTAGAGGAATAAGTCTACTAAACATCGCCTACAAGATCCTCTCTGCCGTAATATGTGCAAATCGATACCCACCATCTTTTCATCGATTTTAAGGCCGCATATGACAGCGTCTACAGAGACGAACTGTATAAAGCTATGTCTAGTTTTGGCATCCCTGCTAAGCTCTAAGCTCGTTCGCTTGTGCAAAATGACGATGGAGAACTCACGCTGCGCCATCAAGGTTGGCAATGAGCTTACAGAATCTTTCGACGTAAAAAAGGATTCAAACAAGGTGATGCACTGTCGTGCGATTTCTTTCACATCGTTCTGGAGAAGATAGTGCAAAACTCCATCCTCAACAGTTCAACACCAGAGGCTCTATCTTCCAAAAGTCTGTTCAACTACTCTCGTACCCTGATGACATTGATATAATGGGAAAAACACAGCGTGATGTCAATGGCGCCTTTGTGAGAATTGTGGCTTAAGCGGCAAAAATGGGTTTAGCGGTAAATGAGGGAAAAACGAAGTATATGCTGTCTTCGAGAAAAGACACCCAACACCGACAGCTCGGACAGAACGTCACAATAGACTCATACAACTTCGAGGTAGTAGACGGGTTTGTCTACCTAGTCTTCGCTATTAACACAGGCAATTACACCAGCGTCGAGATCAGATGAAGAATAACTCTTGCTAATCACTGTTTCTTTGGGCTAAGAAAGCAATTGAGTGGAGAAGCTTTCTCTCGAGCAACTAAGGAAATATTGTACAACACCCTCATCATCCCAGTCCTGCTGTATGGTGCAGAAGCATGGACCTTGACAAAATCGAGTGAAAGTGTCTGAGGCTGTTTCGAGAGGAAAGCTCTTCGGGTCATCTTTGGCCCCGTGTGCATTGAAGAAGAATGGCGAAGACGATATAACAGCGAACTTTACGGGTTGTTCAACGACATGGACCGAGCCAGTAGGTTCAAGGATTAGTGACTCAAATGGCTCGATCATTAAGAGTGGATGGACACCAATTCTCCGGCCCGGAAAGCCTTCGACGCTATTCCCGAGGAAAGTAGGACAAGAGGAATACCGCGATTCAGGTGGCACACCCAAGTGAAAGAGGACCTCAATCAACTTAGAGTGCAAAACTGGATACAGCTAGCTAGAGACCGAGCTGGTTGCCGGAGATTGTTGATTGAGGCCCAAGTCCACAACGGATTGTAGCGCCACCTTGAGTAAGTAAGTAAAACGAAAACGGCTGTAAATGTGTTTGTTACAACTCGGTTTGATCCGAGGGGTTGCTTAAAAATGTATAAGCCTTTGCATTATAAAGTATATTAAACATTGGACTGGAAGACCAAATAGCCTACATGTAAAACTAACCACATAATTGAGTTTTCATTTTTAAGTTGACATAAATCAGATCAAATTAATTGAGTTGACAAAACATATCCACGACCAAATATCTCAATTAACCATAGATCACGATTTATTTTGATATCTAATTTACATGCTTCATTTTTTTTTTTGTTAACAAAAACATTTTCAAGCCAATAGGTTAGCACCAGAAATTCAAATTGCTCAATCAAAGCAGTAATCATCGAAAAATTTAACACATCAACAATAATTGCCATGATGGACCATCTTGAACTGTTAATGCGCATGATACTAATTCTACCCCAATCTGCCTCGACTTGAGAGAAGAAGGGATGCTGAAAATATTCCTGGAACAGCCATTTTTTCCTTCACCATGAAAACGAAAATGTGTGTTCTTTTTCTCACCTTTATCCTCGAATTAGTAAAGGTACCTCTGCTCTCGCACATCTTTTGCTTAGGGTTCCAGCAACATCAAACACCCATCTCACACCTAAGTGTTAATTTTTAAGGCGGAGCTATCACTACTTCAATCTGAATCTGGAGCTATTGATGCTTATGGCTGTGGCCATCAGCAATTTCGGATTCATAATTAAGTGATCACTTGTCGGGTTCGGTTTCTAAAATGGAATTAAGCCGGAGATTAAGTGATATCGAAGATAATTTCCTGTCATCGTCCTTATCGTCGGCAGCGTCCTCGTCGGATGACAGTTGTGATTCGGAACAAATCATCTGTGACGATAATGATGATTCGGCGACGTTAACACACCACAGTGATAAAAGTGTCAGACAAAGTTCATTCAGTATTGACAGTATTCTCGGAGTGGACAAAAAGACAAACGAGACTGTGAATAAACCATCTTCCCGATTGCTGTCACCTGCATCAACAACGTGTGGAACTTGTAAGTTTAAAGACATCTTCAACTACTCATCGTCGTTGTCTAAAAGATTACTCTTGTAATTAGCACATTGGCTAAATGCTTATTTTGTTCCTCAGTAATAAATTGCGTGTTTGCAAAGATTCATTTCCATAAATTCGCACATTTGAAAATGTCAACGTTGAACTTGCATTTGTAAGCCAGACAGAGCGAAACCATTGGAATAATATTTGCCAACATAAAACACGACATTGTTCTTAAGTTTAGACATGCTTTGGCAGTTAGAGCCTTTAAAACGGATTTCTATTTGAATTGGTTGGCTTAACAAGCGGAAAAATTATTTAGCAATTAGCACATAATTTGCATTCGAACATTGACAAAATTATTGGCTTTTAAAAATTTGCATCTGAACAAAAGGCAAACACAGTTCTTTTTGCAAACAAAAGAAATTTACAACTCAAATTTTACTGAGACTTGAGCACACTGGTGCTTCATGTATGGCAAGTTTTCCATACTTGAAGGCATAAGATCTTGAGATTTTGATCAAACTTGACAAGAAGATGACAGAGAAATCGAAAATAAATTGGTCTCCGCAAATTCCATTCTGCTTTTTTTTTATTGCAATCTTTAACTAACTAAATATTAAAAGTGCCGGGATATTTTGTGTAATTTTTTCAAAATATTGATATTTATTGAGAAATATTGAACGAAGGCAAAACTTGCCTCCACTCTTGCTGCTTAAGAGCAAACCATTTATTTAATTTTAAATAAAACAAGAGTGTGCTTTCAACTAGCTGACCTCTGGTGCGTTAATTAAACCAATTTAAGGAAATAACTTGCATTTAAAAGAAACGTCAAGAAAGAAAAACGTAATCGAAGAGCAGATAGTATTTTTAAAGTCTAAAACTAAATTTATTCAAGTCTTAGAACCTCCGCAAACGAAGCAACTGTTTTGCAACTAGAATCGCAGATCAGTTTTTCAAGCGACTATTTTACAACTGGTAGGCAATTTATGGAAGACAACTCTCCGAACACGAGTATTACTTACCAACTTACTTAACATAAGGTGGCGCTACAGTCCGTCGTGGACTTTGGCCTCAATCAGCAGTCTCCAACAGTCAGCTCGATCCCTAGCTAGCTGTTTCCAGTTTTGCAATCCAAGTTGATTGTCCTCTTTCACTTGGCTGCGCTACCTGAGTCACGGTCTTCCTCTCCTCCGACGTCCCTCGGGAATATTGTTGAAGGCTTTCCAGGCCAGAGCATTGGTGTCCATTGGCTCTAAATGACCGAGCCATCTGAGTCCCTGGACCTTGACCCTTCTGGCTAGATCCGTGTCGTTTCACAACCCGTAAAGTTCCCTGTTATATCTTCTTCGCCATTCCCCTTCAATGCACACGGAGCCAAAAATGACCCGAAGAGCTTTCCTCTTGAAACAGCCTTAGGCACTTCCATTCGATTTTGTCAAGGTCCATGCTTCTGCACCATACAGCGAGAGTGGGATGATGAGGGTGTTGTACAATTTTACCTTAGTTGCTCGAGGGAGGGCTTTTCCACTCAATTGCTTTCTTAGCCCAAAGAAACAGTGATTAGCAAGAGTTATTCTTCGTCTGATCTCGGCGCTGGTGTTATTGCCCGTGTTTATAGCGAAGAATAGGTAGAAAAACTATTCTACTACCTCGATGTTGTATGAGTTCATTGTGATGTTCTGTGCGAGCCGTCGGTGTTGAGTGTCCTTCCACGAAGACAGCACCAGAACCCATTTTTGCCGCTTCTGTCTCAATTCTCACAAAGGTGCCATTGACATCACGCTGTCTTTTGCCCATTGAACAGATTTTTGGAAGATAGTGTCTATGGTGTTGACGGCGCACCATGAGTTCTTCATCGTCATTTTGCACAAGCGGACGAGCTTGGCTGGGATGCCAAAACAAGTCATAGCTTTATTCAGTTCATCCCTATAGATGCTGTCATAAGCAGCCTTAAAATCGATGAAAAGGTGGTGGTTATCGATTTTGAGATCATAGGTTTTTCCAGGATATGTCGCAAAGGGACAATTTGGTCGATGGTTGACTTTCCTGGTCTAAAGCCACATTGATAAGGACCAATCAGATTGTTGACGAAAGGCTTCAGACATTCATATATAACGGCAGAGAGGATCTTGTAGGCAATGTTAAGTAGGCTGATTCCTCTGTAGTTGACGCAGTTTAGGGGATCTCCTGTTTTCAGGATCGGGCAAACAATAACGAACATGAGTACGATCGAATTTAGAACTGTTGATAGTTCTTGGGCGTTTCAGTAGTCCATACCGGACATGTAAACAAACACACATACAAACAAACGAACATCTAATTTGGTATAAATATTATAATTCTAATAAAAAGCTTTAGCTTGGTGGTTAGGTGCGTTGGCTGCTAATTAGAACATCGTGGGTTCGAGTGCTACTCGTGCCCAAAGTTTTTTATTTCATCTTTCACGGGCACTGCCTCTTGCGAAGAACTGACAAAACTTCCAAGAGTATCATCTGTCATGAAAAAGTGCTTCTCAACTTTGCCGTTCGGAATCGGCGTTAAATTGTAGGTCCCCTCAATTCTTCACACGCACCCAGAGATTTGTTGATGAGAGTTATCGCGCCACTCTATTTATTTATTCTAATAACAAAAACAAAAAAAGGTTTTTATCTGAAGCTTTGTAGATACATTTAAAAGTTACCGTTTGAAATACCTGTTTCCTGCATTTTATTTTTGTCAAACTTAAAAATTATTTTCAACCTGAAGTGTTTGCTTTCAACTGCATAGCGACGGAGGCATGAAAGTCCCTCTTGTAGATGAATCCCTATGATAAGTCTGGATTTGATAACACACTTGTTAATTAGAATAGTATTGGCATGTATTTACTAACTCAGTCAAGGTGGCGCTGCAATTCAGGTCAGACCAGAGCCTCCATTTAATAAACGGCTACAGTCAGCACGCCAGGTTGGTTGATATCCTCTGCCACCTTTATGACCCATTTGAGTCGCGGCATCTTCTTTGGCGACGTTGTTCTAGGTTAGAGTGGAAAACTCTATGGACCGGGACAATAAACTCCATTCGTCCTATATGACCCTGCTTTTTAAGTCGTTGAAAGTTAACCTTCTTGGCTATGTCTGTTTCGCTGTACAGTTATCAATTTAAAATAATGATTTCTTGTAATTGCTTATTCGTTGTATTGCTAAAATGAGCAATCTGTTAAAAACCAAAAACAGGTGGTTTAGTTGAGTTATGGGTTATTTGTATTTGTAGGGAGCGTTTCGTTTGGATCCGATATTAGCTTCCATTTGCTTCCGTTATGGTAAGGATTTAATGGCCACATATAGGGAAAACTATAACAACTGGGGTGATCGAAGATCTGGAGTATCTGGTGACCATGGACATTAGCATCCCCATATTCTCTTGTGGTTAGGCCTACTTCACAGAGGAGGTATACCTAGAGTCGGAACTCAAGGCATATTGCTCTCTTTCGACCCACAAAATTAAATTTGATAAAATGTCCACATCAATGCGAGTGTGTAGGTTTCTCAATGCATTTCAAATGGGCCGAACCAATACATTAGCATTGATTTGGACTTGCAGCCTTACACGGACACAAAAAAGAGAGTAAATTGCAAAATTTGTTGGACTTGATTAAAAAAAAAAAAATGTGCACGTCTGCGTCGTACGAACTTGCTCCTACATGCTAAAACTAAATATTTATGAATTATGATTCTATAAAAATAATTAGAATTTATTAAAAAATTAAAATTTGAAAATGTAGCTCGTAAATGCATTTAATTCTAAAAATTTAAATGCCAAACAAAAACCTTATTCTTGATTTATTGATTTTTTTTTTTTTTGAAAATCGTCGGAGCCATTTTTTTTTTTTTTTTTTTATTTAATTTTTTATGTATAAAATTTTTCAAAAATGTCTTCAAATTAATTTGGGTATGCAGTTTTCAAGACCATTATACTTCAATTTGGATTTTTAAAATTGATCCGTTTTTGAGATACAGAATTTTGAAAAAAAAAGTTAAAAATATATTTTTAAAATCGAAAAAAGAATTTGAAATTTTTGTGAATACAAAATATAATTTGAACAATATATACGTACTTTCAGAAAAAAAACTTACTCTGATCGCACTTTAATTTTTCGAGAAAATCTAATAACAAAGAAAAAAACGGTTCTATGGGAGGCACCGTTTTGGAGCAATACAATTTTTTTTTACATAAAAGAAAATATCGTAGGAGCCGTTTTGGAGAAAATTGAAATTTTTGTTTTTTTTTTTGGCCAAAAAATCGTATGGTGGCTACCCTAAATTTTGATCTTAAAACAAAAATTAAAAAAAAAAAACTGGGATATGAGTTTTTGCCCAAACCTCTAATTTTCAAATTTGAAGTCAATCGGACCAGTAGTTAAGGCTGTAGATGCCTGTAAACTTCCCGACAGACAGACAGACGCTATCGGCGGACACACTTTTTTCGACTTCTCTATCATCGAAATGTCATATCTCATCATTATCTCAATTTTTTTTACGAATTCAATACTTGCCATATATTCTATATGTCGCAAGTAAAAAGAGAACGAGTTGCGACTCTAGGTAATACCTCCTCTATGGCCTACTGGGCATGGCCGCATGGGGTTTACCTCATAAATGTTGACTTCAGAAACTAAATCGTCTAAAATAATAATTCGGGACAGAGAAGCATTCCATATAAGAGGCACTCAAAATTGGTTTCCTCTGTGATGATGTATGTTTGAAACATAATATACATTTATGCCAATCTTAGGCATTTCATCTTTTTCACATTCGTTGGCAAAGTTATGTTCATCCACATTTGAGCCGCTCTCTTGATCTGCCAACGGCACTGAAAGCTTTATTGTCCTCAGACCGGTTGCGGTAGCCTTTTTAATTTCTTCAATTCTTACTGGCTTCACAATGGACCCTTGAGGTCTAAGGGAGTCAGTGACATCTAGACAGCCACTCTAACCTAACCTAACCTACTGGCTTCAGCTCGAGAACGGTGGTATCGATATTTCTTGTATCAAAACAACCCATTCATTCATACTTAAACCCCTTGGGGTTCAAACACGCTACCCATGCGCTCCGGCTGGAACGGTGCTAAGCAAACAACGATGCGTCGTCGATTTTGAATAATACAAATTTATTGTACTTCCATTGTATTCGCAATTTTAAAACAAACTTTCTATTTTTGCAGCTTCAACAAGCAATGCTCTAGATGCCCTTTCCACAAAAACAGACCTTCTCCTCGGCGATATATCCAACTATGAGGATCTCTATGACAGAAAACTCTCCCATCAGCTGCAAATTCGCCCCATGCCTCATTTGTTGCATGAATATCCCGCCGCACATCCCTCAACAGTCCTCTACAGCAATTGGATTGGCATTCCTCCAAAAGTAATTCCTCATCAATCTCACTTTCATTCAGCCAATTATATCCTTGGTCTTCAAGGTAAAGTCTTTCTTTCATCTTAATCGATGGTATGATAACATTTTTTTGTTTTTTAAACTAGTTCCCAAACCGAGTGGAAAACGTTTTCGTAAGCCAGGTGTCGACCGGAAGCCTCGACAAGCCTACAGTGCCAAACAACTTGAACGTCTCGAAAATGAATTCAAGCAAGACAAATATTTGAGTGTTAGCAAACGCATGGAATTGTCAAAAAATTTGAGTTTGACGGAAGTGCAGATAAAAACTTGGTTCCAGAATCGTCGAACGAAGTGGAAAAAGCAATTGACGTCGAGGTTGAAAATAGCCCAACGTCAGGGTATCTATGGAAGTCATCTCTATCTAACACCAGCCGGTCTGGCAGCGGCTGCTGGTGCCACAGTAGCGTCAGCGCCAACCGCTCTTTTGCCGCACTACTATCCCGCCCCGTTTTGTATTGTTAGTAATGGTGGCCCAAGCACTTCTGTCCCGCAATAATTAAGTATCGAACCTAGTTTTAAGTTTTATTTATAAAAATAAAATTAAATAGTAATTTTTAAAATTGTCATTCATTTTGAAAGTTATTCTCCGGGGAATGAACAGAGTTTAACAATGTTGGGAGGTATTTATGACCCAAATTAATTGCCATGCAGCGATAAGTGAAGGTCCTTCCGGATCTCGATAATAAGGTCTTGGGGATTGATATGTCGTGGCCATTCGCTTCGTTCGCCTTACTGCGACTTATAGAAGAGGTACTTTTTCATCTCGTTCGTTGGCTTTGTTTGCAAACAAAATTGATGCTCGGGAAACTCATAAATACGTTATTGTTGAAAAGCCCAACTTAAATTTGAAGTAGTGGTATGATTTGGCAATTTTTGTTTGACATTTAAAATGAAGGGACGGCTTGGAAAATAAGTGTCGGTGTTATTGGTCCTGAATTCCTGGAGAGAGTTGGGAGAGGCAGAGTGTGGATGGGAGTATGGCTAAGAGTTAAAGTCAGTTCCACATATAAGTCTGGAAAAGAAAAAGAAAATTATAAAAGGGCTATCGTCAGCGAAACAATTTATTGGATTAGAAATTACAGACAACAGGTTATTATTGAAAATGAGGAAGAGTTTCGGAGACAAAACGGAGCCTTGGGGCATACCAGCATTTATGTTTTGGGTTTCAGACCTGAATCCGTCCAGCACAACTTGTATTGAACGGTTCCAAAGAAAGTTTCTAATCGAACGAAGGAAGGATTCGTCGACACCAAAAGCAAGCATTTCTAGAATTTCTCAAATGCCTTTGAGACATCAAGTGCTACAATACTTTCTCCAAATTGTTCTACAGTCTTTTTGAGGACGCGTATGATAAGTGCCACAAGTACTTGGTGATTACCGCCAAGACCGGAAAAGAAGGCATCTTTAGCAATGGTCGGAAGCCACAGCCTGCACGAAAACACCTTCGGCAACGGACTTAGGCTTTTTAACTTTGCAGCGGGGCGAAAAGTCATCATCTCAAACACTCGATGACCGCTCCTCAATTCTCAATATATACAAGGGGACTTGGCGGTCTCCAGATCATCAAACGATAAACCACATCGATCAAGTCGCGATTGATGCCAGGCATTCTTCCAGTATCCTGAATGTCCGAACGTTCAGAGTAGCTAACATCGATTTTCATCAATACCTTGTTGTTGGAAAGATTTGGATACGGATATCCATTGCACCGCAACAAAGACCACGGATTGTTGGAAAGATTGACGTCAAAATACTACAAGCGCAGGATACCACCAGATTTTTTGTTAATCGCGTCTCTCGTAACCCTCGGAAGGCCCATCACCAGCCCGAATTTAGAAGACCAGTGGAAACACTGTCAAGAGGTCGTCAGAAGAACTGCAACTGCTTCGACGAAGAATGTATGCGCATGCAGCTAAGGATGAGGCCTATGAATCCATGCTAGAGGCAAGAACAAGAAAACCTGAGCGAGCAGGCCGTGAGTACTACATCCAACACCGACCTTTAAGAAGGAAGAAGAGACAGTATGAAAGAGAACCAGGACGAAGCGAGTGCATTTGCTGGTATTGCGACGGAGGCGGCAAAGATAGGTATAGCTGTGAATGAGATAAAAACAAAGTATATGCTGTCATCGAGAAGAGAGACACAACACCGTCGACTCTGCCAGAACATTACAATGGCAGTAACTTTGAAGCAGTCAGAGACTTTATGTATATATCTGGATTCCACTATAACTGTTGAAATTAACATTTATATAGAAACACTGTCACTAAAAATACTTTGTGTTTTAATCTTTTTAAATAACCTAATATGTTTTGTAATGTTGCTATGAAAATAATTTGTTTTTTTCTTCACTTGATATTGAAAAATTAATCGAGTAAGTTCTCATAATAAATTTGTTATTCTTTTATAAACAATTTGTTTTTCTTTTGGCTATACGGCGAACCACACTACGTGTTTTAACTGCATTTTGCTACAATAACTTCACACAATGAAATCAGTGTAGAGATTAAGCAGAATCGCTCTTGCCAATCGCTGTTTCTCCGGGCTAAGAGGGCATCTGAGCAGTAACGCCCTCTCTCAAACAACCAAGGAAGCCCTGTATAGGTACGACCTTAATCATCCCAGTCGTGCTGTATGGGGTGGAGTCATATACATTGATAAGAGCGGATGAGTTGCTTTGAGAGAAAGATTTTTGGGGTTATGTTCAGAAAAGTGTGCATCGGTGGAGAGTGGCCTTACAGCGACATCGACCTAAACTTAAAAATTCAGCGGTTAAGATGGCTGGGTTATGCGGAGCGAATGAACACAGACGCATCAGCTCGTCGAGTTTTCGTATCCAACCCCGATGGACAACGTGGAAGAGGGAGACCTCATCTTAGGTGGAGCGCTCAATTGGAGAATATTATCAACCAACTTAATGTGCGTAACTGGAGGCAGTTAGCGAGGCAACGATATCACTGACGCGGCGAGGTCGATAGACGAGGACGGGACATAGAAAAACAGACTAAGCGGGCAAGAGCACAGCACTCGAATAACCACTCTCATTGAACGCTTGACTGACACTCTTCAGTCTTCTCCTTGAATGACTTATTGCTGTCATTGATTGGTCCATTTCTACCTATTCATCGCTTACCGTATTTTTCATACAGCCAATCCTTAACTTCGTGACCATAGTGGGCCGAAAAAACACCTTCTTGAAAATATCGTGACTTAGCTTAATAAACTGATGAATGAATTTGAATTTCAATTTCTTTATCCCACTTATTTAGTATACTAACCCATTAAACATTCATACCCTAAACTTAACTCTCCCTGAGAAGTGGTAAAGATAGTAAGTAGTTTTGACAGCAAATCGGGTAGACATAAGTATATTTTTAACCCTCCTCATCATTTAAAACTACCAAATAGGTAAAAAGCCCAAAATTCAATTTTTTACCAGTTTAACATTTTCCGGAATATCATAACATTGGGTTTTTGGGTGCCCTTTTCAAAGAGCTTTTGATTATTATTTATTGTCTTGTTCATAATATAAGAAAAAGGTACACTTCTATACAGACAGACGGTTCAAAGACCGATTGCGGCGTTGGAAGTGGTACCTATTCGAAACAACTGAATCTCAGTATATCATATAGACAACATAATCAATGTAGTGTGTTCCAGGCAGAAGGCGATTAAAGAGGCACTATCCTGACTCAAAGAAAACGTTATATCAAGGATATACGAATCTTCTCGGACAGCCAAGCCGCTCTCAAATCTTTCGCGTCTGTCTCCACAAACTCTCAAATAGTCCACGATTGTCGATCATCTCTGAAAGAGATGACGGAAAAGTTTAATATTCACCTCATTTGGGTGCCGGGCCACAGAGACATTCCGGGCAGTTGCAAAGCCGATGAGGTTGTCAAAAACTTCTGCCTAATGTTAGACAAAAACATAACATAGGAACACCACTTGCTACATGCAAATATCTTCTCAAGCAATATGCTCTAGAATTGTCACAGGGTCCCACCTGCCTGGCAACCAAAAAAATATGACCAAGCATACAACTGAAACGGTCAAAAGGCTTGATTCTCCTGAGCAGACAAAATATAAGCTCTACAATTGGTGTCATAACAGGACACTGCTTCATAGGTAGACATATGCTTTGAGGCTAGGGGTCTACGCAAATGACTTCTGTAGAAACTGCATGGACGAGGAGGAAAGAGGAAACAGTCCAACACCTTCTTCGTTCATGTCCGGCGATCTCCAATAGAAGGAATCACTATCTCGGTAATCCCTTCGACAATACCCGTGAACAGGCAAAGATCAACACAAAACGTCACTCTAACTTCATTTAAAAAAAGTACAAAATGGTTTGTTTAAGTTCATTACTCTCCTATGGGTAACTTCTTTAGTGGTATCACAATGACCCCTGATGAGGTCTAGGATCTAGGTGAGTCAGTAACATCTAGACAACCACTCCAACCTAACCTAACCTAATAGATTAAGATTTAGATTAGATTTAGATTTTATTGGTTCATAATTTTTAAGGGGTTGAATACATTATTTATGATACATTAAATCATTTGAGCATGGCATTGCCGTCTGCCAGATTGACAATCCAATTAACATTAAAAATTAGTTAAGTATAAATACACTTTTAATTTAAAAATTTTAGTTTCTGTAATTTTGTGATTGACTTTTAAAAATCTCCATTAACAATTCTGTTCCTATATTTAAGAGCAATTTTTAGAAACTTATACATCTTTTCAACATTCATTTGGTTTAATAAAAATATACAATATTCCTCAGATAAGGTATCTTCTCCAAATATGTTTCTTCTTATTTCTCGCAAAACAGGACAGCACCCCAGAAAATGAAGGACATCTTCCCGTTCCCTCCTGTTACATAAATCGCATAGTCACTTCGATGAGGTATGTAATTGAGCTGCATTTCTCCTCGTAAGCGGAACATCATGGAAATTGTGTTGACATCATTGCAATCTTTGAAATAATTATTTTCATTGAGTGAATAGTCCAGGCGATTATAAATCATTCGGTGAAGAGATCCAGCCGCATCTTCCTGATATTTAGCTCTATGTCTAAGGTCTACTTGTTTGATAAGCCCGTGTAATAGAGGTCCCCACGAACTTGTTTCATCTAGATTTATTCCTAAGGTTATTCCACACGCTTCAGCTAGATCTTCCCATTGCTTATAAAATCCTCTTTTGCTTCGCACCAATTGAATGGCCACCTTCTTAGGAAGCCGATGCTCTGGCATCTGCATGACACGGAGAACATAATCAACTTGTAGTTTGAGTGTCTTAATAAACAGTGGTGAGAGTCCAGTTTCAATCATAAGCATGTAGTTCGGTGAGTTGGGTGGCAGATGAAAAGCTCTTTTGAGATAAAACTTTAAAACTTTTTCAACCGTTTCGTATTCTGACCCACCCCAAACCTGTGCTGCATACATTAGGATTGATTCTGCTACAGTTTCGAAAATCCGATACTTGCTACTGTGACTTATGTATTTGTAGTTGAAGCAATTTTTCCAAGTTGCGTTCAACGCAGTTTTCGCTTTAGTTAACTTTTCATTCAAATGTTTGTCCATATTAATATTTTGTGTCAATAATACTCCCAGATATTTGTATTCCTTTACAACCTCCACAGTACCACCATCATAGGTCCAATTTTCGTTTGCTCTAGTTCTGCCTCCTCCTTTTCTTATAATCATAACCTTGGGCTTGTCAGGGTTAACCACAAGGTTCCACAGCCTACAGTATTCGTGAAGCTTGTTTATCATTAGCTGTATAGTTTCAGGTGAGTAGCCATCAGCACAACATCGTCGGCAAAAAGAAGGGCTTTTATTTGCAAACCCGCAAATTCTATGCCACCAGGTAGGTAGCAGACCAGGTCATCTATGAAGAGTGCAAACAGATGTTTTGTTAGCAAACCAATCAGATATATTTGCTCCATTCCATACTGCCGACTTCGTGTCTCGATATAAGTTCTGAATCAGCTGTCCAAATTTAAGGGATAAACCAAGCCCGTACAGCTTGTACATAAGGGCATCCCGATTTACCGTGTCGAACGCTGCTCTGAAATCCACGAAGAGTACATATAGCTTTTTACTTCTTGCCAGGATTGAATCAGCAATACTTTTAAACACAAAAATGTGATCAATAGTAGAGTAGCCCGATCTGAACCCTGCTTCGAATTCACTTATTGCATTTTTTGATGCGATCCACCTTTTGAGACGGCTCTGAAGTACCGCGGTGAAAACTTTGTAGGAGGCGTTGAGAAACGAGATACCTATGTAGTTCGCAGGATTTGATTCACAACATTTCTTGTAAATAGGGAACACTAGAGCTTCCTTAAACTGTTCTGGTATTGTTCCTTCTTCTAAAACATTGTTCATTAGGCCTGTCAGCGTTTGAATAAGATAATTGGTTCCATACTTGTAAAATTCAACAGGTATCCTATCCGACCCAGCTGCTTTTCCATCGCTTAGCCTATTAACGGCAAGAGTTACTTCTTGTAGAGTGAGTGGCGCATCTAAAATAGGATCGTAAAAGCCAGGTGGAGCGTAATGAAACTTGGTAATCTCGTTGGATGATGGGTTTAAAAGTTGTTGAAAATGGTTTTGAAAAATATCGGGTGTTGTTGTCAACAATAAATCTTTTACCATTCAAATTATGAGCTAGGGTCCAAAATTCAGAAGAGTTTAAAGCTAGACTTAGTTTTCTTGCCTCAGATTCAAAATATAGTTTCTTTTTTTCAATACATAATGCCTTGAAATTCTGGTTGGCTTTTAAATATAACTTCTTTGTAAAACTGTTACTATTTTTGCGAAAAAGATTTAGCCAGGCATAGGACATATCTCTTGCTCTTTTACAGCTTTCATCGAACCAGCGCTCTTTGAATGCTGTGCGTTTGTTTTTATTAAGTCTGTTATGTGGGTAAGCAAGCTTCATTATTTCTTCAAGATCGTTGAAATTTCTGACTTCGTGATTCTGTAGACTCTCATCTAGGTTCGCTTTATAAATATAATACCTAACCTAACCTAATATAAAAATAAGAAAACTTCATGTTTATTACACATTTTTTTGAAAAAAAATATACCCCCGTGGTATAGTGGTATGTGCGTTGGCTGCTACACAGAACGCATGCATTCGAATCCTGCTCGTGCCCATACATTTTATATTTCATTTTTCACGGGTACTGCCTCTTGCGAAGAACTGACAAAACTTCCAAGAGTATCATCTGTCATGAAAAAAGTGCTTCTCAACTTTGCCGTTCGGCGTTAAATTGTAGGTTCCTCAATTCTTCACACGTAATCCGAGAATTGTTGTTGAGTGTAAGGTGTAAGCCACTTAGGCCTTGGCTCTTCAAGAGCTGTCACGCAACTATATTTATTTATCTAATTTAATACCTCAAAGTCAAAATTTTGCTCGAATAAGAAAAATTGAATAATTGAATATCAGGCAACCCTTAAAACATATCAGCTCAGTTTAAAACAATCAAAATCTTCTAAAAAAAATCAAATCGAGGTCCCTAGCATTAAAACTGACAGAGAAATTGATCTTAACATGGGTTCGTGTACACCAAATTACCCTTTTTTTAAATCGTCAAAAAGAGTTGTCAAAGTTCACCGTCAGACTTAATTGAAGAATAAGAATTACATCCAAAAGTATAGCAGACGAATTACGGGACACCCTGTATTTTATTTAGAACGATTTATTATTGGGTCAGATAGTAAAATTTTTATTCATAATGGAGTTTTGTAGAATTTCAAATCTTCGATGCACCATTTTCATGAGTAAAATATGGAAAATAGACGTTAGAGAGTCATTTTATGACACAGACGTGATCGACAACGACAACTAAAAAATAGGATGCAAATGTGTTTCTTATTATTGTGCGAAGGAAACTGCTATAACTTTAATAGAGTAAACAAAAATTCCAGCACATGTACCACAACTATTCAGCTGACCGTAACTCAATTAACCGGGTAATAACCAAACAAGTCAAAAGCAATTTGGATCCGAATTATTGATATCAGACAATTTTTGCATCAATGAATTTAAATGGGCCATCACTCATGAGATCAATAAAAAAACAATTTAGATTCGCGACAACTGTTTTAACTTCAATGACTAGTTCAAGTGGAAGTAGTTTTGAATAGCGGGTTGAATGCCTTGAACGCAAATGAACTTTAATTCTACAAAAATACCAAAAACAAATTCCATAGTTTCATTATAACTAGAAAGTTTTCGATTGTTAAATTTTCGCAATTCGCTGTTAGTGACACATGCTACGTTCCTGCCGAAATTGTTTATCATACGATCAAAGTTTTGTTTTTTAATTAAAGAACTTGAATCCCACTGTACAAGTTGATCAAGCAGAAGAGTGTTGGCACCAATGTGCAATAAGAGATTTGGGAACTCTCAGCAAAGTTCTTCAGTAAACGGTCTTCTAGGATTGCTGTTATTTTTTTTTTTTATTGATAACTTTTTCTGTCACACTCGTCGATCGTGCAACTACCGTTCAATTGGGTACGACTTTTTGCCTTAAAAAATTTATTCATTAAAGTTCAAAATTCAAAACTACAAACAAAAATTTCAACGTGGCTAGTTATTGTCATACTAACTTGTCAAATGTTGTCGGGAGGAAGTGTCAAGCATTTTTGTTGCGTGTAGGTAACGTGTTCAAGAATTGTGTTGGCAAAGTTTTTTGTTGTTGTTCCTCTTTTAATTAATTTGGCGGCCGCTATAAAAAAAAAAATCGTTTTCTTTTTCTGTAAATAAAAAGTAGTGCAAAAGTGTCGTCGTACGGTGGTGGTGATGCTGATGCACTTGATCTTGAACGAATTACGTCGGTCGGTCGATCCTTAAAATAGAGTAAAACGTGCTGCGATAAAATAAACAGTATAAATTATTGCAACATGCATTTGGCCGTGAAAGTGTGCTTCTAAGTAAAATGAAGTGATTCTCGATTTATGTTTATTTCTTTTTGTGAAAAAAAAGGAATGTTTTAAAGTGTGGTTTACTTGACAAAGCAAAAGCATATGTAGATAGACTGACAAAAATACTATTTATTTTGTATAAAATCCGAAGACCAAGTTAACTCTGGGAAATAAAGCCTGAGGTAAGTTTTGTTACTTTGGAAGAAATTTCCTAAAGCGCCATTTTGGAAAACAATTTTTTAAAAGGTTGTTGCTTCAGCTTCGTTTTCGATTTACTTGTTGAAACTTAATCTAATGAAAAGTAAAGTTATGCGAGACTAATGGTGTTCATGTTTATTTCTTGTGTTTTATTTTGAATATGGTCGTGTGGAAAAATATCAATTCAAGTGTTTCCTTTAAGGGATTTGTATAAAATTGACAGTTCGAAAAATGGATGAAAGCAAAAAATTTACATTAAGGAATAAGGATAATTGGCACAAAATGATTAGCACTTGAAAATTTTGTGTCAACAATTTTTGTTGGTTTGCCCAGTGTGAATAGCCCGAAAAACATTACTCTCACTCTGTGAAATAATGCATAAATGAAAAGACAAACGATTTCGTGCGACCGCATTATTGAATGACAATTAAAAAGAAATTGTCAAAAAGATGGTACATGGAAATTACGATACGTGATCCTGATCAGGAACAAAATTTTTGTATCTATGTGTTCTCTTCCACGAAAAATTATATTAAAGGTTTGGAAGAAGTGGTAACCATATGAAAGAAAAAATATAGGGTGTTTCAATAGGACAAAAACAGTTTTGGATATCAATGAAATTCTTTATTCCTGGTGCAGAAGTCCAGACGCTGAACCCAGTTTTCGACGGTTTTCACTTTCGATATTCGTACGAAGTTCATCAATCGTCGCTGGCTTGTTGGCATAAACCCTAGATTTGACGTAGCCCCACAGGACATAGCCTAACGGCGTTAAATCGCATGAACGAGGCGGCCAATTTACAAGTCCATTTCTGGAGATAATGCGCTCATCGAACTTCGTACTCAATAATTCGATTGTTTGGCCCGCTGTGTGACATGTGGCACCGTCCTATTAAAACCACATATCGTCCAAGTCCCTATCATCCAATTCATTCCAAAAATAATCGGTTAGTATTGAGCGGTAGCGATTACCATTCACAGTAACGTGCCGGTTTTGATCATCACTGAAGAAGTACGGCCCAATGACACATGTAAACCGCACCAAACAGTGATTTTTTCGGGATGTAATGGTGCCTCTTGATGCACATGTGGATTGCTGCCTGACCAATAACGCATATTTTGCTTATTGACGAAGCCATCCAGCCAGAAATGAGCCTCATCGCTGAAAATGATTTTTCGATGAAAATCCGGATCTTTTTCAAGTTGTTGCTCAGCCCAATTCACGAACATACGACGCTTCTGGTGATCAAGCGGCTTCAGTTCTTGCGTCAATTTGATCTTGTAAGGATGTAGGCCAAGATCTTTTTGCGAAATTCGCCACATCGACGTAACAGAGATGCCCAACGCTTGAGAACGACGTGTGAGAGACTGATTTGGGTCTTCCGCAATTGATGCGCTAGCGGCAGCAATATTCTAGACACTACGGGCACTTCTTTGTCTCACTGGCACGGGAACATTTTGTACTGAGCCTGTGGATTCAAATTTTTCCACTAGACGCTCAATTGTTGATCTGGCAGGACGATTATGACGACCATAAATTGTACGTAGCGCTCTTAAAGTGTTGACCATTGACTTCGAATTTCGGTAGTAAATTTTAATAATTTCGACTCGTTGTTGGATCGTATACCTTTCCATGATGAAATGGCGTCGTTTGCTGTCCCTATCGGTCTACTTTTGTAGCGTCCCTATTGAAAAACCCTTTATAAACATTGTTTTTTTTTTTGCGCGATTAGAATTGGAACTCTCGCCTTCTTTGTTGATGGTCCCACACAGAACCATTACGCTGCTAAGCTACGGGTTCTTGTTAAATTCAAAGTTTGTCCTTGGAACTGTTTCCCTTATATGTTTTCCTTATAGGGCCATGGTAATAGCCTACGGACAGATAATGTAAATATCTTTAAATAAATATTTTGCTAGACTAGTTTGTTTGAACTTTGAACATTGTTTTAAAAGGATGAATTCTAAAAAAGGCAATTTTCCGGCCGATTGTTCTAGTCAACGGACGATCTTAAATGGAGTCTCCGGACAGTTCTACTTAAAAACTCAATATATTTTTTCTCTTAAGTGTTAAGTATAGAGCAATGATAATTATTTCCTGACAGCCAAATTAATAAACATAGACTACCGAAGGACTAACTCTTAATCTGCGGACTAGTGGAAAATGCTATTAATAAAATACAATTTTTCTTAAGCGACGTTTACTAACTTAGTCCACCCTGAGAGGTGGATAATGAAGGGACTAACAAGAAATACATATGTCAATCGTGAAAGAAAAAGAAAGAAATTTCAGTTTCGGAGACATTGATGTCAATTGTAGTCGTATCAGTGGTATCGTTGTAGTAGATATTATTCGGTTTGGGTATGATTGACTGCTTTCGTATTACCAGCTTCACTATAACCAACATTTCAATGGCCTTCTTTACTTCTGCCTAAATTAAAATTATCTGGAAAACTATGGAACTCTTCATCATGCGATACTCCCAAAACATTGAAAGCGATCTTCTTTCGCGAGGAAATAAAGGCTGAACCTGTTTTTTTTTTTTTTCTTGCTGAAAGGAATTGTTTATATTCACCATTTCTGCTTCTTTTTCCACTCTTGTTGCATTTTCAAGATCTTTGATTTTAAAGACAGCTCGCATAATATATATTGCTGGAATCGAAGCAGACAAATTTCATGTTTATTTTTGTTTTAATTTTAAAATTGATTGTCAAATATCAACAAAAACAAAAATTCCCAAAGGGGAATATTTGGTAAACATCACTGTACTATTCTGGGATCAAATTATATTTATTAATGAGAAATTTTAGGCCATGGTCCAGTAAGACTGTGGATTGAGAGTGGGCCAGGCCTTTTTTATTAATATGGCTGTGATTGTTTAGTTAATGTTGTTTTAGACAAGATATAAGAAAAAACAAAATCGGAATCAGTCTCCGGACGATTAAAAAAGTCTCCTACTTAGTCATATACTTGATTGCTGCTTGCCTAACACCTTCGATCTAATAACTTACTCTAAGTTGTTTGCCTTCCAAACCTAAAAATGAACCCAACTTGGAATCCTTCAACACTTAACTGATGCACTGTGTTTTCTGCACATCATATTCGGTTTCGGTAAAAAGGATAATATTCCCTTCAGCTGTAGATATCTCACGATCGATGTCAGTATGACATAGAATAAATAATGATAAAACAATTTAAACATTTTTTTTTCATTTTAATCCATTAGCGGGGGATACTGGAACATTTTTATTCTGGATACAAATAAGTACTTTTGACAAAGAAATTAAGGGTTTCTAAAAGAATTTGAACTTAAAAACAAAAAACGATAAAACCTTGGAGCTGTCCGGAAAATAGATCTTCCCTATTTTTGGTACCAGTGTCCCGGACACTTAGAAAATCGATTTTAAAAAACGCAGAACATATTTTTTTTCTTTAGTTATTAAAAGTTCATTATATTTTCATTGAAACAAACTTCATTTGATTATAAAATCAACTTTTCTCAGGTCTGCCATAGCAGAACAGCAGCAACTGCTGCTTATACGACCCATAACTTTTCCATTATACATTCGATCGGGTTGAAACTTCGTTTGTGTATGTGAAAAATATTACTGATTCCGTATTTTGTTGGTGTTTTCTTGTATTCACAATTAAGTGCAAAATCTGGCCGGAGACTGGTGCCGTTACCCTAAGCTTAGGATAGGTGAGTGAAGCTGTCAGGACTGTTCTGATATAACATCTTCGGGGTCTATTGCAATACCTTACTTAAAGGTAGTGCTACTCACCCAACTCCGTTTACATGACCCTGCAATCTCAGGCTATCTTCCATTAATGTGTTTTTTTCAATTACAATGTTAAAAGGTCGGAAGACTGTGCATTCATCACTTTGCTTAAGCAATTTTTTTGTATCATTCGCATTCCTGAGATGTTTTTTCACCCATACTGCAGCAACATGAGTTCTCCATCCTCTAACACGCATGACATAGTGCTGTAGACGTAGAGTAGATCCTGTATGCACTGTTTGAATGAATGGATGAATTATGATAAGGGTTAAAGTACAGTGCGTACCCTAAAGATTTATTTTTTACCTTTTAATTAGCTGATGTGTTAGTAGCTCAAGCTACAGCTCCTCCTCTTACCTGATATCCCTCAAGAATTTGGACTACTAATACATATGAAAGATATTTCTCCACAATTTGGAAATAATATTTCCATACAAAGAAATCAATTTTTCTTTTTTTTGTACGCAAACTTTGTTATGACTTCCTCCTGAGTTTATGGTTTATGGACATTTTTATTTCAGTGAGAGTTTAAGCGAAGGTGAAGCGAATGTAACGCTTTTATTCGATAGTTTCTTTTATTCTAAGACTTGCCATCACCCAATATTTACCCTGTCATATCATCGACCTGGCCAATGAATTTTCTCCTTTCATCTCCGCTACAACCAGAATCCGATCCGGGCCTCCTTTAGCAAGTTCTTCCGCATATATCCTGATTCTTGGCCGACACCATCCTGTCCCGCACTTCAAAGCTTTGTGACTCCTCGTCTACGACATCCATCTAGCGGTTCCTCTTTGCTCATACGAGCTAGCTGTGTCCAGCCCATCTGAGTCTATCAAGCTTAATTTCTGTCAAATAGATTTTATACAGCTCGTGGTTATATCGTCTACGGAATCGTCCATTCCTCACTCACGGGGACAATTATTCTCCTGCGTCATTGATCCCTAAGTGAGTAAGTAAGCCTATCGACTTATTCGCAAGTTTCGAAGTAAGGGCAGGAATGGCCTAAAGTAGGTTCTGTTGACTTCGAGCAGCCGTCTTCGTATTTCTTCCATATTCTTGTTATTGGCTGCTACTACTGGCCCAAAGTAATCGAAGAATCGCATGCGCATCTCGTCGAATTCCACCTTAATATTTGTTCTTCCACAATTGCCAACGTGTTCAGAAGACGGGGCCACTATTTACTTAGTATTTCTCAGGTTTTTTACCGCCTGTTCGATCTGGATAAATAAGGATTATACAGCTTGTGGGCTCGCTCTACAGATGTCAATGTTGGTGGACTATGTGACAATAGTTCCCTTGTTAGATGTTCCAAAGTGAAATATAAAGCTTTTGAAGTTTTATAAAAGAAATAAATTTATTTCTGTCAAACAACATTTCCATTTCTTGAGACTTGGAATCAGACTGAGTTAAAATAATTGAATCTAATGATAAAGATAGCATAAGATGATCGAGATATGATATGATGTTTACACTAGCTTACTTGTCGTCTGTGGGAACAGCAACATGACACCCCCCGGATATATCTGTTTATATGGTAACATAATACTTGCCGGATGTACTCATTAGGCTGTTTTGGAGTTCGAGTTTGAAGACACGTTTGACATTAGAACTTAAAAATAACAACGTTCCTTAACTTGCCTTCTCTAGCACTAGGTTGAAGACGAGGCAGGCCATTTCATTCCCTTGTCGGAATCCTTTGAAAATACTGGTCTGGGTAGCAATCCGGACATTTGCCATGTAGATAGAAATCACCAGTTTATAGACACATATTGCCACACCTAGAATGAAAGAAGTTTCCACTTTGCACAAGTATTCAAGCCAAATAAAGGAAAATGTTAACCTGCGAATTTGTATTAATTCTTTTCTGATAGCAACATCATCCCTTAAAATCTATTATTCCATTAAGATGTCAGAAAAAAATTGAATTTCAACAATCTCACTTTTTAAGCAGGTGATTTCGATCTGCAAACTACATCCCTCTTTCACTTGCGAAATGCAAATCCATCATTCTATAATGAACGATGACAATATTTAATGAAGTAAGAAAATGTAATCTTCTAGATAAACTCAATTAACATTGAAAATTATATTTCATAGTCCACTGCACTGAAAATGAAAAGTCGACAAGTTTATGGCCTCTAAGAGACCGAAATCGTAGGCGGTTCGTTGGTATTTGTCTGTCAAATTTGTATTTAACGTGCCAACACTTTCTTTGAACAAATTTTCCATTGAGGTTTGTTCTTCTTTACTCCGTCATCGTCATGAATCTTCTCATGGCATTTGAAAAATGTGCATTTTCACTTACACAGTGGGGGATTCATCACTTTTACTGGTCACAGACATTTCATTGATTTTGGAGCACGTTTAAGGCCTCAAGCAAATGGCAAATTTCTTGCTGCCCTTTCAATTGGGCCTTCCCACTTAAAGTTCATCAAAAAAGTATTAAAAAGCCCCTGTTAAATGGCATTCAATGCTCAGATGCCAAAAGTCATATCCTTCTTTGAAAATCGACTCACTTTTGTCATGAAAACATCAAATTTCCTCGTACCAGCTGATAATTTTACTAATTAAGAATTAACATTCATAGGGTACTCAACAAATGCAGTTTAGCTTTAGTTCAATTAAAATTAAAATACAAGAACGAATAAAATATTTGATTCTTCTTTGGCAATCTGCCCTCTGCGGCGAGGTGTGTTTTTGTCAGCAAGAGCGTCGTTTTCTGACTTTGCTTGAATTCGGATGCTCGAGAGTCATGTGTTTCGCCAAGAATATTTTGTTTTTTGGTTAAGTAGCCCCTCAACCCAAAAGATTCGCACAGAAGATGCAGCATGTGTGTTTCGTGCAATGCTAGACGATTGGACCTTGAGCTGGTAGCAAGGCTGTTTAAAGACGAAGACGAAATAGAAATGACAGGGCATAATGAAGAATTATGATGAACTTGGACGACATTTATACAAAGAAATTGTTATGTTTGTTAATTTTCGGGTGTGCAATTTTTGGGTTTTCTTGTTAAGCGAACATTTCTTAGCAAGTTTTTTTTTTGTATTTAATTATTCGAACATATTTATATTAACTAACGAAGTGCTTATAAAATTGTATGATTAAAAAAAAAAAAATTATAATTGTAGTGTGCTTTTTATGTGACTTTGTAAGTTTCTGATTGATATCCGGTTGACCGTCTTTGACGCTTTGAATGGGTTCACAGGAACCTTGGGTTTTGATTATTCCGAAGCTGTCAAATGCCCGACAGTTACCAACTCTAAGACAATGCTACTTTTACTTACTAAAGCTTTAATAACGGCTTCAAAATAACCAGCTTTGCTTACGGGGGATCTGCAGGTACAGTTTACTTACTACTAACTTACTTATCCGGCTCACAATCCATGAAAGATCTCAGCCTGAGATACTGTAGCCACGATCACGATGGACGTGATCACATGCCCCTCCAGTCGCCTTTGCCAAGCGCTCTGGCATCCACAGTCGTTTGGTCCTTGTACCACAGGTTCGATCTTCCTTGCTGTCTCGAACATGGGTATTGGGATGAGAAAACTTTCTTGGCTGGAGCGTTGTCGTCCATTCGCTCGATGTGGCTGAGCCAATGTAGTCGTCTTTTCTTGGCCTTCTGGACTGCATCCACATCTTGTTACAGCTCATTGCCCACACTGGTGCGTGCCGATTATTGTGTTGCACAACGGTTTAAGACGCTCACACAATACGTTGGATAGAAATGTGTATGCAATATTAAGCAGGGATATGCCACTGTAGTTTTTGAATGTGAAACACTACATCAATTGAATGACCATTAAGAGAATTGTTACAAGCATTGATTCTTTTGAAGTAATTTTCGACTACTTTTTGAAATATATATGGCGAATGTTGGTTTTTAAGTGCACAAGAATAAGGTTAATCTGCATAAACACGATCTTTCTCGCCACGACGAGAAATAACGCGGCCAGGAAATGTTTTTCCCAACAAAGCCGTATTCGCTCGAGTTGTGTTCTCCAAGTTGTATTCTTCATTAGCAGGTAAAAAAAGTCATCAAGGTTGGCAACGAGCTTACGGAATCTTTCGACGTAAAAGGATTCAGACAAAGCGATGCACTGTCATGTGATTTCTTTATCGTTCTTGAGAAGATAGTGTAGAACTCAAACGTCAACACCAGAGGCACTATCTTCCAAAAATCTATTCAACTTTTCGCGTACTTACTTACTTACTTACTTACTTATGGTGGCGCTACAGTCCAGGTCGGACCAGGGCCTCACCCAACAAACTTCTCCAGCCAGCTCGGTCCCTGGCTAACTGTCTCCAGTTTCGCACGCCAAGTTGGTTCAGGTCCTCTACCACCTGTGTGCTCCACCGGAGTCGCGGTCTTCCTCTTCTGCGACGTCCTTCCGGATTGGATTCGAAGACTCTACGAGCCGGAGCATTATTTTCCATTCGCTCAACATGACCCAACCATCTAAGTCGTTGGACCTTAACTTTTCTGGCTAGGTCAGTGTCGCTGTACAGCTCGTACAGTTTTGGTTGAATCTTCGTCTCCATATTCCATTAATGTAGACAGGACCAAAAATCACTCTAAGACTTTTTCTCTCAAAGCAGCCCAAAGCGTTTTCATTAGATGTTGTCATAGTCCATGTTTCTGCACCATACATGAGGACCGGGATGATGAGGGTTTTGTAGAGTGTCATTTTAGTTGCTCGGGAGAGGACTTTACTACTCAATTGCCTTCTAAGTCCAAAGAAGCAGCGATTGGCAAGAGTGATTCTTCGTTTGATTTCAGCGCTGGTGTTGTTGTCTGAGTTGATAGCGGATCCCAGGTAGACAAAGTCCTTAACTACCTCGAAGTTAAATCTGTCTATGTTGACGTTTGCTCCAAGACGTCGATGTTGGTTGTCCTTTCTTGTCGACAGCATTAACTTGGTCTTGCCCTCGTTAACTGCTAGACCCATCTTCCTGGCCTCCGTCTCAAGGCTCACAAACGCTCCACTGACATCACGCTGTGTTCTTCCAATTATGTCAATGTCGTCTGCGTATCCTAGTAACTGGACGGATTTTTGAAAGATTGTGCCTCTGGTGTTGACATTAGAGCTTTGCACAATCTTTTCAAGGATGATGTTGAAGAAATCGCATGACAGCGCATCTGGCATTGTCTAAAACCTTTTTTGACATCAAAAGCGTCCGTTAGGTTTTTTCCGACCATGATGGAACAGCGTGAATTTTCCATTGTCATCTTACACAGACGGATGAGTTTTTCTGGGATGCCAAAACTGGTTGGTCTCTATAGACGCTGTCATACGCGGCCTTGAAATCGATGAAAAGATGGTAGGTATCGATTTGAAGTTCCTGGGTCTTCTCCAAGATCTGCCGTAGGGTGAATATTTGATCGATGGTGGACTTTCCGGGTCTGAAGCCACACTGATAAGGACTTTTCGCGTACGCCGATGATATTGATGTAATGGGAAGAACACATCGTGATGTCAATGGCGCCTTTGTGAGAATTGAGACAGAAGCGCCAAAAGTGGGTTTAGCGGTATATGAGAGAAAAACGAAGTACAAACTGTCTTCGAGAGAGGACACGCAACACCCAATGCTCGGAAAGAACGTTATAATAGACGCATAGATCTTCGAGGTAGTAAAGGAGTTTGTCTACCTAGGCTCGGGTATAAACACGGGCAATAACACCAGCGTCGAGATCAGACGAAGAATAACTCTTGCTAATAGCTGTTTCTTTGGACTAACAAAGCAATTGAGTGGAAACACCCTCTCTCGCGCAACTTAGGAAAAACTGTACAATACCGTCATCATCCCAGTCCTGCTATATGGTGCAGAAGCATGGGTCTTGACAACATAGGAGGAATGTGCATTAGCCTGTTTCGAGAGGAAAGTTCTTCGGGTCATCTTTGGTCCCGTGTGCATTGATGGGAAATGGAGAAGAAGATGCAAAAAACTAAGTTTACAGGTTGTGCAACGACATGGACCTAGCTAGAAGAGTCAAGGCCCAGAGACTCAGATGGATCAGTCATTTAAAGCGGATCGACACCAATGTTCCAATGTTCCAGGAAAGCCTTCGACACTATTCCCAAGGGAGGTAGAAAGAGA
Source organism: Sphaerophoria rueppellii (assembly GCA_920937365.1). Taxonomy (NCBI): domain Eukaryota; kingdom Metazoa; phylum Arthropoda; class Insecta; order Diptera; family Syrphidae; genus Sphaerophoria; species Sphaerophoria rueppellii. Next base: position 31,794,532 of record CAKKXW010000003.1, on the reverse strand, counting down.
GGAAGACCACGAAACAGGAGGCATACACAAGTGAAAGATTACCTAAATGAACTTGTAGACAGATAGCTAGGGACCGAGCTGTCTCGCGGAGACTATTGATTGAGGCCCAAGTCCACAACGAACTGTAGCGCCACCTTAGGTAAGTGTATGTAAGCTAACCTGGATGTGGAGTACTTTACCTTGAAAAAGCTGATTGGTAGTGAACATATGTTACTAACTACGTATTCAAAAAGTTGTTTATGTTCTTGTAAGATCCGTTGTTGTTTTCATACATATGCAGGTATCTCCACTTTTTTATTTTATTTGTAAAACAGCAATAGAATCTATAATATGAGGTTTTCGACATGAACTTAACTCTTGACCCATTTTTTTCTTAAGTTATCACGAACTCCTAGGAACAAAAATCAATTTCAAAATGATAAAAAAATAGATTCATAAGCAAATAATATCATATTTGATCTTCAACCAGAGTATACCTAATAATGAGTAGGGAAACTCAGAAAAATTCACCTGTTGATTCACACATATTTTCACACAGATATGAGAAATAGATGACAATGAAAAACATGTAGGAAGGAAAGGGAAACAAAATAAAGTTCTTTGACAGACACACCCGGTTTTTATTTTATCGAATATTTTTTTCATAATTTATGACAATCAAGTCGGACCGCCTTTGAAAATCTATTAGGGAAAAAGGGAAAGAAGCAAGTGATGTACGTGTAGTCATTTCTTCTTGCGCAGGCAGTTTTACATAAATGATTGATTTGACTATTTTCACTAATGGCATTTTTGTTGTGTGTTTTTTCGAAAATTATTGATTGTAGTAGTGCCAACTACATTTGCAAAAGAGTTTCCCTACTCATTATTAGATATACTCTGTCTTCAACAACCTGATAATCAACTATCACTTCACACGATTTGGTCACTGATTTATCAATACTAAGAGGTTTCGATTTAACTTATTGACGTTCTACATGACTTTTTATGACGTTCTACAAGATTTACGACAATTTCTGTCCTTGGACCTGATATTCTGTAGATAGTGATTCTCTTAAAAAGCTTAGAATGCCTGAAGAACACTTTTTAAAGCACACAGCTTAAAGAAAATTTTGCGCGCACTGTTGTCTAATGACTGACCCGCTGATGTAAAATTTCGATTCAATATGATGATCATAATTTCTTACTTCTTCTTCTTGAAAGTGTGGAATCACGCAGTTTTAATCTAAATATCATTATTTTGTTGTTTTTTACAAATTACAAACATGAATTCGGTTTCTTACTTTGATCTTGGATTTTTTTTACCGGTACAACAGTAGCTAGGGGATTGAACTAGCACGTTACCAATTCCGAGCAGCGTGTGCGTGTTTTGATTAGTGTATCATCGGAGTTTCCTCCGGCTATCAACGGTTTGCTTATCGGTTCTCAACAAACCTTCTCTTGGGTATCAACGGATTCTAACGGAATAAAATGCCCAACGAAATAAAGCCAACACTGTAAATTTGATTGTATTTCATTGGCAAAAACGAAACTAGGCCATTTTGGTCTAATTTCTAATTTCATATTTAAATTTCTGTTTACTTTGTTAAAATAGTTGTCAAATTAATATTCAATAGCTTTTCTTAGAACGTCAATTTTGTATTAGACTTAAAATTAAAAAAAGGTAAACAATAGAATAAAAACAAAGAAAGCAAAACAAAAATTTTAGTGTAATATACTGGTGTAACCTTACAATTGAACAATACATTGTAAAAGTGTCAAACGATAAAAAAGAATAGATAAAAAACAAAACAAATTCGTAGTATGTACAACAATACTATAAGCAATGTATTAACCTTACAATTTAACAAAATATTGTCGTTGTACCTATTCTCTAAAATTCGTCTGCAAATGGGACACAAAATGGTAGATTATCCGGCGATTTATCTGCAATTTGACTATGGCAATCTAAGCATAATTTAAAATGGTAACACGGCTGTAACAGAATCGATCTTGGATGAATGCATATGATCTGCATACATTGTTGACTAGTATCTATGAACAGTTATAAGGATTTTCATTTGATATCCATAAGTACATTTAAGTAAGTATGAAATGAAAGAACAAGTTACCCGTTGACTTATTAATTAATTTATTGGTTTAAAATGGTTCCATACTTTATGTTTTTATGTTTACAAACAATTAAAAACAATATTTCAATAGCTTGGTTGATGAATATTATAAAATTAATTAAGTTAATTAAAAAAGTTGTGCATTAAAATAGCAGTGCACCAGATAATGTCTTATAAGAACTTAAAAAGAAAAAACAATTTTTCTCTTAAATTTACGACGACTTATTGAACTAACCAAACGCATGCATCTTCCTTGTGGAATGCTTTCCCATGTTTTTTTCCTTCCTTAACATCCGCCCTCAAGTTTTCACGGGTTTAGGTCCGGCGATTGTGCAGCGCAGGCCACTCAAGAACATCAATTTCGTTAGTCTCAAACCAATTTTTTGCTAACCTGCAGGTGTGTTTGGGGTCATTATCCTGCTGAAACGTTCAAGTTATAGATATGTTCCGTCCCTGTTCCCCAAACATTTATTTTAGTTCCGCCATGTTTTACTGTCCTTTTGACATAGCGTGGGTTATATTCTGCATTTTGAGGCCTTCTTATGTATTGCATTGATTCAAAAAGACCAAGTTTTGACTCATCTGACCAAAAATTTTTCGCGATTTAGTTTCAGGCCAAGGCAAGTTTTCTCTGACAAAACGGAGTGTGCTTCTGATATGCCGCGGTTGCAAGAGTGGTACTTTTCATTTGAACTCTTCCTCAACTTTAGTTGATGTCATAAAAGGATCTTTTTAAGAAAAACGAACGATATTTCTTACATCATGTTCTTCAAAGCTTCCTTTTTTCGGCCTCTTCTTTCCAAAGAAATTTTCCATTTGCCAAGAAAGGGATTATTGTATAAATTTATAGGTTGTACCCTGCTGCAGGTTCATCGTTCCTTCTTAAGACATTAGAAAGACTGGTAGGTATACACCTCAGATGAAACATTGACACAAGACTCATGTATGTCTCAACATGCCTACTGTAAGGGCAAATCGGTATTGGTGCTGCACACTTAAGTACGCATTATCGAATACTCCCTCCATCATAAAGTGTATTCTTTGGTTGCATTTCTGCGCTTTCAAAAATGTGGATACATCTGCTATCACATCTGCACTCTCATGGTCATCTCTGAATGTGGAGAGTTCGCTTGGTTAATTCATACAATGATAACTAGCAGAATAATTAACTCAGAACTAGGCAGCTGTTCCTATCGAAGATCTGTCAGCAGAGGTGCGCCAGCCGCAAGGCGGCGTTCTCTCCCCTCTACTCTGGAATCTTGCTGTTAACGAAATTCTTACCTGAAACCTAGGGAGGGTTTCTGAGTGATAACCTATGCTTATTACGTTGGTATAGCTGTTTCAGGGAAGCATCTTAATACCTTAAAATTTTAGACAGAAAACTGAATTGGAAGAGCAACATATACGAAAGAATATGAAAATCTACGGTAGCACTTTTCACCTGTAAGAAATCCAATGGCAGCAAATGGGCTTGCAACCCAGAATCACTCACTGGCTATACACATCGGTAATAATCAGACCGATTCTTCTTCATGGTATGACAGCATGGTGAATTGCCTTGGACGAAAGAATGAACTGCGATAAGCTTAGTAAAGTCCAATTCTCAGCATGCCTAAGTATGAGCGGATCACTTCGTACGACCCAAACTGCTACACTAGACACCCTACTCTATCTGACACCTCTGGATATAATCAGCAAACTGCTATTCGCCTCAATACCTCTTCACAGTAGACTAACAATTACATTGGCCACTCTGTTATGCTTAATTATCTAGAATCAATTAAAAAAGCGCACAGACTACACCATTCCCCAACTACAGTTTGATAGAAACTTTCAAACTTCTATACCTTCCAGATCCTTCTGGGAAAATAAAACATTCCTGGAACACGAGGCAACCCACTTCTTACAGATGGATCGAAAACTATTGATGGGCTTGGTGGAGGTGTGTACTCCGAATGACTAAAACTAAGTCTCTCGTTCAGCCTTCCAAATTATTGTAGCGTGTTTCAGGCAGAACTTTTGGCAATTAAGGAGGTCCTGTCCTGGCTCAGAGAGAACGTGCTATCCACATCTGATATCCGGATTTTCTCAGATAGTCAGACAGCTATAAAAACCGTGGACTCTGTCTCTACAAACTCAATTACGGTCCAAATCTGTCGATCGTCTCTAATGGAGGTGGCACATCAGTTTAACATTCACCTTCACTGGGTGCCGGGCCATAGGAACATTCTAGGAAATTTTAAGGCCGATGAACTCGCCAAATATGGTACAACATTACCCATTAAACCACAAATGGCTAATGTAGGTGGAATAACATAACACCTGTCAGGCGACGAAAAAGATTTTGTCTAATCTGGACTCAAGGAGATCTAGGAGCCTGATATCTCTAAGCAGATTGCATATAAGCTCGTTAATAGGTGTCATTACTGGATACTTACTGATAAGAGGACATGCCGCACGACTAATGATTTCTGAAGAAGCTGCATGGATGATGAGGAGGAGGAGGAAACAGTCCTTCACCTCCTCTGCGCCTATCCTGCTCTGGCTCAAAAACGTATGATTCACTTAGGAGAAAACCTTTATAATGATTTAAACGATCTCGAACATATTAATATAGTTTATCTTCTACGTTTCGTGAAGAACTCTAATTGGTTTCAATGAGCTTTCGAAGAAAGCCTATTTAGATTCATGTCGTATCACAATGAGGCTTCAATTGACCTAAGTTTGTCTTTTATCACAAGAACCTAGTAGTTTCTCAAACCGATTTGTAGATACATAAAAAGCGACTTGGAAGCGAAGGAATTCAATTGATTGTGAACTGCGATAAAGTAAAGATACTGTGTTTGAAAAGCGGAATTTTTAAGTGTTGAATTAATAATTTTGTGAGTGATTTGAATAAAGTAAATTTGTGTTTTATTGACAAAGTGAATAAGTTTTAATTGTCAGACCAAGCCGAATATTACAATAAAATATCAAAAACTGAGGTAGTAAAAAACAGTTTTTCTGCAATGGGAAACCAAAACATCAGTGGAGTTGTTAGCGCAGTGTGTAGTGCATTGGTTTCCCAACTAGTTGGTCCTAGGTTCAAGTCCCAAATTTGAACTCAAAAAGTTTTTCGATTAAAATGAAAAAAAAAAAAACAACTAGACAGCACCACTAATTAAAGAGTCTGATGATCGGCTAGGCACCCGTGAAATAGCTATAGCTCCAGCCAAATAAAGGAATTGACGGAAAAAGCCATTGGTGGAAGCACTTCTAAGTTGTTATCGTTGTTCAAATACAGGGTGGGCTAGAATGAACTACCTAATTTTAAACGCTCGTAAGAAAAAAGTATAAATGGTAGAAAGTTGAATAAAAAGAAAAACGAAGTACAAACTATGCCATTTCACATAAAATTCATTTTTTAAATAAAACTCCACTCATATATTTTCCCCGCCGCATTTTGCATTCTTCCAACCTTTTGCAAACATTTGCCATTGTTTTTTCCAACATCTCACGCGATATGGTTCGTAATCGCTGTTTTTAGGGCTATGATGTCTCTTGGCTTCTCAGCATACACTTTACTTTTCATATGGCTACATTAAAAAAAACCGGAGGTGTAAAATGCGGGCTGCGCGGCGGCCAAACGATATCGCAATTTCGTGAAATTAACCTGTCGCCAAACTTCTTCCTCAGAAACGTTAAAACATCGCTACGAATGTGCGCCGTCCTGTTGGAACCAAGACCGTGCGAGTCGAATATGTTTACGTCGGAGAGAGGGAATTTTTAAAGCGACAGACTGTTTGCGCACCGATCTGCCTGGACTTGACAACACGGCGGGGCGAACTCTTTCAACGTTTTCTGGGGTTCTAACGGACCTACGACGACTCAACCCATAACAAAATTGTTTTGTGATCAGGAGGGTTTTCATGGCGTTTTAAATTAAACTGCTTCTTAAACGCGTGACAAACTAGCACCATTTTTTCATTATAACGAATATACACTTCAACGCAAAAAGCGCGGTTTTTACTGTTCCAGCGAACCATATTGACTAACAAAAAATATCTGACTAAAAAGCATAGTCTGGAGAATCACCCCGCAGTATTGCCACATTTGTAACTCGTTTAGTATTTTTTTTGGCGAGCGTTTAAAATTAAGGAGTTCATTCTGGCCCACCCTGTACATAAATGGTAATGACGGAAGCAGCCTTAGGTAGGTACTGCAGTGTTAAATAACAGTGTTAAATAACAGTTTTTCGTAAACTTTTTACAAAGAATAGAGTTAATTTGTTTTCAAAGAATTATTCGAGATTGCAAAAACGCCGAAGAACTTGTGTGAAATTTGTTTGGCCCAATTTCTGACAGTCCTTAGAATTAAAGCCAAATTGAGGTTATAAAAAGGAGCGTTATTTCACGCCACCTCCTGCTTCCTCCGGCTTTTTTAAGTAACATGGAGTGTTACCAACATCATGTTTTTGTCGTCGACGTTCGCTCTCCTTACCACATTTCTTACAAAAACTTGTTGTGAACAATATTTCATTGAGTTGTAGAAATTCATAGAAATACTCTTTCTCATAAGTTCTGTAATTTTAGTCGATGTGAATTAAATTTTGTTGTTATAATTTGCACCATTACCAAGTCAAAAATTGGTGGTCACTCCGTCCTCGACTCGAATCCTCGACCCAACGTAAGATTCTGTTCCTCATTAATTACTTAGTTTGTCAGTTATGAGTACCCAACTATATTGAGCTCAAAAGTACAAAGTAACCAAACCCCTGACATCCAAATGAAATCCAAAAAGGAACAAAAAGTATGATTCCTAATTTATTTCAAGTATTGGTACTTTTTTGTTGCAAAGAGTAAACGAAGTATTTTAACAATATTGACATTGCTGTGGAATAAACCTCTAAACAGAATATAATTCAATTTCCAATCCCTTCACACTACTTTAGATTATTTGTTTTTACACTTTAGCATTATTCAAACATACCAGTGTTAATGTATTATAGACTCACTAGTTTCTTTACAAAATGTACCAAAATTTTCCCTCAACCACCTCTGTCAGTTTATTATTATTTTTTTTAATCCAATGTCAATGTTTCTCTGTTGATGACAATAATTAAAAAGAAAAGTGAGAGCCAACATGTCTCTTTCTTTAGCTTTTACCACGACAGCGCCGCTTCTATCTTTCAAATTATTCATTGACCAAAAAACTAATACCCCAAACACAGACGAACTTAACTTAAATTGTTCAAAATAGTTTTTCTAGCCAATTTTTATTTTTAACGAAAATTCGATGTCTGAAACTTTGTCACATTCGCAATAATTAAATTTGTTTTTGTATGAAAGACAAAAAAAAAAAATTCCTTCTGGGAATTTCTTCAAATGCACACAAATAAATTAGGTTTAAACTAACTGTTGGTACTTTTGCCTATTCTGCAAGATTCAGCAGGTGTAGTCTTCGAATACTGTTAAGTGTGCGCCGCAGTGTCGGTTGAACTTTTGAATAAAACGGACGGAAACGGAAAACCGAACTGTTTTGTTCTAAAAATATTAGTTTCACGGGTGGAAAATTTGAAAATCGTTTATTTATTTTTTTTCAACGATGCGAAGAAGTTTTTAACAAAATCGACTGTTGGTGTTGAAGTGGGAAGGTCGCAGCTTTTGCTCTTTAAAATAAAATAATTTTCGTGAAAAGAAAAAAAAAATTGTTACGTAAATTCGACACATTTGACCTTGAAATTTGTCTTGAGAGTAAAGTTTAGAAAACGGAAACGGTTTTTCTTGATTACGAAAAAGTTGTTATCGTTTTGAAATGATTTGGCCAATTTGTGCGAATTTATAATTTCTCTTGTGGTTCGTGTCATGACTTAAGCGAAGAAAACAAACCTTAAACTAGAAAGAAATTTTTCATAAATGACTATAAAGTGTAGCGATTACGAGTGTGCAACTGGTGAAGAAATTACCTAGAATTGAAAACATTCAGCAATAGATTCAATTGAGTCCTTTTTTACAAAAACAATTTCAAACATAAGTTTGGTGAGTTTCATTTCACTTATGTACGTGTATGTATTCACATATGAAATATCTATGAATGCATGATGGTTATTGTCAGATAAACTAAATGAAGGTCCTCAAGAATGAAGTCCTTGATGATTGAACTAAGAATTAGGGTAAAAGGTGACACAAAAGCGACATTAGTGATTGACAGCTTTATTATTTTTTCGAATATTGGAATTTATCAGCGAATATTAAATTTATTAATCAATTGTATGGCTTTTAAGAACGAGTAAATACTCAACACGCTTACGATACTTCTGAACAGAAAAAGTTCTAAATTCCCTTTAAAACTCGATCCAGAGAATCTCGATCTAACTTGAGAACTTAGTTTTTAAATTTTTTGGAACTCGGGCATTTCTTCACTTCTCTAGAACTCGATCTTAAATCGTCATTGAGTTCTAAGCGCTTAGAACTTGTTATTTTTAGAACCCAGTTCTAGCATGTTTTTGAAACTTTTGAGTCACCCGGCAGTGTTTTTTGACAGGCATTTCTTTCAATTCAAAACAAAATAGAAAAAATTTCTGACTTTTTGTGCTTATGTTTTTTATTTTGTATATGTGTAGCAATAGTTATTTTTGTATGTGTATTTATGTTTTTATTTTTTGTGAAACCCGTGACGTGGTGTTTATGTGCGTTAGTTGTTAAGCCGAACGTGGCGTTCGAATCTTACTCGAGCATAAACTATTAAGAGGGGAAAAAAAGTGCTTCCCGACTCAGCCGTTCGGAATTGGCGTTATATTGTTGGTCCCCTCAATCTCCCCCACTCACTGAGAGAATTGTTGATGATGAGTGGCTAGCACTTCAGCTTTGGCATTTTTTTAGCTGTCACCACCGGCTACGAAATATACTCAGCTAACAAATATATTATGGCCATTTGCTTACCATAAAGACATAACCATTCGCAAACGCTCCTGATCGTCAGAATTTTCCGGTGGAATCATATGCACCCATTGACTATAGGCTATATCCCAATATCCGAGTTTTTTGCCTTGTTAGGCGTCGCCATTAACATTAACACAGACACCTTCAAAACTCACCAATCCTGCACCCTGCGCGGCTATTGTATCTTCACTTGCATATGTGCATAATAAATTAGTTTCATTTTTACGGTTGTTGTGGATGTTAAAGATCTTCTGTTGAAGTTGAAGCACTGCTAAGAACATAAGCTTTGTAAGTTGCAAGAATTTCCCTACTCATTATTAGATATAGGTATGTACTCTGGACAAAAGAGAC
>CAKKXW010000003.1:31753201-31765985 GCA_920937365.1 Sphaerophoria rueppellii | reverse complement strand
CTCTCTGTGTCTTTTTCTCTCTCTCTCTCTCTCTCTCTCTCTCTCTCTCTCTCTCTCTCTCTCTCTCTCTCTCTCTCTCTCTCTCTCTCTCTGTTGTATTAATGTTCTGTTGTTCTGTTCCAGTCGATTGCTTCAGCCGCCAGTGCTGTTATGTGTCTGTAGTTCGTTACATTAATATTCGAAGTACTGTTTGAATAAGCATGGAAGTTCGGAAGCAAGAGGAATGTATACGACACTTTCTATTACTGCTAGCGCCTGGAAATCCATGAATTCGCAATATGTTCGACTGAGCGTGCATTAGGATAACTCTTCTCAGAAGTCAACCAATTGTAGCGTTGTTGATCAATTTTGACGGCCATTGTTATTGCATGATGCGCAAGAAAATCTTTTCCATTTACGTCAAGGCAAACATTCAACTAATACTTTGAGTCTTGAAATGAAAGCTAATTTTGATAATGACCCTGTATGATATCAATATAAGCTGATATCATCATCAACAGTTTTCTTACGATTAAAATTTTAAGGAATGTACATTTGTCCATAAATCTACTCCAGGAACGCTATACATTCTCTATTCTATTGGTTCATTGTTCCTTCTTCAGAATTACAGGTGTTGCTACTTCCTCCAATTGTAGGTAGTCTAAGGGTACCTGTCATCAGTTGTTATTTACGGACAAAATCCATACCAGCACAGTTTTAGTTGAGGAATTCATCATAAACGTTTTTCCACTGATAGCGAAGTAATAAGTTTGACAAATGCTGTCAATGTTGGAACACTAAGTTCATGATTATGGCTTATCTTATGAATGTGTTTTGAATAATGCTTTCCTAACAAGCAGCAGTTTATTACCTTCTTTGAGCACTTCCTGCATTAATTCTAGATAAGAGCAGAACAGTGAATTATCCCATAAATCCTACTTTGGTTAGTCCTAAGATGTCTATTTACACTCCACAAAGAAAGTTTCTTCCACTCATATTGGAAGAAACTGACACCTTTACTACCCTCATCATTCCAACACCAATATTCAAGCAACGACTTAAGATCTGGGTAGACTTTTTTACCTCATATTAACTTTAAATTGTATTTTAGTTCAGTTAACAAAAATAAACTCATCTGTCATAAATGGTAATGAATTTTTGATTTTATTTTTTTCTTTTAAGCGTTGCTGGTGCAATGGGAATCTGTTTTCCCTACTTGGGTGAATTCCAGCCAACAAAATATCGTGAAAAAATTCTCTGCTGGATGGAAATGTTTTGGACAATTGGAATAATCGTTCTACCACGTAAGAAAAATGTATTTAACCATCTTGTTAACATTAAACTCGAACATCAATTTGATGTTTACATTTCAATTAACTGGAGACATCCAGATAACGTCAAAGCCATGTCAACTCCAATTAGGGGTGTGTGCGCGTTTATTTGTTGGACTACTTGTGCAGAGGGTTCATTATGATGATAGCTCAATCAAAATGTGTTAAAAAATATTTGGATTTTGAAATGGAAATTACCATCAATCACTTAGCGATTAGGTGTTGTTGGTATTAGAGCTCGTAAGAAGGTCTCTTATTTCTATTTTATTGGGGCTTAAGTATTGTTATGAAGATTATAAATTCAATTCTCACAATTTAAAGGTGTGCTCTGTTACAATGTAAACTAATTTTTTTTACTTAAAAAGAAATTTGGTAAATAAACAGAAGTTTCCTTTTCTTTCAATAAGCCAATTTTGACTCGAGCTGTGTGGCATTTTGTGACGTCTTGTTGAAACCACTTTCCACTTAGGAAAGAAGGAAGGGGTTGGAGACGAGGTGCCGGTGTATATTGGTCTTAAATTCCTGAACACTGCAATGATCGGGAAAGACAGAGTGTGGAAGAGAGCTCAACATTCGCGTAGTACGGCTAAAGAACGATTCTCCATACTTGAGCGTACGACCGAGGTTGGGCTCGAGGGTAAGCTGATGGGCTTTCCTGGAAGCGCGGGTATAACGGTTGAATTGTTTAAGGGGTTGAAGCTACTGGCTATTTCACTAGAGCAATTACCGTAGAAGTAACGGTAGAACAAGGAGAGACACGAAACTTTACGACGGTATTCCAATGAAGTGAAAGAGTTAGTGATGTCTCTGTCACCAATAATTCCTACTGCACTTTTTTTGTATACAAACCAAGAGGCTTAAGTGTGTTGCTGGAGCACCAGCCCAAAGATTGGAAATTGTACTCAAGCCAGGACGGATGTAAGTCCGATTGAAACCTGCGGTAAAATCCTGCATGTTCGCACTGAAAAGTTGCGACACCGCTGTGTATTGCAGGTTGCAGTGATATCGCAGCGTCAAAAAATTGCGTGTGTGCAGCGGGCTTTAAAAATAACTCGAAGACCGAATGGCTTTTGCAGTAACACGAGCAAATTGCTCGTAGCCATACGCAGTTCGGTATGCAAATGGGTTGCACATATCTGAGCTGTTTCAAACATGCGCAGGATATAGAAGCGCTGTCATGCGACTTCTTCAACATATATATAGTGCGCAGAGCACGTGTGAGCACAGAAAACAATATCTTCAGCAAATCCACAAAGGTTTTAGGCTATGCGGATGGCATAGACATCATCAGTCGCTCCCAGAGAGCTATGCTTGAGGCCTTCATAGCGATTGAAGAACATTTCGCTAATCTTGAAGTGAATGAAGACAAAATAAAGTCCATGCTATCAACAAACAAATTTACATCTGTCCGATGGACAAATTGTCACTTTTCGTAGCAGGAATTTCGAGAAAGTTAAGGAGTTCACCTACCTTTGACCTGGAACAAACATTAATCTTAATAGAAATCCGACGAAAAATAAGGTCACCGATACTACTTTGGCCAAACAAATGGATTCAAGACTCTGAAACTCGAAAGACAAAGTGCCTTATTTACATCCGAGGGCTTGACAATAATTAAAAACGGGGAATTGACACTGGGCCCTTTCGAAAGAAAAATTCTTCGACGGATTTTCGGTCTCGTATGCGACGATGGCGAGCGGAGAAGAAGGTTCAACCGCGAAATGTACGAGTACCAAGCCAAGAAAAGGCGACTACATTGTCTCGGCCAAATCGAGCGAATGAACAACAACGCTCCAGCTAGGAAATTCTTTTCCACACAGCCCCCAGGGTTCGAGACGACCAAAAAGATCGAACCTGCATTACAAAGACCAAGCAACTAAGGATGCTAGAGAGCATCGTTGTCGCCAAGAATGACGCAAGATTTCTAGGTTTTCCAAATTCGCCATCTTGGGAACCAGAGGAAATCAGTTTTTATCAAAGAAACGTATGTAAAAAAAATACTGACATTTATATCGCTTCAACACAAACGCAATACGTCTGTATGTGAGACATAAGCTCACCACTTTTTGACTCCTTTACAGAAGAAATGAAATAGCGAGATGCTTTGCACTAATGCGCTCGCTCCATGGCTTGGCATAGAAAATATTTTCGCAAAGGTAGACAGACGGATCGAATTAAATTAACCAAGTTATCTGACCTACCATCGTTTTTGACATGTTTGATAAAAAAAAGTATTTAGCAGCAATGTCAACACACTTTCCAGCATCCCTATTGAGTTTCCTGCTATATTTTGTTCAAGCCTTAGAGATTTAAACAATTTCTGCATCATTTTTTGAGAACTCAGTTATTTTGAATATCCATACCATTCATAACAAAAACATTTTTTATTTACATGCTTGATAAATGTCAAATATCATACCCAAGCATATTCTCAAAAGCAAACAGTTGTCAAAAATAAGACCGAAAATCTAATTAACACCAAAATATAAGAGTTAATTCAGAGGTAAACCCTTGCTTGTTGACTGTTTGGCTTTGTTAATGGAAAAAGAAGATCTAGATTGGTTAATTGAGATGTTAGGATCACCAGGCGAGCAATTTCGTGCCAACATGATAATTTGAATTTGAATGCTCTTGATATTTGTTCATTCAATTTACACACATTGATTAGAGTTTTATGTTAAAACGTCAATTCATTCATGCATCCCTTTTTTGCTTCTATAGTTATCGCATGGGGCATCATTCCTCTGGAAATAAAATTTGATTCAAAGGATTTCACGTTTCATAGTTGGAATCTTTTTGTGGCTGTGTGTGCTCTTCCAAGGTAACATTTAATAGTTCTTTTGTTAGTTGTCAAAATTCATTAATCTGAATATATTTTTTGAAGTCTTCTTCTTGGCTTGTGGTTATTTGCATTTCCTGAAAGTCCAAAGTTTCTACTAGAAGTTGGAGAACCCGAAAAAGCTTTAGCTGTCCTGAAACACATGTTTGAGAAAAATACTGGAGAGCCCGAAGATAATTTTCCGGTAATTGATATAAAAGAATACTTTAACGATTTGGAATACGTCAAAAAGTCCCTATTTCCACATTCGACAGTATACCAGCTTAGTTGGGGGAAAGGTAATACCAATTGATAGTGTCAGTGTCCGAAGACTCAACATGAGGCATCCCAAAGAGCTAAGACTTCTGATTGGAGAAATTTGGACACAGACAAAAACACTTTTCACAAAACCTTTCCTAAGGACCACAATTCTGACGTGTTTGATACAATTTGGATTGACATCGAGGTGAGTTTTCGAAAAAAACACGACTTCTTTTGCAAATTTTCAGAAAAACGTATTTCCCCCTTTTCAAAATAGCTATTATACTCTTATGGTGTGGTTCCCCGAGTTATTTCAACGTTTTGAAGATTTTGAAGAACTGAATCCAGGTGCACCAACTTCGGTCTGTGAAGTCTCTTCAGTTTATCACGTAAATGGGCAAGTTTAAATTAATTAGAAATTTACAATGAAACTTTCATTAATTTGATGAATTCATTCATAGAACAACGATAGTAGCTGATCTTGGTGAAAACTGTGATTCAACGTTGCAGCAGGGAGTTTATCGAAATACTGTGATCATTGGGCTGGCATGTATACCGACTAGCTTTTGGCTTCCTTTATGTGTTCATCGCTTAGGAATAAAATTCTTTTTGGGTTGGTTTTCTTTTCTTTTTTCTACATTTTCAGAAAAATCACTGAATTTGATTTGGTTTTTATTTTAGTATTTGGACTTGTGGCAGCTGCAGCTGTTACAATTGGCTTGTATTTTGTGCAGAATGCAATGCAAAACCTAGTACTTTCGTGTATTTTTGAAGCTCTAACATCACTCAGCATCAGTACAGTTTATTGTGTAATGGTCGACTTATTTCCAACGAATTTAAGGTGAGATTTCTTAAATCCATTTATGGTTAAATAAGTCTGTCAGGAGATATAGAGCCCTGGCTGGTGAAGGTTCGGTTTCTTCGTTGTCTCAAAGCCGGTGGATGGGATCAAAGTAGTATTATTTCTTCTGGATTCAAATTCCTCGAATACGGGACAGAATATCGATGGAACCTTTTTTCTTTTGAATCAGCTCGATTGCTCCTTATCTACTATTTATCATCTATCACACGACCCAATAGAGTAAGATTGGTTAAACCAGAATCTATAGCCTTTCTGTAACCGAACAAGTAGCAGCTGGTCACTTCAGTATTACTTTGCCAGATTTCCACTAAGGTGAAGTTCGTTTGATGGAACGCCCAATGGTTGCAATGTATTCCGCAAAGCCAAGAATTCCAAGAGAAATACGATCATTGATGAATTACTTAAGGTGGCGCTACAGTCCGTTGTGGACTTGGGCCTCAACCAACAGTCTCCAGTTTAAAACGACTCCAAGTTGATTGACGTCCAGCTCCACTTGGGTGCGATATCCGTGTCGCGGCCTTCCTCTACTTCTTCGTCCCTCGGGGAAAGTGTCGAAGGCTTTCCGGGCCGGAGCATTGGTGTCCATCCGCTCTAAATGACCGAGCCATGTGAGTCTCTGGGCTTTGACTCTTCTTGCTAGCTCCGGTTCGTTGTACATTTCGTAAAATACGCTGTTTGATCTTTTTCTTCATTCTCCAACAATGCACACGGGGACATAGGTACAAAATCCGAAGACTTCGCTTTCGTAATAGCCTAAGGCACATTCCTCTGATTTTGACAGTACCCAAGCACATTCCTCTGGTTTTGACAGTACCCATTGCGTCACATTAGAGGGCTTTACCACTCAATTGCTTTCTTTTAGCCCAAAGAAACAGCGATTAGCATGAGTTTTTCTTCGTCTTATCTCGGCGCTGGTGTTATTGCCAGGGGAGCGTAAGTAGACAAACTCCTCTACTACCTCGAAGTTGTATGTGTCTATTGTGACGTTCTGTCCGAACCGTGTCGGTGTTGGATGTGCTTCTTCGAAGACAGCATATACTTCGTTTTATCCTCATTTATCATTAAATCTATTTTTGCCGCTTCTGTCTCAATTCTCACAAAGGCGCCATTGACATCACGTTGCGCTGTGTTCCTTCAATTATGTCAATATCATCGGCGTACGCGAGAATTTGAACAGACTCTTGGAAGATAGTGCCTCTGGTGTTGACGGTGGAGTTTTGCTATCTATCTTCTCAAAGAACGATGCATCGCTTTGTCTGAATCCGTTTTTGACGTTGAAAGATTCCGTAAGCCACGTTGCCAATCTTGATGGTGCAGCGTGAGTTCTCCATTGTCATTTTGTACAAGCGAAGGAGCATGTCAGGGATGCCAAAACTAGACAAAGCTTTGTACAGTTCGTCTCTGTAAATGCTGTCATACGAGGCCTTAAAATTGATGAAAAGGTGGTGAGTATCTATTTGGAGTTCATAGGTTTTTCCAGGGTCTGTCTTTAAGTGAAAATTTGGATGATAGTTGACTTTCTGTGTCAAGCTGTCAAGTCACATTGATAAGGACCAATCATATTGTTGCCGAAACGCTTCAGACGATCACATATTACGCGATGTGATTCCTCTGTAGTTGGTGCAGTTTAAACGATCTCCCCTCTTCAGGATCGCACACACAATGCTGAGGTTTCATTCGTTCATGCTCCTATCTAGATCGCCACGTGCTGCTTTGAACAGCTCGGCAGCTGGACCATCTGCTCCAGCGGGTTTGTTGGATTTCAGCCGTGATATTGCCGTCATCACTTCTTCTGGGTCGGGTTCACGGAATTGTTGGCTATCATCGTGCCCAATGAATAGTGGGATTCTTTTCGTTTTTGCCGTTACACAGTCTACAGAACTGGTCTTTCCAAATCAGCATCGACTGCCATTCTACTATGATAATCTCTTGCCCTTCTCTGCAGCCATCGGTTCTTGTACTATAAATTCATGGATTAGTTGATTGGTTGATGGTCCTCCATGTTTGATCATCGGTAAGGTGACCGATAGGCAGTTCATTTAAGTACCTTTACCTTCGTTCCAAAATGCCCTTGAGAGCGATGCAGCGCGATGTCATGTTCCGAGTGGATTGGTTGCAATCTCGCCCCTGGTGCTATCCTTGCTCTCTATTTCTTTCGATTGCACAGATTTTGTTTCCTAGGCTACTTTTTTTGTGAATGAAGATGTTGGTCCACTTTTCAAAACATCCTCGCGTTCCCTCGATTGGATTGGCGGTGTTGATAGTGTATAAACGGAGATTTCTCCGGCTTTCTATAGACCTTCGACTTCGACCGGTTCTCAATAGTGCATCCCTTGGCTAGATTTCTTCGACTTCCAACGGCTTCGTTGATACCCAAAGGAAACCTTGTATAATACCGCATACCAGGGTATTCTACTAGGTTTCCTTTGGGTATCAACGGAGCTTTCTCTCCGAGGTTTCCCTTGGCTCATCAACGCCTTTTAACCGGTTTCTAAATGGTGTTTCCTTCGGCTTTCAAAAGTGAAATACCGGCGCTTCAACGGACAGGGCCGTGAATATACTTTGATCAAATGACCGGTTTCTGTATGTTAGGAGGCATGAAGTTTTGAAACTTTTCAACCTGATTTTGTCTTCGACGATTCGGTCCCATAGGCACATTTCCCACAAAAACTGGTTGTGAACTTTATTGAATTGAGTTTTTAAAACTCATTCAAAGCTCGTGACGGTTCGTCCATTCCGAGATAGAGATACTGCTTCAACACGACCCGTATTATAAACTAATTCTCGAAATTATTTTCTCGTTTTTTTTTTTCAGAGTAATGGCAGCTGCATTATCAATGACATTTGGTCGCGGTGGAGCGCTTTTGGGAAATCTTCTTTTTGGATTCCTAATTGACTTCAATTGTGTAGTTCCAATTGTTATATTTGCTTTTATGTTAGCTGGTAAATATATATTTTAACAATCGTTTTGATACAAACAAAAGTAACGAAATTTTATTTATTTTCAGTAAGTGGCTTATTGTGCATTCTCCTACCGAGTACGGGGAGTGAGGCCTTAGCATAAGACTTTATTCTATTTTTAAGCAAAACAATGAATCTTATATTTAAAAGTAAAAAAAACACTTAACTATTAAATTAAATCTTTATTTATGATTAAATCAAAACTAAATTAAATTTACTCTTTAAGCTAATGTTAACGAAAATTTAAATAAAATTAAAAAATTAAATGGGATGCATTATGGAAAGACGTTAAGAAGAAAAACGGTTGTTTTTTTGTTTTTTTTCTTTTTTTTGTTCCACGGAAAAAGACAGACAGGAATATATATGTATATGTATGTAAAATTGTAGATAAAAGAAATCTTTCAAATAGTATTGCTTTAAAACGTACCTTGAAATAAATTATTTAATAGTTTCATTGTTTGTTTTGTTTCTTAAGTTTAATTATAAGGAAAATTGTTTATTTTTTTTTTCATAGTTGTACCCATATAATTATGTGTTATTAAATATTTGAGGTTAATGTTATGTTTAATTTGTATGTATTTTTAATATTTTCCAGATTTTTAATTAATAATCTTTCTTTGTTTCTTATACATTTTTTTTAAGATGTAAAAGAAATTAAAATCTAAATGTTAAAATGAAAAATTTATAGAAAGATGAAATATATAATGTTATATCTGTACAGAACGTTGGATTAAATGTTTTGTATTCGTATGGTATAAAGCAAATAAAAGATTTGTAGATACATTAATTTAATTGTTTTTTTTTTTCTCTTTGGGTTACTTACTTATTTAATTTCGTAGGGAATTACGTAAGGAACAAAAGTGTGTGACTTCCAGAGATGTGTTTCTGTTATGTCTGTGAGTGACATAAAAATAAGTAAGAAACGATCCAACAATTACAAACGTAAAGAGCTTTATTTAATAAGTTATACGCAGAACAATTAGAATTAGATGTGTCGTGTTCGCGCACAATACAGAAAGTAAAAAATAATAGGAAATTAGATATTGAGAAAATTCTATAAAAAGTCTAGCCAACTGAAATACAAAGTTGGCCAACCAATTATAAAGTTGTCGAATGATGTAAGTTCTCATAACTCCAACAGTTTCTTTGCATCACTCTTTCTTCTTACTTTTTTCTTCTGATTCGACTATCTTGCAAGCTGTACTTTTCCGTAGCCTAGGTAACGCCTTACAAGGCGATGCGCGGTCATGCCATTTCTTCAACATCATTCTTGAAAAGATTGTGCAAAGTTCCAACCTCTACACCAGAGGCACAATCTTTCAAAAGTCCATGCAGCTACTAGGATACGCAGACGACATTGACATAATTGGAAGAACACAGCGTGATGTCAGTGGAGCGTTTGTGAGTCTTGAGACGAAGGCCAGGAAGATGGGTCTAGCGCTAAGCGAGAGTAAGACGAAGTTAGTGCTGTTAACATGAGAAGACAACCAACATCGACGTCTTGAAGCAAACGTCAACATAGACAAATTTAACTGGGAGGTAGCTAAGGACTTTGTCTACCTGGGATCCACTATTAACTCAGACAATAACACCAGCGCTGAAACCAAACGAAGAATCACTCTTTCCAATCGCTGCTTCTTTGGACTTAGAAGGCAACTGAGTAGTAAAGTCCTCTGCCGAGTAAGTAAAGTGACGTCTACAAAACCATAATCATCCCGGTTCTAATGTACGGTTCAACGACATGGACCATGACAACATCCAAAGAAAACGCTTTGGGCTTTGAGAGAAAAATTCTGCATGATTGGAGAATGGAGACGAGGATTTAACCAAGAGCTGTACAAGCTGTTCAGCGACACTGACCTAGCCAGATAAGTTTAGGTCCAATGACTTATAGATGGTTGGGATATGTAGAGCGAATGGAGAACAATGCTCCGGATCGTAGAGTTTTCGTATCCAACCCGAATGGACGCCGCATCTTTATTATGAATTTAGTTAGCCAAATTATAACTGAGATATGTCTGGTGCACGATTTGTAACTGTTGAGAACTCAAAGTCTAGTTTATCTTTATACCCATCTTACTTCTGAAAATAGATGACAGCAAGATCTTAATTCGGTCTAGTAGTCGGGAAAAGCTTTCTCCTTCTGAGCAGGTTTTCCCACGAAAACAAACATAAAAATAAAACGACTTAAGGACAACAAACTGCAGATGTCAATGGCATACTAGCCAAGCTGATCAAACGTTAAGGACTATCATTTCACCAACGTGAAATTATTGTGCACGGGAACAAAAGAAAACTCCGAAAAGGCATTTCATGTCCCATGACTTTGATAAGTTCATAACATGAACAACCTAACAATTTAGATTGTCATCAGAAAATGGAAAAATTATCAGAATATCAGTCCAGAAATACAGTCCAGGTCGGCCTACAAGCAGCACAAAATTACTTATAGAAGGCTTTAAAAAGAATTATAAGCTCTTACCCCTCTTCTTTAAAACTTCTATAAGTAACTATTAATTAAGAAGATAATTTGGTTCTTATTGAGGTTATAAAACCGAATATTTTAATTCTTAATTAAGCGTCTTCTTAAACACTTCTTTTTGCACTCTTAACTCCTTATAGGAGTGAAATGACAATGAATAAACAAAGTAACCACTGGGAATAGTATTTTTAATGAAATATTTAAGGAGCTCGAGACTATCCTTAATAAGAAATACCGATTGACGAACCTTTTAAGAATACTTTAAGAAGGAACAAGCAGAACGAATTTAGAATTCAAAAAATTGTCAATGTAAGTAGGAAACAATACCGAACTAAGAAGTCAAGAAGCGATGAAACCCATTTAAGAACAAGATAAGAATGAATTAAGAAATGTACATTCGATATAATACCATTTTGTGCTACTTGTGACCAGGGCCTCACCCAACAAACTTCTCCAGCCAGCTGGTCAGTGTCACTGTACAGCTCGTACAGTTCTTGGTTGAATCTTCGTCTCCATTCTCCATTAATGCAGACAGGACCAAAAATCACTGATAGAATTTTTCTCTCAAAGCAGCCCAAAGCGTTTTCATCAGATGTTATCATGGTCCATGTCTCTGCACCATACATGAGGAACGGGATGATGAAGGTTTTGTGGAGCGTCACTTTAGTTGCTCGGTAGAGGACTTTACTGCCTTCTAAGTCCAAAGATGCAGCGATTGGCAAGAGTGATTCTTCGTTTGATTTCAGCGCTGGTGTAATTGTCTGAGTTCATAGCGGATCCCAGGTAGACAAAGTCCTTAACTACCTCGAAATTAAATCTGTCTATGTTGACGTTTGCTCCAAGACGTCGACGTGTATAGTCCTTTCTTTTCAACAGCATTAACTTAGTCTTGCCCTCGTTAACCGCTAAACCCATCTTCCTGGGCCTCCATCTCAAGACTCACAAACGCCGTATCCTAGTAGCTGGACGGACTTTTGAAAGATTGTGCCTCTGGTGTTGACATTGGAGCTTTTCAAGAATGATGTTGAAGAATGTTAAGGATGCGATGTTAAGGAGACTTATCTTATACCTCTGCAGTTGGTGCAGTTCAGGATATCTCCTTTTTTTGAGGATCGGGCATACAATGCAGAGGTTCCATTCATCGGGCATGCTTTCCTCCGACGACGGATCGGAGTTGTCCTTTCCCTTTTTCGGGAGAGGATTTAACACAAATGTCTTCAATGCATTGGATAATATGCATTATTCAGCGCGTTTTTGAATAAAATGTTGTAGGTGTCTATTTTCTCAATCGGTAAGTGTGTTGGTATTAGTACAGACTTCTTATTCCTTATTAAATCGAAAATGAGCTGGAGCTCCACCTTCGTTAGCAACAGAGGATTGGGCCCTGTTTTCTCGGAAATTATAGCGTTTGCCATGAAATTAGGAAGCCGAATGAAACCGCGGTTCTCAGATCACCAATGCACAATACCGTTCCAAAAGAAGAAGTGATGAAGTTTTCCAGGTCGTGGTTTGGGTGAATGCTTACATTTACCTTGTATACCCGCTGAAAAGCAGTTCCCACTGTCTCCACTTCTTCTTTCATACCTTTGAGAATAAAGAAGCCATCGCACAAGTCGGCTTCATCTGCGTCTATATGCCTTGTCAGGAGTACATATATCCACGTTCTCTGAAGCCATAGACACAGAAGGTTGTTCTGAACATTTCTCCAAAATGTCTTATAGATTTGGATCTCTAGAATAAACAGACCAAAATAATTTGACAAAAAGTGGAAGTGCGAATTGCGACACGTTTTCCTGGACGTTATTCTAGTTACGTTTTTTGTAGTTTAAAAAATAAATAGAGTGGCGCGACAGCTCTTGAAGAGCCAAGGCCTAAGTGGCTTACTCTCATTCAACAATTCTCTAGGTGCGTGTGAAGAATTGAGGGGACCTACAATTTTACGCCGATTCCGAACGGCAAAGTTGAGAAGCACTTTTTCATGACAGATGATACTCTTGGAAGTTTTGTCAGCTCTTCGCAAGAGGCAGTGTCCGTGAAAGATGAAATAAAAACTTTGGGCCTGAGTAGGATTCGAACCCACGACGTTCTGC
>CAKKXW010000003.1:31738146-31751426 GCA_920937365.1 Sphaerophoria rueppellii | reverse complement strand
ACAACTCCTATGCCGCAAACACTCAGAACTCTACCTCCGGGTCCTTCTACCCAAATCGCCAATTGCTCCCGTTCTGATTCAATTACGACAGCTTTTCTTTCCTGATATGTGCAGCTGCAGAACCTCGTTTGCAGTTGTATCTGTCTAAATTAAAGCTCCATCAATTCCTGAAACAGATGGACCTAGGCGATACTTGAGTCTGTTATTGTGGTCGCGACTTTAGTTTGCTTCTTAGTGAGAACGGCGGGATGATGAAGGTTTTGTGGAGCGTCACTTTAGTTGCTCGGTAGAGGACTTTACTGCCTTCTAAGTCCAAAGATGCAGCGATTGGCAAGAGTGATTCTTCGTTTGATTTCAGCGCTGGTGTTATTGTCTGAGTTCATAGCGGATCCAGGTAGACAAAGTCCTTAACTACCTCGAAATTAAATCTGTCTATGTTGACGTTTGCTCCAAGACGTCGACGTGTATAGTCCTTTCTTTTCGACAGCATTAACTTAGTCTTGCCCTCGTTAACCGCTAAACCCATCTTCCTGGGCCTCCATCTCAAGACTCACAAACGCCGTATCCTCAACAGAGGATTGAGCCCTGTTTTCTCGGAAATAATGGCGTTTGCCAAGAAATCAGGAAACCGAATGAAACCGCGCTTCTCAGATTGCCAATGCACAATATCGTTCCAAAAGAAGGAGTGATGAAGTTTTCCAGGTCGTGGTTTGGGTGCATGCTTACATTTACCTTGTATACCCGATGAAAAGCAGTTCCCACTGTCTCCACTTTCTCTTTCATACCTTTGAGATAAAGTAGTCATCGTCCAAGACGGCTTCCTCTGCATCTATTTGCCTTGTCAGGAGTACATATATCCACGATCCCTGAAGCCTTAGACACGGAAGGTTGTTCTGAACATTTCTCCAAAATGTCTTATAGATTCGGATCTCTAGAATAAACAGACCAAAATAATTTGACAAATAGTGAAAGTGCGAAATGCGACACGTTTTTCTGGACTTTATTCTAGTTACGTTCTTTGTAGTTTGGGTATTAAAAAAAAAAAAAAAATAGAGTGGCGCGACAGCTCTTGAAGAACCAAGGCCTAAAGCTGACTGTCATCAAAGATTCTCTGGGTGCGTGTGAAGAATTGAGGGAACCTACAATTTAATGGCGATTCCGAACGGCAAAGTTGAGAAGCACTTTTTCATGTCAGATTGATAGATATCTTGGAAGTTTTGTCAGTCCTGTGCAATAGGCAGTGCCCGTGAAACGTGAAAACTATGGGCACGAGTAAGACTCGAACCCACGACGTTCTGCTTAGCTGCCAACGCACCTAACCACTAAGCCACGGACACTACTTCACAGGATCATTTCTCTATTAAGTCTTCTTTTACGTTTGAAAAAGTTTCGAAGTTTGGGTTTTACCTCTTGAAACATTTGTTTGATTTACCGAATCTTCACGTTTTGCATGCACATCGCCGGCCATGATAAATTTTAAATTTTGCTACTGATTGAATAAGTTTAACACTTATTTCTTAATATATGTGACACGAACTTCGTGCGACCCTACTATTTTTGTATGTAGGTACACCTCCCAACCTGCACAAAATTTCGATAACAATTTCAAATCACCCTATTCACTCACATACGACCAAACACCCTTAACCGCCAAAATTGTTATCTAAGCCTCGGCCAAATAACAAGAATAACACTTGCACACTTTCACTACTTAACCTAAAAAAAGCAAAACCATAAAAAAAAATTTCCAACCTGTAGATCAATGTTGCCCTTGCGGCGGTGGCGATGTTCGAAATTCGATACTCCAATGCAATCAAACATAGGGTTAATACAAAAACAAAAACAAAACTGTCATCAGCTGTTTTCCAAATGGAAGAGCAAAGCAGAAGTTAACAACCACCAAACAGTCCATCCAACGCATGCTCTCGCCAATCGCAAACGTAAATCCAAAGATAATGAAGCAAGTCACAATATTGTTCCCAGCTTGAGCGAAAAAAAAAACAACAACGAATTGCAAGCACAGCCACAGCAACATCCAGCACTGGAACTATCAATCAGTTTGTTTTAAAACCCGGACCAGTTCCGAAGCGTACAAAAATAGCGGCAGAGCGAAAAAAAATATTAAAACGTTAGCGAAGACCTACGAAATCGTTACAGTCCTCGGGATTGCATTGCATCTCTAATCTCCCCGGGGAGACAGTCAGAGTTCGGAGTGCTGACGGCTGAGTGTGTGTCGGGCTGTGCTGGACGGAAAACTTCCCCCAAACTTAATTAGGGAGAGAATTTTTGAAAATTTTGCATACATTTTTGCGTGTGCTTTGAAATTGTTAAATCATGTATCGGGCCTAATTAAATTAAAGAATCGACCTTTGCAAAAAAACACACACACACACACATCCATTTGGGGTGGGCAGAAGGTTGCTTCGAAAGGGTGAAAATTGGTTAAAATATTAAATTTTTGACTGTTTTTTTGGGGATTGACAATTTTTTGAATTAAGCGAAAATGGAAAAACTACACGAGTACCAGGGCTGGTCGGGACGTTTGCATGAATGGCGAGATGGCATTCGGGAGCGCATCTCCAACTTCCGCGAACAACATCCGGAGAATCTTGTGGAAATGGCCAAAACAGCTGCAACTGATCAGATGAAAGGCAACCAAGCCGTTGGTGATGATTTTTCACACATTTACAGGTAAGAGTTTTCATCAGTCTTATAAAGTGGGTGTGATGGGGGAGGATTTTAGTTGAGTCACGGTTGAAGGAAGCGCACACGTTTATTCGCGGACTGGTGCTATGCAATCGATATGTGGGGAATTTTAATGCATTTTTATTGATCGAATTGATTGTCATTGTATATTCGGAGACAGACAACATGTGGCTGTTATAAAATATAGTAATTTCAGTAGAAGGGAGAGGGCGAGGGGCATGCGGTGCCCATAGAGTGTAAAATTAACAAGCAAAAGCATGTGTTACAGCATATTGCTTACACGTTTTTCTCTGGCTAACAGATTGTGATAACGGCGATAAGCACCGGTTGAGATTGATTTGTTGTTTGAACAAGGAAAAACAAAAATATAGCACAACGGGGTATTTGATGATTCAAGTGGGATTGACGCTGATTTTTTATTTTCATAATTTTTTTGGTAATTGTTTTGTTGTTGTTTATGTTGGAAATGCAATAAAAAGAATGACGTTGAATTTTTCATTCCGTATAGTTGGTGTTCCCGTGGTTTAAATTTTTGAAATACCAAACCACAGTAAAAGTTAATCGCTAGACATCTGACAAGATGTCCGCCTAGTTAGATAATGGTGCTAACTTAAAGTTCTATTTCCATACCCTTAAAAAAACGCGTTACTTACACAGATGTAAATACAACGAAAACTGTCAATATAAATGTGAAAGTATGTAGCTTCGCTGTCCGAGCATCACGCAAAAATTACGGAAAACCGATCACCACGAAACTTTGTACATATTATATTCATGCAGGTATTAGAAGTATCAAAGGACACACTTTATCCTGATAAAATGCAGGGTTCTCGTGGGATAGATTTGTCTTAATTTTGCGTTGAGCATAGGTAGTGGTAGTTAAGGGGTCAGAGAATCAAAACCGGCAGTTTTTATCCTGGTTATGGCGGATAACTCGCGGTCACAGCTAAAGGGTCCGCCATCTTACGTTTTTTTTTCAACTAGTTCTTATTTTGTAACACTTAGTTCATATCTGATTTGACAGATAATTCGTTTTTTCCCTCCGCTAAACAAATATGGTTTAGTATACGCTTGAACAACGCTGGAGTATTGCGACATTACTTTGAAAATCATGGTAATGTTGCAGAATGTGTGCGAAAGTTGCGTACGGATTTGGGAAGAAGAGAAGCACCGCCAACTCCGTATGTTAGTTATCTTGTGGAAAAAGTGAAAGAAACTGGCATCCTTATAGATAAATAAAAGCGTGAAAGGCCAAAAACAGTGCGTACACCCAAGAATATTGCTGCTGTCGCAGAAAATGTGCGTGAAGCGCCGTCAACATCAATTCACCGTCGTTCTAAATAATTGAACTTCTCGGCGACGCCATTGAGACGAATTTTGCATAAGGACCTTGGTATGATGCCATGCAAAGTCCAATTGGTTCTGGAGTTGAAGCAAACTGACCATCCAATGCTATTTTTCTTTACTAAGTCGGCCTGCGATCGACTTAGAGAAGATGCCGATTTTGTCAAAAAAATCATATTTTCAGATGGGGCTCATTTTGATTTTGCCGGGTATGTGAATAAGCAAAACTGTCATACTTGGGGCACAGAAAACCCGCACGCATACATTTAAAAGCCGATACACCCAAAACGAGTCACTGTTTGGTGCAGATTTTTTTCCAGAGGCATAATTGGTCCATTTTTTTATCGAAGATGAGCAAGGAGTGGCCGTTACAGTCAATCGCGACCGTTATCGGGCCATGTTGAACGAATTTTTGTTCACATAAATTGAAGATGAGAATATTGATAGAATTTGGTTGCAACAAGACGGCGCTACGTGCCACACAGCCGTAGCTACACTCGATGTTTTTCGGCCTGTTTTCGTTTGACCACCTCGGAGCTGCAATTTGACAGCAGTGGACTATTATTTGTGAGGTGCCGTAGAAGATAAGTGTTATGCCGACAAGCCAGAGACAATCAACGCTTTAAAGGACAATATTCGTGAAGCCATTGGTGAAATACAGCTGCACACAATCAATTATGTGCTTAAAAATTGGAGCAGCATCTGATAACAACGACATTATGGAATCCTTTTCAACGTTTTCGGACTGCTTTATCAAATTGTCTGGCTACTGTGGGGAGGTTTGCCTTTTCCAACAAGACTGTATTTATTAACACATTTTCCCTTGCAACTGACTCTTCCTGGCTTACATACTTGATTAAGGTGCGCTACAGTCCGGTGTGGACTTGTGCCTCAAACAACAAACCTCTCCAGCCAGCTCGGTTCCTAGCTAGCTTTCTCCAGTTACGCACGCCGAGCTAGTTGAGGTCGTCTTCAACTCACGCGCGCCCCCTGAGCCATGGTCCTCCTCTACTGCGCCTTCCCTCTGGGGTGGATTCTTAATTGTTCGGGAGAGGGCTTTACTACTCAGTTGTTTTCTAAGCTCGAAGAAACAGGTGTTAGCAAAAGTTATTCTTAGTCTGTTCTCGGCGCTGATGTCGTTTTCCATGTTGATAACGGAGCCAAGGTAAACGACCTAAACAAAATCCCTTACTACCTCGAAATTATATGCGTCTATCGTGACGTTTTGTCCAAGACGTCATGTATTTTGTTTTTCGCTCATTGACCGCTAAACTCATATTATTAGGCCTCTGCGTCTGTTTGTATACTTGCAGAAGCACTGTTCGCATCACGCTGCGTTCTCGAAATGATATCAATATCATCAATGTACGCGAGTAGCTGCACAGACTTCAGGAAGATAGTGCCTCTAGTGTTGACGTGAGAGTTCTGCACTATCCGTTCTAGTATGATATTAAAGAAGTGGCAAGACAGTGCATCAACTTGTCTAAGGCCTTTTATGACATCGAAGGCGTCGGTGAGGTCGTTACCGACTTTAATGGAGCAGCGTGAGTTCTCCTTTGTCGTCCTGCTCAGACGAATGAGTTTTGTAGGAATGCCAAAACTGGGCATGGCTTTATACAGTTCTTCTCTATAGATGCTGTCATACGCGGCCTTAAAATCGATAGAAAGATGGTAGTTGTCGGTTTGGAGTTCTTGAGTTTTTTCCAGGATCTGCCGTAGTGTGAATATTTGATCGATGGTGGACTTTCGTTGTCTAAAGCCATGGGTCCATACTCCATACCTATCAGTTTGTTGACAAACAGCTTAAGACGTTCCCATAGTACTGCAGAAAAGATCTTATAGGCGATGTTTAGGAGACTGATGCCTCTGTAGTTGGTGCAGGGTCTGCTTTCTTCTAGATCGGGCAAACGATGCTGACGTTCCATTCATCGGGCATGTTCTCTTCAGACCATATTCAGCATATGGTCATCGCCAGCTGCTTTGAAAAGTTCGACAGTGATGCCGTCAGCTCCCGCGGCTTTGTTATTTTTAAGCTTAGATATTGCTATCTTCACTTTTTCAAGGTCGGGTAGACGGAGATCTTCGCTTCCGTGCGTCGTCTTCATTGAATGGTTCATTCTGCCTGGTAGCAGAATTTGATTCGTCATCGCCGTTGTACAGTCTGCAGAAGTGGTCCTTCCATATCCTCAGCATTGACTGTGACCCTACTACGATACTTCAATGCAGACTAACATTGAAGTAGGCCTCAGTTCGTTTTACCTCTTTAGGCTTTAGTAAAAACATCATTCAGAGCAGTTAAAAGACTTGAAGTCAAAGAATGCATTACTTTTTTAAGTGCTTGCATTCTTGGAAATCTTGATTAAGTCTTGTACCTTCTTTGCAATCATTAAGTATTTATTGTGTTCAAAAGAACTGAAACCATTACTATTGCTTAAACATTAGTACTATCAACTGCAGGCATGTTTTTTTTAATTCTGTGGAAATCCTACTTCACCATTGGAAGATTTGCCAAACAATACACCCTATATTTTTTTTTAATCAAAATAACGACAGTTTGTCTGACTGAAATCTACATACAGAGCCTTGCATAAGATTAACCGCACCTGTTAAAATGCGTATTAATGAAAACTTAGAATAGGAGTGACTCCTTACTATTATTGCATCACTGATCAAGCAAATTGAAAAGAAAATAAAGTAGGTACCGTTTTTTCTCTCCTGGTGTTTGAAATGGAATAACGAGGTTTTAGTGTAGATAGATAGAATGTCACTTACTTTCCAATCCCGATTCATGTTTTGACGGGAAAATTTCAATCTTTTTTGTTGTTGGTTGCTGTATGATTTGGAGCTTTGCCCCCCGAAAAATTATTCGAATGCTCTTTTAAAGCACGTAAAACGGTTGAAACTAAAACCCTTAAACCCAATTCGTCGCGAAATTCCGGCAAAGAATTCACCGAATTGGGTGCAGCATTAATTAATTGCATCTTGTCGTGACGTCTTATTATTGTTCCTTAAGATTCTGGATCTTTCAAAAAATTCGAACGACTAGATCCGATCGCGAAATTCGTCTTTCAATAGCCCTAACACTTAGGCCGCTCGACCGAAAAGCTAAGATTTTGACTTTTTCAATTTCGCTTAAGTGCGTACAACATGGCATTGTTGTTCATTATTAGAAAGCACTTGATTGAATGCAGCTTCAAAGAGATTTGCATTGCGCAGCTATATTTGTGCAATACACCAAAGTCTGACAAGATGTTAATCTTAAAATCAAGCTATACAAATAAAAAATAAATACGAAATAAATAAATACGAAAAAGTCTGTTTTTAATTTTTAAACTCCAGGAGAGAAAAAACGGTACTTTATTTTCTTCTCAATTTGCTTGATCAGTGATGCAAACTCGATAAAAAATAGTGAGGAGTCACTCCTATTGTAAGTTTTCTATAAAACGCATTTTTACAGGTGCTGTTATACTTATGCAAGGGATGTATGTTTATCTCTTTACCCAAATATAAGTTGTTATAAAAATACCAGATATGTTAACTAAATTAGCAGTTTAAATATAAAAAATACTTCTAGGTAGAAGTGAAACATAAAAACAATTCAAAATATTTTATAAACTGATAAATTATAACAGTTAGGTTGATAACACGATTGGGGAATTTGCTATGCAAAATCAACAGCAAACTTTATTATCATAACATGACACTGTTACGAGCAACGAAGACTGTAACGACTAACGTTGTTCCAAGCTTCGAAGCCTCATTTTGCAATGAAAATACGATCCAGATCGTCTATCTTGATTGATGCAGTAGCTTAGATTTGAAATTAAAAGTAATGATCCTCAAATATTCAAAGATTCATCATTTTTCAGAAACGAATAATGTCCGATTTTTTTTTTCAAAATGTTTAACGATGCCATTGCATTGTTATACACAGCTCTCTCTTCCTCTATCGCTCTCTGGTTCTGTCGTTCTCTCTCTTTCCAGATTTCCAGCGTTACCGCTTTTCTCAATTAAGTATTTAAGTTTCAAAATACAGAAAAAAAAATCGCATCTGATTTCTTTTTTAAGATCTTTTCAAGGTGTGTTGTGTGGCAGTTTAACCTGCTATCTGTTTTCAAAAAAATGGAAAAAGATGGATACGAAATAGTTATCAGATGGCGTTTTTGTGATGAACTGCTAATGACATAATTAGCAAAATATTATCTTCAAAATTCATGTTTATCATCCAAATATCATAGGACCCAGTTTGTTGGTATTTCACTGTGTTGATTAGATATCACTGGAGTTTTAATTGGCATGAATTAATGACTTGAGATAATAAATCTAAACTGTAAACATACTCGACGCAGAAATAATCTTAAAATTAAATTTATAACTGAGTATTAAGCTATAAAAAGAACCAAACATATTGCTTGCACATCAGATTTTGTTGTGGTATTTCTAATCAGCGAGGTTTCTGAAAACATCATCTTTAAGACTTTGCCAACCATAGTTAAATTGAATGAGGGGTTTGGTTTGGTTCAGAATAATTTTTTTGATTTTAAAATTTCATAGTTTTTTTTAGTATTAGTATTTATTTATTTCATGATTGGCTTACACTGTAAGATACAATATCTTATTTTTAGTGCAGCCTGCAAGTTGAACAAATGCTACATAATTCATTTAATTCAAGTTTTAAATTTTCGTATTTAAGAGAGAAAAAAGAGGTTTTACTTAATTTATACATTACTGAAATAAAGCTTTAATTCCTTTCCTATTTGTTTCATGTCATTTATACTTTTTATTTCACGTGGCAATGAATTCCAAATTCTTACGGAGTTGACGAAAAACTGACGTTCGGATGTCAAACACTGAAAGCGCGGAATTACGAGATCACGACATCTATTCGAGTTGAAGAAGTTTAATTCATTGTAAAGATCCACAGGTTGGCGAGTTAGAAGTATTTCAGAAAACAAGGTTATAGTGCGAAATTTAATAAAATTTTCAAAAGACATACCAAGAAATTGTGATGCATACTGCGAAACTCTATCGTAACGTCGCAGACCGTGAATATATCTTATTGCGCTATTAAATGCAACCGTTAATTTCCTTTTGCTCTCGAAGTCTAACCTACAGAAAATCTTACAACCGTAAGTGAGCAGAGGTAGAATCAGCGTTTTCACTAGCAGTATTCTTATATTTAGAAGAATAAAGTGCCGCGATGACCATAGCGTGCGTAGGATACCATAAGACTTTCCAATTGTGTTGTTTATATGTTGTGTCCACGTTAGGTTGCGGTTAAAAACCACCCCTAAATTTTTTGCTGAATCGACGTTAGCAATAGGGCAGTTATTTAAAAGGATGACTGGAAAATAAGACACATCTATTTTGCTTCTTGAAATAACGAGATACTTTGATTTCTTTGTGTTTAAATGTAAGCAATTATCAACCGACCAACGTTCAATCAAGTTTAAATCCTCATTTATGCAGGCTGCAGAGTGTTCAATTAGTCCCAATGGGCAGTTCAAATAGAGCTGGATGTCATCAGCGTACATGCGTATCGAACAGTGTTTTACAATTGTTGGAAGTTCGTTTACATATAATGAAAAAAGCAACGGGCAAAGAATCGAACCCTGTGGGACGCCGGTAACGACAGGTTGAAAACTGGAAAGAGTTTTATTAACTTCAACTGCTTGCACACGACCAGTAAGGTAAGAAAACAAGAGTTTGACTGCGGAGGATGAAAAGTTAAAATCACGGGAGAGTTTTTCGCAGAGTACAACGTGATTTGCCATGTCAAATGCTTTCGAGAAATCGAGGAGTATTAAAAATGTGACATTGTCCTCGCCTAAGGCTTTCCTTATATCTTCGGAGACACAAAGCAAAGCTGTAATGCAGCTGTTTTTCTTTCGGAAGCCTGATTGTTTACTGGTTAACAAATTGAAGAGATTAAGAAACTCACTCATTTGATTTCGTATTATTTTTTCAAAAACTTTTGACAAAAAAGGCAATATTGAAATTGGTCTAAATTCATCGCCTTTTGAAGTTTTTGGAATTGGTAAAACTTTTGCCCTTTTCCATTGTGTTGGGAATTCATTTTGTATTAAAATGGAATAAAAAATATGTGTGATAAAGTTCAAGAGCTTTGGTAGAATGATTTTCAAAAACGAAGGGTGCATGAGATAAAGTCCTGTAGCATTGGACTTGATAGAAAGAACGTTTCTACCACATCCTCCGCAGTTATTGGAGAAAAAATAAGCGAATTTGAGTTTGAGTTACGCGCTGACAATATCTCTTCAAAATATTGTAGGGGATCTAATGAATGTTGGTTAATAATTGTGTTAGAAACAAAAGATTTGTTGAGAGCGTTCATGTCTATGTCTTCAGGCAAACCACAAAATGTTTTTCCAACACCGACATTTTTCAATTTTTGCCAGATTTTCTTGCTTCCTTAAGGCTTAAGACCCATTGAAGTGAGTAGAATAAAAAGAGGCTTTTGCATTACGAATTCTTAGGACAGTTTTGTTGCGCAAAGTTGTATATTGTTGATGAAAACTGTCAAGACGAAAAATTTTCCACCGTCTATAGGCTAAGTCACGTTCTCTCATCAAAGAACGTATGTCATTTGTGAACCAAGGTTTGTTGGTAGGAGCGCAGCTTATGGTTTTAAGGGGTACATGGCTCTGAAATAATCTATTTACGTTACTATTCAAAAAATCTATCTGATCGCTCGGAGATTGAATTTCCATGACATTATTCCAGTTAATGCTTCTGAGATCCATTTCAAGTGAAGAGTAATTGATGTGATTAAAATAACGATATTCGATGGAATGAATATGAATCTCAAATTGAAAGTCGAAAGTTAGAAAAATTAAATGATGCTTTGAAAAGCCTGGTGCAGATAGCTGATCATAAAGAATAACTTTATTTTGATCGATCACAAAAAATAAATCTAACAAGGTGGGGTCAAAATTAGAAAAATGGGTTGCAGTATTAGTGTTTACGGGAAAAAGATTAAGAGAAAGAAATTCGGTTAGAAGGTTATTTTCATCAAAAAGGTTGCAATTAAAATCTCCGCATAGAATAATGTGAGGATACGAAACAGAGATTTGTTCTAGGGTAAAAATAAGGAGAGAGATACTTATGTTTCTGTTTAGCCTGTATATGGTACTTATAAGCAGCTTCTCACTATCATTAGTTAACTCTACAAAAATATATTCCATATCACTATCCTCTGAAGAAAACAGTTTAGGTCTGCATTTTAACCCTGCCCTCACATACATAGCAACGCCCCCACCTCTGCAACATACCCTATCTGAACGATACAACTTATAACCCGCAAGTGAGCACAGCTGGTCATTTTGCGAAACATTAAGCCAAGTTTCCGATTCGCAAACCACGTCAACCTTTGAATCTTCGAATGTATAACGAAATTTTGCACATTAAACTTTGCGCATTAATGTGGCACACTCGAAGGCCAGTTTGATGTCCACTCTGCACCTTAATCATGGTGCGCAAATTATAAATTGACATTGCTAAAAATAATTTTGACCGAAAGAAATTATAATGAACACGAAAAAAAGGGTAAAGAAAAGATAAAGAAAAAGAAGAATTTCTTAAGTTAATATAATTGAGAATAAGTTTTAAATTTAATGAAAACAAGGGAAAGATAAAAAGTATATAAAACTTTAATATTCAAAGCAGGCAACCCTGTCCAAACTCTCGATGCAGTCGATCGGTTGTGCAGTTTCATTCACGACTCGTTTTACATACACTATTCCTCTAGATGTGTATAAAGATGACAACTGTTTTTGTTTATTTTAGTTTTCAATATTTATCCTGCCTCAATCCAACCATTTCGAATCTAACATAACAATTTTACTATTTTCCTATAAAACTTGCATAATCACACAAAGCATTAAAGTTTTCTCATTAGGAAACTAACGAATTATTGCAATTAAAAAAAAACCATTGTGAATATCTCAGCTTAAGAAAACTTTGATGACTAGTAAAAGAAATAAATAAGCTCTGGCTGCTAGATAAACAATGCGAGTTTGAACTATGTTACGAGTGGCAAAAATGGTTCCGTGTTCATGTAGTTATTTCACCCGATACTTGATAAGCATTGACTGTTCGCGCATGGAATCATTTTTGCGCCTAGTAACATAGTTTAACATCGCATTCGGCCCAATCGAGGTAACCGTCGCGTCGGATTTCCTCCGAATTCTGCTTCGAGTTAGTTCCCGACAAGCAAAATGCCTCCGATTCGGAGGAAATCGGAGGAAATTCCGCTCCGACGGTTACCTCGAAAATATACAACCAGGAGTAATTGTTTTTCGACCGAAATATATACTTAAGCTTATTCTTTGATCCACTCCTTGTGAATGTATCAAAGACAGGGCTTTGATCGAACGTTTATTCAGTGGAGTTTTGCTGCTCGCTTGACAGGAGTTTCGACTCGATCGTTTATTTCGCTTACTGTTCCCCTCTGGAAAATACTCGAACAGGAGCGAAAGCTCAGCCGTTTATTTCATAGCCTTCGTTGTGAACAGGAGTCTAATTTTTACTACACTCGGTTTATACTTTGACCCACACCATCCGTGAATTTCAAAGACAGGACGAGAGCCATCGTTTATTCAGTGGTAACATCTAATTCACTGAAGAGGAGCCGCGACTATCCAAACACCGAGCCTAGAGGCAGGAGACAACTTATCGCCGCTGTGGCATTATTATTAAATATTGTAAGCTATTGTAGTGTCCGTAGCTTAGTGGTTAGGTGCGTTGGCTGCTAAGCAGAACGTCGTGGGTTCGAATCCTACTCAGGCCCAATGTTTTTATTTCATCTTTCACGGACACTGCCTCTTGCGAAGAGCTGACAAAACTTCCAAGAGTATTATCTGTCATGAAAAAGTGCTTCTCAACTTTGCCGTTCGGAATCGGCGTAAAATTGTAGGTCCCCTCAATTCTTCACACGCACCTAGAGAATTGTTGAATGAGAGTAAGCCACTTAGGCCTTGGCTCTTCAAGAGCTGTCGCGCCACTCTATTTATTTATTTTAAGCTATATTATTTGTAAGATACATTCGTATTAAACTCTAATAGACTTAAATTATTATTAAATAAACAGCTGCTTAACGAAAAGTTGGTTGTGTTACTTGGTTTGGATCTTTAACTCGACGTGCTAAGTCGAGAACACCCTGGAAAAACTGAGCATACCTCAGCCTTAGAAAACAAGGATCACAACATGAAAAG
>CAKKXW010000003.1:31490298-31731108 GCA_920937365.1 Sphaerophoria rueppellii | reverse complement strand
ACAACTAACACTGCACTAAGTGATGAGCCGGTGGTATAACATAGTCTACTATGTTGGCAAACCATTGGTCGTAAGACTGTGCTTGCTATAAGCTCTCTTCGACCAATTCTGATAGTGTAAAAAAAAAAAAAAAAAAGAAATGAGATTAATTCTTTGATCTTCAGTTCGGTAAGTTCATTAAGGTCATTGAAGAAAGTTTTCTTTTTTGGCACCCTTTTGGCCAGCGCAGGACACTTGCACTGGAAGTGGGAAACAGTATCCTTTTTTCCCTGGACCCCACAACTACGAAAGAAAGTATGTAGGGAATGCCCAGCTTAGCTGGGTGTTTCGTTACAGGCCAAAGTCTCGTACATGTTACAACGACCCTCGCTATGTCTTACCTGGGTCTGCTTCCCCACCGGGGTAGATTCAGCGAGAATAGTTAATTAATAGCAATAACAAGAATGCCGCAATCGAGCTATGAAGGACTGATCCTTGCCAGGCTAGCCCGTCAGTCCGACGATTACCTTCAAAGCCACTGTGACCCGAAACCCAGATATGAATGACACTGAGTCCAATTTTCATGCTTGTAAGCTCACTTCAGCATTGTTCGACTAATATAGATTACGACAAAGATGGTCCATCGCTTGAAAAGCCGCCTTCCTGTCCGAAAAAAAGCCGTATTAAGGTTTTGTTTTCGATCTAAGTTTTGTAATTTACAAGCTTCACTCATTGCGAGTAGTTTAGCTTGCAAGACACAGCAAAGTCAGGAAAACGCTAGAGACATTGAAGGACTCGGTAAAAATTCTTCTACCAAACCGAGTCTCCGTCTGTGAACCATCAGTACAAATAGCTGTGTCGAAGCTTCTCATCAGTTCTCACATCATCTTCTCACTTCTTTCGGAATGGAATGATAACGTTAAAATCCTTACTGATGTCCACGGTAGTTGCCGAAAACATGCCCAATGGGAAAAGGTTAGTAATATTACCATGACTATGGGGTTTAGAATACTAATTATTCGATTCCTTTAGTCTTAACGCAATATTTAATGTGCAGTTCGATAGGTAAGAGGCACCCAATAGACTTGGGAGCAAAGCTCCAACACTAGCTGTCCCCTGAACCTTTTTGAGTTTTCTTATATTGTAGTCTTTGATTAGTGTGGGCCACCATACAGTCGAGTCGGGTTAGGGTCTGGCGGACCATGGCTGTGTACGTCCACAAAATCTTCTTTGATTGCAACCAGTGCTGCCATATTGTTCACAATGTATTATCATACAATGTGTTGAATTCTATCATACCAGAGTAAAAATGATCATACCTAGTACCTAACACGAAATAAAAAAATAATTATTCCGAAATTGCCCATTAAAAATATAATAAATAGTCTGTAGACGAATAAATAAATAAATAAATAAATAAAATTATTTATTAAACTTCATTTATTTATTTATCATCTATACTAATATATAAAGTAAGACTTTTGTTTGTTTGTCGGTTGTATGTTTGTAGTCGATAAACCAACAAACAAATGTCATACCATATAAAT
Organism: Sphaerophoria rueppellii; assembly: GCA_920937365.1. Classification (NCBI taxonomy): domain Eukaryota; kingdom Metazoa; phylum Arthropoda; class Insecta; order Diptera; family Syrphidae; genus Sphaerophoria; species Sphaerophoria rueppellii. The sequence goes on along the minus strand of CAKKXW010000003.1, from coordinate 31,729,582 downwards.
GTAATAGAATTCTTCTGCTATGCACTGAATGTGCAGTAGGATACTCTGAAAGAAAAAGAAATAATTATTATTAGGAAAAAACATTGATTTTAATCTACTTACTCGAAAATTTTGTTTGGAAATTCGAAAAAAATGACAGCCGACATCAATTTTTTGAAACGTCTTTCTATTTTCATTTCATTTCCAGTTCATTCTTCTAAATTATATTTAAGGCTGAACTCCTACTTAAGCTTTTGGACCAATACAATGTTTACATGCTATCTCTTGGACACGACTTTCCGTACAAAAGAAAATTTTAACATCGATGTTCAAAACAAGCATGGATTTAAATTTTCCAATCTCTGTGCCTGAAAATTTCGCATTATGAAAATTGGTTTTCAAAGGAAAACTAGAAAATCTCAAACTGGTTTTCGAATGGAAAATAGAAAGTTCTTCATGAAAAACTCATAAAACTCATTGGTTGTAAAAGAGAAAATTGCATGTAACTGTAGGTGCATTGGTTTTCAAATGGAAAACTGGAGAATTTTAAAACGGGTTTTCGAATGCGAAAAAGAAAGTTCTTCATGAAAAACTCGAAAAACTATTTGGTTTTAAAAGGGAAAATTGCAAGAAAATCCTCTGCCTCTCAGCAACATCTTAATTAATAAAAGAAATAAAATGTTATATTGGTTTGCTCATGCTCGATCACAAAGAATGGAACTATAATGTACTTACTAGATATATTCTGCTGGTGCAATTTTGTTTTGGAATGGTTTCGCAGAACAGTCTTTGTGGCCTTAAAAACCAAATTACAAGTGCTGCATTTGGCGCTATAGACGTCTGTTTGAACTTTTTGAATCCAGCCTTTGAATTCTGGCAGTTCCTGCCATTCAATTGTGTGTTTTTGGCAGCGACTCGTATTTTTGCCTTTTTCTTTTTTAATTTTTTTATTGATTTTGCGGCTCTCGTCATCAGTATTGTACTCGCTATCAGTCTCCACTTCTTTGATTTTTTTACTTTTTTAAATATTTTTCTTTTCAAGGCTCCAACAACCAATCGTTTAATTTTCGGCAAACACAATTTTCGAAATAACAATACAAAGTTTGCTATTGCGCTTGCGGTTTACGATAAAAGGCAACGGCACAAGCAATAAAAACAAAAACAATTCTCTTCTGTGCAAAAGCAGAAGTTCCGAAAAAAACGGCTGCATTCAGATGAATTTTAAGAATTGGTTTGTTTTTAAATTTGAATAGCCAAATTTTTTATTTCAATCAAGTAAGACAATTATCATATATTAAGCGTATGATAATTATTTGCAATCATACATCATACAAGGCATACAATTATCATACATGTAGCATAATTATCAAACGTATGGCAGCACTGATTGCAACCCCACTCTTTTCAATATGTTAGCTCGCAAACGTAAATTGGAGCTCAATATTTAATGTCTTTAAAACTTTCCAGGTCGCAAACTCGGCGGACACGTCAAAGCCGTCTTCACAATCATCACCTTTATTTTCATCGCCTGTGTCACCTTCACTGTCACCAGCTTCAAGGAAATACCTCTATGGGCCCTAGTGGCTCCCAAAACCTCCAAAAGGGGAGAAGAGTCCGATGCATTGGGTCCAGGCGAAAACGCAGTCTCATATGGCGCCCTCAACGATGACGAAGTGCAAGAGCCAATGTTAGACGAGGTACAAACAAAATTATGAAATAAATCCTCTCAAATGAAAACAAAACAAAACCTAATTCCAGGATAAAAATTCCGAATACACCACCGTCCCAGGGGAGAATGTAAGTGAAACAACATTCACTGCCGGAAACCAACAGCCACCCACCTTGAACGATGCCGAAAGTGGACAGCCCCAACCCACCGAATCCGTACAAACGCTCTCCCACTATCTCTTGTCCATTGTCTACATGCCCCACTCCCTGCGGATGGTCTGCCTGACAAATCTCTTCTGTTGGATGGCGCACGTTTGTTATTCTCTCTATTTCACCGATTTCGTAGGCGAGGCTGTCTTTGGCGGGGATCCAAAAGCCTTGGAAGGCACCGAACCACAAATGCTGTACGAAGAAGGCGTTCGTTTCGGTTGCTGGGGCATGGCCATGTATTCGTTGTCCTGCTCCTGTTATTCCCTCATTATTGAAAAACTAATTCAGAGATTTAAGTAAGTAGCTCGATGACAGCTTTCCTTTTTTGTATTTCTCTAATTAATTGGCAACCGCATAGAGCTAAGCCGGTTTACATTGGGGGATTGCTATTCTACTGTGCCGGAATGACGTTGATGGCAATGACACGCGCCAAAGCCAGTGTCATCCTCTTTAGTTGGACAGCAGGTGTTATGTATTCGACGCTGTTTACAATGCCATATCTTTTGGTGGCGCACTACCATGCCAAGGGGACTGTAAGTCATCTAAAAAGATGCTTCAATTTCGTTTTTGTCTATTTTGTAAATTTATTTCTCAGTTTGAACTGGACTATGATGGATCACCAAAGTTGGGCACTGAAGTACGTGGCTTAGGCACTGATATCGCTATTGTGAGCAGCATGGTGTTTTTGGCACAATTTATTTTGTCCATTTGCATGGGAACGATTGTGACAATCTCTGGAACGACAACGGCCGTCGTCAGCATGGCGAGTTTTTTGAGCTTTTGCGGTGCATTGGCTGCAACACAAGTCATGTATTTGGATTTGTAAAAATCGATGTTTGAGAATATTTATGTTTTTTTGTTTTTATTTTAAAAGACTATATAAATAATTAATTTATTATGTAATAACTGTAAACAAATTGTTAAAAAATTACTGTTGATGTTTTATGATTTTATGAAATTGAATTTTTGTTTAGTGTTTAATTTAAAAAAAAAAGTACACATAACTTCAATAAAAGGCTCTTGACATAAGTTAACTTAAAAAAAAAAAAAACACGTCTTGTTTCCAATTTTATTGTGTTATCAAGGGCAAATTCGAGTTTTAGTATGTTAACTATTGCGAAATAAATAGGGTTTAATTTTAATTTTTAATTTAGAGAAACAAGGCGACCCAGCTGCCTCCAAATTCGAGTGCTAATTTTTTCATTTTACACCCTGCACAACAGCTGTTTGAAACTTTGCTATCTTGGTATTTAACAATAACGTCATATATCTTGCGTTGATTCTTCATTTAATAACATTCGATTTCTAGAAATATTCTTTTTCTTCGTCGTTATTTGCAAATCAATTCAATTTTTCAGCTCCTTTCAGAAAACTATCAAATTTTGTAAGGTGATTATGAAAACTTGTCAAATAAGGTGCCTTTGAAAATATAAAATACTAGCCGACCCTGCAAACTTCGTTCCGCCACCTTTTAGAGCAACTTAAGAATAAATCACCCCTATCGGCAATTTTATGAGAACTTTCTTTCCCAGGGAAACGAGGGAAACAAAAATTACACCGGAACAGAACTTTCCCATCGACAAACTCCCAAGAAATTTATTTCCCCGGAAAGAAATTATACCAACCTTAAAATATTTAAATGATTTCCGAACCTATTTTTGAAACCCAAACTCATTTCCTAGCCCTGGTTGGAATTTGTATGTACATTGTACATACAAGATATGTGCATGCTTTACGGATAACAAGAAGCTAAGAACTAATTGAGAGGAGGAATGGATTTGAGACCATACCTCGGTAACCAGACTTTGCAGATATTTTTGGTTCTCAGTGACTGATAGAAGGCTTATTGATCTTTATTTTCGCGTATCATTTGCTTTTGCCTATCTATGAAATTCGTGATCTTTAACGATAATATTCCCACTTCTTAACATCCATAAAGGTACATGAAGATCTCCTGATCAATCAACCGTCAATTAGATTGATCAGGGGTGGAATCGTGTAAGGTGATTTGTGATCGGTGATAGTTACAAATCACAAATTTTGTCTGCGTAAGGTGATAGTCACATGTGACAATCACCATATTGATACTTTTTCTTGTGACAGCTATTTTGTTATCACATCAGTGGCGTAGCTAGCCTGACAAGGGCCCGTGTTCAAAATTCAAATGTGGGCCCCAAACAATTTTTTTTAAATTTATTATTTTATAAACAAACCATGAACAGTATTACAATTATAAAATTCATTATAATATTTATAATAATATTTATTAATTGTATTTATAATAAACATATTAAATTATATTTTTACGAGCTTTAATGGAAGCGAATGTATCTATGATCTCATCCAAGTCTATTTCTGAAGCCAACTCATTTTCAATTGCGATTAATGATAAGCTTTTAAGACGCTCTTGGGTCATTCTATTTCTTAAGTAATTTTTGTATAATGTTCAATTTACTGAAAGACCTCTCAGCAGATGCAGAAGTAACGGGGATTGTATAAAAAATTAACATTGCCGTGTAAACTTTTGATATATCACACTCCATTACACCAAATTTATTTATAATTATGTTTCAAAAATCGTGAATGTATAACTCTTCAGTTAAATCATTCTTAAAAAGAAGGTAAATGTTTACAAATTTCAGTTGAAAAAATTTTAAATGGCAATGCTTTTCCAGTCCAATTATTTTCGCGAAGAGCAATCTTAACCGCTTGAATTGTATCGTCTTGAACTGATTGTCGTTCGATTTCGACCATTTTGATTGCAACTGGAGTGGCATTTGATGTAACCCAATTCACATAATGTTCTGTTTGTTCATCAAACGATTGTATGTTATTGTTCTCACACACTGCTAATCGCGATAACGGATCAGCTATATTTGTTTTTCCTGGACGATAGATAACTTTGTACTTATACGACATCAATCTTAAGACCCAGCGTTCGATTCTAGCACATGGTTTTGATTTTATTCCGAAAATCACTTCAAGTGGCTTGTGATCAGTAACCAATTCAAATTCTCGTCCAAACAAAAAGAAATGATATCTTTCGGTGGCCCAAACAAGAGTCAATGTTTCCTTTTCCGTTTGTGCATATCGTTTTTCCACATCTGATAAGCTCTTGCTAGCATAAGAAATTACTCTTGGTCCTAAGTTATTAATCTGTGTCAATACAGCTCCCAGCCCAGTTGGACTGGCATCTGCTATCAATTGTGTTCGATCTTTGACATCATAGTATCCCAATGACAGTTGATCTGACATGTACTCTTTAAGTCTATCAAAAGAGTTTTTCTGTTCACTTTTCCAAGTAAACTTTTGACTCTTTTTGGTTAATAATCGAAGTGGATCAGTTATTGTTGCAAGGTTTGGAATAAACTTGCCAACATAATTCACCAAACCTAAAAAACTCCTCACTTCTTCTGCATTGGTTGGTTCACGAAATGTACGAATTGCCTCTACCTTATCATTTTCTGGAAATATACCCGTTGAGGTTATTCGATGACCTAAGAAAACTAGTTCTTCGACCCTGAGCACGCACTTTTGTTGATTAAGTGATATGCAACTTGTTTTTAGTGTTTCCAGAACAGTAGATAATCTAGAATCATGTTCGTGTTTATCCATACCGTATACCAAAATATCATCAATAAACACAAAACAGCCACTCAATATTTGCTCCATAGTTTTCTGAAAAATTTCGGGAGCACACACAATGCCAAACATCAACCGTTTGTAACGAAATAAACCTCTCCGTGTTATAAAGGTAGTAATTTCTCTTGATTTCTCTGATATTTCAATCTGAAATCAAATAACAACAAAACAAAATAATAATATCTACCTAAATGTCTTATAATTATTATTTCATTAAAAGTCTATCATGACAATTGCTGAAGACATAAGTAATACAACAACAACAAAATAAAGAATGCAAAATTAAACCTGGTGGAAGGCGTTCTTAACATCAAGCTTAGAGAAAATTTTTCCTTTTCCCAGGTGTGGCAAGAAATCTTCTATTGTTGGAAGAGGGTAATGCTCTCGCTCGATGGCTTCGTTCGCTCGACGCATATCGATGCATAGCCGAATATCATCTCCTTTTGGTATAACGACCATTGGAGAAATCCACTTTGCTGGTCCGTTAACTTTTTCAATAACATCTTGCGCAAGAAGTTCCTCAATTTTTGTGTCAACTGCTTTCTCTAATGCTATCGGGATTCTTCGGTACGGTTGAACTACGGGCTTAGCATCTTTCTTTATTGGTATATCTACCAAAACACCATTCATTTTTCCCATTTGCAGCATCTTTCCCTCATCTATGTTATTAATTGTATGATCAATTTTCAGAACGCCTATTTTAGTTGCGGTTTCTCGTCCGATCAGAAGTTTCCCTTCACCTTTTATTACATAAAAGTCACTACTGTGTTTACCTGATAGGTCAAGGTCAGCAGTAAATGCACCTATTAATGGCAATTCATATCCACCGTATGCTTTGAAAACTTTTCCAGTTTCTTTCCGTTGATTTGATACAATTACGTTTTTTGATTTCAATGTCTCCCACGTGCGTTGACTCATTAAATTATATTTGGAACCAGAATCAATAATTGCATTCACAGTTACTCCTCCAATTCTGCATTCAACTTCACAGCTATCATCCTTCGTGGTTACATTGAAAACGTATTGATCCTTATCTGTTATTTGTTTGACCGATTCCTCAATTTTATATTTTCCTCTCGAATCATCTTGTTGACAATCAGATTTTGACATTTTATTAAATGATGTATTTTTACCACTAAATTCATATGTTCGCTTTCGAGATCGACATTTCTTGGAAAAATGGTCACGTCCACCGCATTTATTGCAGTTTTTTCCAAATGCTGGGCATTTTTCATCATTCTTAGTATGACCGTAATATCCACATCGATGACATAATCACATTCATACAAAATTACTTTTGGCTTCTTTCGTATGGAAGTTCGAGGGGTGTGAAAAATGCCCTGAGTTGTTTCCTATAAATAAGGGTGTAGTGCCAAAGTTGCTACAAAACTTGGCTGGACACTACCGCGCCCCGGTATACCTAAATACAATAATTTCATTTGCTTAGGAAAAGGAAATAAGGAGCTTACCTTGAGATTTTCTATATTTTTACCTTAAGTTCCATTTATGAAAGAAAAGAAAACTTATTAATGAAATTAATAATATTTAATTTGTTCTATAAGACAAGTGTTTGCACTTTAAATACAATAAATAAATAATAAAATAAAATAAAAAAATAATTCTTGCAATTATTATTTTCAATAAAAAATGAGTAGCGATTATTTCTTTTTGTTTTGATTTTTTTTTCGTTTTTCGGTCAATTGTCAGCTTTAAGTTTTTTTTTTATAATTTACAATTTTTTTCTTCGAATTATTTACAAAAATATTCTTTATCTTCAAAATTGAAATGCTTAAAATAAGATATTGTCGCCTGGATATTATATTGTCATATTTAAAAAAAAAAAAAGAACGTTCTTGCAATTTATTTTTCCAACTGCGCAAATTATGAAATCAAAATGAACTGATGACTGCTGGCTTTAAGAATTTGTTTTAGTTGTCTTTTATGAGAAAACCTGCAGAATAATATTAAGTCTAAGCTTGAGATCAATAATACTCCCACCACGTTGCGTACCACATATGCGACAGATCCATTTTAGTATTAAAATATTCATTTCTAGAAATTGGTACACTATTCTCCGACTCCTCGACGAAGACAAAAGGGATGCTGCCGAAATCCAGCTCAATACAAGGCGCAGAAAAGCAGAACCAAGAAAGAGCACTTATTGAACTATCAACTTGACATTTTCAAAATAAGTGCCCTCCGCTGGACTTACCTTTATTTTTCCCCCTACGATCCCTCTTCGGCAATGGAAGTACCCAACGCACCTACTCTGGAGCAGGTTATATGAAGTCAATGCTCAAAACTATTTTTTTTTTTAATGAAATGAAGTCTGCGGTGCTTAGAAAAAAATAATTGAAGTATTTTATCTAGATATGGGTAAAAATGGCGATATCTCCCCGCGTAAAAAGGGTGAGGTGAAGGCACTAGTGAATCTTGAAACATTTACAAACCGTGAAATATGACGAAGACTAAACGTATCAGAAGTTATTATAAGGCGTATCTAGAAGAAATTGAGTCGGGGGAGGAATTGAGCCCACAACGAAAAGGAAAATGCGGCAGAAAACCAATTTTTACACCAAGGTCAGAGGAGTTCGAAGAAAATGTCTCTAGAAAACTGGTTTGCTACGACAAAGTTGATCAAATCACAACTCCAGGATAAGAATATTAATGTTTCTGAGCCGGCTGTTCGAAGGAAATTAAATAATTTAGATTTTAAAGCCTTTCGCTCTGCTAAGTTACCCACGCTTTAATGAAAGCAAAGCCTTTGAAGTGGGCTAAACAGTGGCAAGACAAAGATGTGGACTTCTGAAGATCGATAAGATATTGTTATTTCGTCACAGTTGATAAATTTAATATCATTTTCAGTGAAATAAGGCAAAATATAGAAGTTCATCAAGTTTTTCTATTGTTGACAGGCCTGCTTCAGTGACGAAAGCACATTTGATATTATGTAAAATAGATCCCAGTACGTGGGTCGCCATCGTTGCAACTGTAAAACAACCTACAAAAGTGATGTTTGGTCAGTCATCAGCGGCAAGGGCACTGGTAAATGGCATTATGAGACAAGACCAGTACAAATAACGTTTACAATATCGGTTGATTCCGCAGAACGAAATACCCCCCTGTTGGATTAGATTGGTAATAGCCCCGATATGAATCCAATTGAAAATATTTGTGAGCTGATAAAAGCGAAGTGGCTAAAGCCGTCATTACCAAGAAAACGCAGATCTTTGAAAATATTATTTGCGTTTAGAATCATCATCCTCAAATGCAGGAGACAAATATTTTTTTTAATCGAATTTTCCGGCATGTCGGTTTTAACAATTATTGAAACTTCAGTGAAAAAGGGAAGAATTCGTCATCGAAATCCAGCCGGAAAATTGTTGGTTATAGAAATTTGTCACTCGAATTGACTAGATTGAAACGCACCGTCAGACCGGGTGCCCTTGGCCTCGATGATTTGCCATTAAATATGCACTACTTTTGGTATCATTGAAGATAATAGCTAGTTTAAAGTTTTCATACTAAAGCGTCATCCAGAATCTGTCATTCAACCACTAGTAAGACACTGACGTACTTAAACAAGTACAAACACAAAGTTCACGATCTGTTTTATTTATGTCAGCGCAGTAAGGTTCGAATCAGCTGTTCTGAATACGAATCCATCATTCAGCATTCAGAGACAAGAAAAAACACAAGAAGAATTCTTTTCTACATCTCTGGCTTTTATTATTTGTTTGACAATTCACAAGTCTCAATCTCAATAGAAGCGGATACTGGAAGAATTAAGGATGGTGCTTTATTCTTTTGTTTAATGGCCGAACTTACATCTGATAAGTAAATAATCTTCTTATCAAATTCTTTACCAATATTTTTTATTATTTTTGGTGATCCTTAGTACACATACTAACTCCTGTGGGGACAGAAACATCAAGGTTTTTTTCATCTAACAAAAACATATTCCTCGCAGATGCCTGCAACAATGAATAAGAAATAATGGAAAAATGTATTGTTCCTGTTGGAATATTGTCTGAAGAGGCTTAAAAATGTCGGAATAAGGATTACAAAAAATACAGACTTAGACACTTTCGGAAATGTAGCCACATTGCAATGAATCAGGAAGTAATGAACAAAATGATTATGACATCTGACATCTTAATTTCAAACCTAACCCATTACATTACATTACATCGCTAACGAGCGATGATAACAAACATTTTTTTGCCCGAAATGGAAGTTCTTGATTTGCATGATATGTGGTTTCAACAAGACGGTGCCACATGCCACACAGCGAAAACAATGGCGCAATTGCGAGGCGAGTTTGGTGAACAGTTAATTTCATGTTTCGGGCCAATTCGTGCGATTTGACACAATTTTTTGTGGGGGTATGTCAAGGCTAATGTCTATAGGGACAAGCCCGCTTCGATTGATGCACTGGAAGCACCCATCCATGCATTCATTCGTGAGATACCGGCCGATATGTGTGAAAGAGTATGCCAAAATTGGACTCAGCAGCCGCGGTCAACATTTGCATGAAATTATCTTTAAACATTAAATTGCAAGGTTCAAAATATCGATTCAAATAAATATTTCATTCATTTTTTTTTTTTTTTTTTTTTTTTAAGTTCTAAACCTCTTAAAAAATCACCTTTTATTAAGTTATTCAAGCTGAAAACCGCAAACATTGAAAGCCGTTTTGAATTTGAAAAAAACATTAAACCAAACCCAAATGAATTGAGGCCGGCAAAGAAAAGGAGAGAATAAACAGCCAAGTACTTCTGGACAAGACGCAGAAAATAATGAAATTGCTCCTTCTAGACAAATTTGGAAATATTTAAATGGACTTTTGGATATTTTATTGCTAGCGTAAAATCCAAAAACAATCTTAATTAAGACAGATATTTAAACTAGCTGCCCAGCAAACGTTGGTCAAACAAATTCCAGAAGCTTTTATTTTCTATATCATCCACACGCTACTTATGAAAGGAGTGGGCCATGCCGACAACTTCGCGAAGCATGTTGCTGAGACCGAAGATGAAAAAAAGTGATGACATCGTCATTTCCCGGGAATGCTTGATGATTACCTATCAAATTCTTTTCCCCAAAACAAGTCGCTTTTAAACCCAACGAAGACCCCCATCATAAATGAAAAAGTATAAATACTTTAAAAAAAAATTCTATTCAACAATTAGGTGATAGCTTCTTTTAAAAAAACATACTTATTAGAAAACGGTATTCCACAAGGATCTCATCTATCTGTCATGTTTTTCACCATATCTTTGAACGGCATGAGCAACGTAATCGAAAGACAGAACAAACTAAACCACTGTCTTTATGCTGACAATGTTAATATGTAGGATCCCAAAACGACGACACTGTACAGGACGGACAAACGACAGCACTGGTACGATACCAGTGCAAGAACCAAAGCTTTAAAAATTGTAGAGGAAGATTTGAGTTTCAGGGCAAAAAATGAAATACCGAACTTGCTGAGGGACAGTGCTGCCATACGTATGATAATTATGCTACATGTATGATAATTGTATGCCTTGTATGATGTATGATTGCAAATCATTATCATACGCTTAATGTATGATAATTGTCTTACTTGATTGAAATAAAAAAAATGGCTATTCAAAAAACAAACCAATTCTTAAAATTCATCTGAATGCAGCCGTCAGTCTTCGACTAAATTTTTGCAACTTCTGCTTTTGCACAGAGGAGAAGAGCGCAATAGCAAACTTTGTATTGTTATTTTTATTTCGAAAATTGTGTTTGCCGAAAATTAAACGATTGGTTGTTGGTGCCTTGAAAAGAAAAATATTTAAAAAGTAAAAAAATCAAAAAAAGCGAGTACAATCCTGATGACGAGAGCCGCAAAATCAATAAAAAACAAAAAAAGAAAAAGGCAAAAATACGAGTCGCTGCCAAAAATACAGAATGGAATGGCAGGAACTGCCAGAATTCAAAGGCTGGATTCAAAAAGTTCCAACAGACGTCTATAGCGCCAAATGCAGCACTTGCAATTTGGTTTTTAAGGCCACAAAGACTGTTCTGCGAAACTATTCCAAAACAAAATTGCACCAGCAGAACATATCTAGTAAGTACATTATAGTTCCATCCATTGTGATCGAGCATGAGCAACCCAATATAACATTTTATTTCTTTTATTAATTAAGATGTTGCTGAGAGGCAGAGGATTTTCATGCAATTTTCCCTTTTAAAACCAATTAGTTTTCCGAGTTTTTCATGAAAAATTTTCTATTTTCCATTCGAAAACGCATTCTGGAATTTTCTAGTTTTCCTTTGAAAACCAATTTTCATAATGCGAAATTTTCAGGCACAGAGATTGGAAAATAAAATCCATGCTTTTTTTGAACATCGATGTTAAAAGTTTCTTTTGTACAGAAAGTCGTGCCCAAGAGTTCGCATGTAAACATTGTTTTGGTCCAAAAGCTTTAGTAAGAGTTCAGCTTTAAATATTACATAGAAGAATTAATGAAATGAAATGAAAATAGAGAGACGTTTCAAAAAATTGATGTCGGCTGTCAGTTTTTTTGAATATCCAAACAAAATTTTCGAGTAAGTAGATTAAAATCAATGTTTTTTCCTATTAATAATTATTTCTTTTTCTTTCAGAGTATCCTACTGCACACTCAGTGCATAGCAGAAGAATTCTATTACATTTATAAGGTATGACTTTTGTTCGTTTGTTGGTTTATCGACTACAAACATACAACCGACAAACAAACAAAAGTCTTACTTTATATATAAGTATAGATGATAAATAAATAAATGAAGTTTAAAAAATAATTTTATTTTTTGTTTATATTTTTAATGGGAAATTTCGGAATTATTGTTATTTCGTGTTAGGTACCTAGTTAATTTTTACTCTGGTATGATAGAATTCAATACATTGTATGATAATACATTGTGAATAATATGGCAGCACTGCTGAGGGATGATCAGTTTCCGGGCGAGACCGACGTGAATTGTTCAAAAGCATTGGTTCTAATTGCCCGAAATTTTTACAAAAAGAAGAAAGCCTTTATTGATATCTTTTTCGGACTTCTGCAACTTCATGAATGCACTTCTCAAGTTATATACGAAGCTGAACTCATTTTAAGAAACTTGATATTCAAATCACAAACTTAATTGGACTTCCAACAGATGGCGCTAATGTAATGGCAGGTTAAATTAATTGATTGCAATCCAAATTAAAACAGTTTGAACGCAACAAATGTTTTTCATCCGAACTTTCTTCCCACACGATATAGAGAGAGAGAGAGCGAGACGGCCATGGTCCTTCTGACAATGCAATGGTTCTCCTTTCATTATCGTGAAGAAAACAAGTTTCTTTAATAGGTAACCAAGGATGTGAATGGGACATATTGAATACAGTGAAGCCAAACCAGACGGGCTTTTGGAAAGGTTAAGACGGTGTAGTCCACACCCAACGATTTTTCTTGCCTTAAACTTTTATGAAGTAATTGCTTATATTATTCTTAATAATTTGTTTATTAATAATTATTTAACTATTGTAGTTCTTTTATGATATGTACATACAGGGAAGATCTACAACCACTAATTTAACCCAATTTATATCTGAAACTCTCAATGCTTTGGAAAAAGGATATGAGGTCGATGTAATTGCAACTGACTTCTGCAAAGCATTTGATAAAATTAACCACCAAATCATTTACCTTAAGCTTGAAGCATTTGGTTTTCCACTAGGATTCATTCGTTAAATTTTACTTAGAAAACCGTCAGTATCGAGTCGTGTTCAGATGCAACATATCCGATCCCTTTGTTGCTGCCTGAGGCGTTCCGCAAGGAAGCCATCTCGGCCAACTTCTTTTCGTCGTCGCCATAAATGACGTTGAGAAAATCATTTCCCATTCTAGTTTATTAATTTATGATATTCAAATTATTAAGCGTATCTCCTCCGTCTCCGATATTTTTATACTTCAAAACGACTTAGATATCTTCAATACATGGTGTAACAAAAACTTCCTTGAACTAACCGTTACCAAATGCCAGTTCATGAAAGGTAAATCATAGCGATTCAGTGAATCCCTTCGTTCTCACACGCAGAGGATAAAGTCTGAGTAATACGTTGTAAAACGCTCATTTTACAACTACTTCAATAACTTCGGAACATGGATAGTAAGCTAGACAAAGAAGGATACATTTTCTCTGTGACGAAGTCATATTGATAAACCGACCTTTGGAATTGGAAAAAAACTTAAATAAACAAATGATGAATATATTTTAAAGTATACTTTTGTCATGAAATATTTTATAGCCTACTTTTTGGATAAATGATTATTTTTAAATTCAAAATCAGTCTCTACAAGAAATGAAACAAAAGGACCATAATTTTTCAACAAAATCAGAACAACTTTTGGTTACCAATATGGCCTAGCTGGTGGCGTTGTCAATGTTCCAATAGATGACGGGTGGAGTTGTGATGACGAAACTGATGATGAAAGCAAACTTATTCTACGTGTTATATTTGGCCCAAGAGGACGAGAATATTTTTAGACAGTGAACAAGACGTGACAATAATAATGGCAGGTGAAGGTCAACAACCAAAATCTAGAAGAACAAGGATATAAGAAAATCCTCGCTGGACTTGGACGAAAAATTAAAATTAATTTAAGTTATATCAGAAAAAATGAGATTCGACGGAAGAGCCACGAGGACGGACTGCTGCAACTGCGAAATAGCATCTCGACATACTTGCGAACAAAAAATTAATAATGGCGCGCCCTTCCCCTCATCAAAGCTTCGGGTCCCCGGAAATTTTATGAACCCTTTCATTTTTTTTGCACGTAAAAGGTAACAACATCCAGCACTGCGGCTACAAGAACGCCCGCCCCACCGTCGAGCAAGCCTTAGGTACATACAAGCATGCCGCGTAGCCGCAGCCTGGATACCCTCTCCATCCTGCCATCTGGACCGGCCTTAGGGTCCTGTAGTACTAAGGTCGTAAAGGTGGTATAGTTTGGAGAGGGAGAATATCTGGTTCCGTTACAACAAGTTTAGTAATCTGTAAATGTCATTTGTCAAAAAGAAGCGACAGATTGCGAAAGCAGGCGGACCGGTGCGACTTTAGTGGTAAATTTGAAGAGCAAGTTAAGGACCGAATTATTGAGAAGTGCATAGCCGAGAAATTGTTGCCATGCGCGACTCTAATTAAGATCAGTGTTTGGACGAGCCAAGAACAAAGCGAAACACTCAATGACAATCGAAGTGAACAAATCAAACCGGAGGAGATTAACAAAATTGACATGCGACAAAAGCCAAATCAAAGGTCGTTAAACAAGAATGTGGCCAAAGTGCCCGACCAAAGGTAAGACGTGTGATTGCCGTAACCATTTTGGTCGTAAATGCCGTAGCAAAAAGAAGTTACGACCGAGCAAGCGTTACCAATCAGAGTCTGAATTCAATGCTTACAATGAAACAAAGCATGAAGAAAAATAGAACATTAATCACCGAAACGTCTAGGAGACTCTTTTTCTCACTCTGCTGACGATAGGAAGTTTTTTTATTTTCGTCGGGCAAATTGAAATAAGAAAAATTGAACATCGAAGTAGTTAAAACTATTCGGGGTGGAGAGAAACTTCATCATGAAGGGTTTATTTACACAAAATCAAGGTGGGATTCATATAAAATTTCATGGAGGTGTGAGAAACACCAATCTCTGAAATGCAGAGGTAAGACAATTTCATATGGGACAAGGGTGGAAGTAAATATAGAGCACAACAATGACCATTACCCTGTTTGATACGAGATCGCCCGAACTTCGGATCCGTCCCAAAAATGGGAAGCTTACAAACGTTTGGTGGAATAAGAACGTAGAAGACAACACGAACCAAGGTCCATCCCAAACTCGGAGTTTAATATCGCTCAAAAAGCTAGAAATTACCTACTTGACTTGGTACTTGAGGCAGTAATTAAGTGTTCCGAAATGGAAAATACGCGGCCGAGGACAATTGTAACTGCTTTCGAAAAAGTTGAGGAGAATGCTCACCGAAGCTGGGTATGCTGACAAGATACGGCAGCGATAGGGGATGCTCTACATGTCTTTGGAAGTTAATGGCGTTGAGTTTCAGCCAACCAAATGACGTTCAAAATAGGTTCATGCTATTGATGGACGAATTCCTACCAAGCTTTGGAGATACGGAATCTCATCTAGATTTAATCGAATATTTCGAAAAAACTTGGATAGGAACTATGGAGCTCAACTACTTCGGGTGGAAATGTGGTATTGCAGGGATACAACTCATAATGGTTTTGTGAGGACAAACAATACGATGTAGTTTTGGCATAAGGGCTTCCTCCAGTTAGTGGTTGGGTGTCAACACCCAAATATCTAAAAGCTGCTGGAAAGTATACTGACAGAAAACGTCCGTATAAATGCTCTTTATGTGAAGCGTAATGCTGGAGAGTACTTGTCCTTTTATTCAAGGGTCGAATACGCACGGGCCAATGAAAAGTTTCATAAGGTCATCAGTGAGTATAATGTCAAGACTCCAACCGAGTATCTTCTATCGTGTGAGCAGTGTACAGACGAATAAATTGGAATCAACTTGCACACAGTGAGTAAACCGAGAAACTCACTAAAAAAAAAAAAAAATACTCAAACATATTTAAGGATGTTTGTGGTGAATACGACCCAACCTTTTGTGCACGAATTTTACAGTGAATATGAGTGATATGATATGATTGAATAATTTTTAAATTTAGTTCATGGTGGATGTTGATGAGGACGAGTGGGGGCACGGAATATTAGGAGTAGACTCTCCTCGTCCTCTTCCCTCCCTTCGGCGACCCACCCACAAATTCATCTTCGGGTTCCATTAATTTCAGTGCTGCCATACGTATGATAATTATGCTACATGTATGATAATTGTATGCCTTGTATGATGTATGATTGCAAATCATTATCATACGCTTAATGTATGATAATTGTCTTACTTGATTGAAATAAAAAATTTGGCTATTCAAATTTAAAACAAACCAATTCTTAAAATTCATCTGAATGCAGCCGTCAGTCTTCGACTAAATTTTCGGAACTTCTGCTTTTGCACAGAAGAGAATTGTTTTTGTTTTTATTGCTTGTTCAAATAAACGTGCCGTTGCCTTTTACCGTAAACCGCAAGCGCAATAGCAAACTTTGTATTGTTATTGTTATTTCGAAAATTGTGTTTGCCGAAAATTAAACGATTGGTTGTTGGTGCCTTGAAAAGAAAAATATTTAAAAAGTAAAAAAAATCAAAAAAGTGGAGACTGATAGCGAGTACAATACTGATGACGAGAGCCGCAAAATCAATAAAAAAAACAAAAAAAGAAAAAGGCAAAAATACGAGTCGCTGCCAAAAACACAGAATGGAATGGCAGGAACTGCCAGAATTCAAAGGCTGGATTCAAAAAGTTCCAACAGACGTCTATAGCGCCAAATGCAGCACTTGCAATTTGGTTTTTAAGGCCACAAAGACTGTTCTGCGAAACCATTCCAAAACAAAATTGCACCAGCGGAACATATCTAGTAAGTACATTATAGTTCGATTCTTTGTGATCGAGCATGAGCAAACCAATATAACATTTTATTTCTTTTATTAATTAAGATGTTGCTGAGAGGCAGAGGATTTTCATGCAATTTTCCCTTTTAAAAAACCAAATAGTTTTTCGAGTTTTTTCATGAAGAACTTTCTTTTTCGCATTCGAAAACCCATTTTAAAATTCTCCAGTTTTCCATTTGAAAACCAATGCACCTACAGTTACATGCAATTTTCTCTTTTACAACCAATGAGTTTTATGAGTTTTTCATGAAGAACTTTCTATTTTCCATTCGAAAACCAGTTTGAGATTTTCTAGTTTTCCTTTGAAAACCAATTTTCATAATGCGAAATTTTCAGGCACAGAGATTGGAAAATAAAATCCATGCTTGTTTTGAACATCGATGTTAAAATTTTCTTTTGTACAGAAAGGTGTGATCAAGAGATCGCATGTTAACATTGTTTTGGTCCAAAAGCTTAAGTAGGAGTTCAGCCTTAAATATAATTTAGAAGAATGAACTGGAAATGAAATGAAAATAGAAAGACGTTTCAAAAAATTGATATCGGCTGTCAGTTTTTTTGAATTTCCAAACAAAATTTTCGAGTAAGTAGATTAAAATCAATGTTTTTTCCTATTAATAATTATTTCTTTTTCTTTCAGAGTATCCTACTGCACATTCAGTGCATAGCAGAAGAATTCTATTACATTTATAAGGATCGACTACAAACATACAACCGACAAACAAACAAAAGTCTTACTCTATATATAAGTATAGATGATAAATAAATAAATGAAGTTTAAAAAATAATTTTATTTTTTGTTTATATTTTTAATGGTAAATTTCGGAATTATATTGTTATTTTTGTATTTCGTGTTAGGTACTAGGTATGATAATTTTTACTCTGGTATGATAGAATTCAACACATTGTATGTATGATAATACATTGTGAACAATATGGCAGCACTGATTAATTTAGAACCCTAATGGCAATGGCATGACAGAGAACCCACCCTCCGTCGAGCATTGTTTTTGGCAATCGAACCGCGTGCCAGACCCTGGACAACCCTCTTCAGGTGCAACCTGGATCGTTCGTAGACCTAAAATCATGAAGGGTTGCCAAAGGTTGAAGAGGGTGGAACACGGGATAGCCTGAGTAGCACGTTGTAAAACGCTCATTTTTCAACTACTTCAATAACTTTGGAACTTGGATAGTCAGCTAGACAAAGAAGGATAAATTTGCTCTGTAACGAAGTCATGATTTTGAAAAAAAAACTTAAATAAACAATCAAGACCGGAAGAAGAAAGCAAAGCTGTACATACTATAGCGACAGAAGAATAAGTTTCTTCGGACGGAGTTCGTGCTCGACAGGAACACGCTTTTCAAATTATGAATATATTTCAAGTATACTTTTGTCATGAAATATTTTATAGCCTACTTTTTGGATAATTGATTATTTTTAAATTCAAATTCAGTCTCTACAGGAAATGTAACAAGAGGACCAACATTTTTCAACAAAATCAGTGTTTAGTTGTTTACTACTTTTTGTCTGAATATTTTGACAGGATAAAGCTTGTGTACAGTTCCCGGGCCAAACTTTTCATTGATTTTTACTGTGTAGTAAAGTAATACTTAGTACTGGACAACCCTCTTCAGCTTGCAACCTGGATCGTTCGTAGGGTCCTGTAAACCTAAAAGCGTGAAGGGTAGCCAAAGGTTGAAGAGGGTGGAACAGGGGTTCCTTGCAAAAAAGTTCTACTATTTTTTCAAAAATGACGTACACTGTACGTCGTACAGTCTGCATAAGTATCAGAATTTAGTCAAACCGATTATGTTGAAATCTTGTTGCGGATCATATGCTGCATTGACATCAGATGCCAACATCATGAAAAGCCCTTTAAGAGACGAAAACGTCACTGCAATACAATTCTTCATACAGGACGATGTGTTCACCTTAGATGGAGGATTTGGAGATGCAAATCGTAGCTTAGATCGGTATGGTTACAAGTGTCACATGCGTGAATCTGTGTTGGAAGGAAGTTTTGAACTAACAACAGCACGAGGCACAAGCGAATAGGTTAAGATGAGTTAAAATGGTTCGATAGGTTGTTGAAGTACAAATTCAGCCGATTTTAAGGAGATTTAAAGTTATTTCGGCAGGACTTCAGCAATTCAGCAGCGGGATTTTTAAAATTGCTGCTGGTCTGGCCATTTTCTTTTAAATATAAGTTCAGTGAAAAATATGTCTACAAATAAGATATCGTTATGAGAAGCGCGCAGAAGGTTTTACAAACATTTACGCTGCCTATTTGTTTCCCCCCTATCTGCATTTTGTCTGAGAAGTCTGTAGATACTTTTTGCAATCATCTTATTTGTAGAGTATAAAGCCGAAACAAAGAAGAAACCGACCTCAACGTTTGGCTCAGATTCTGCTGCAACAATACAATAAAATGTCCAGTGTACATTGTTTGCTATTCAGACTTTAGCTAGCTTTTATTACCCGCATCTTCCTTAAACGACCGTTTTAAAAATGTGAAACATGTATTCAAAATGACAACGGTTGACAATAAAGTATGCAATGCCTTGTCACATACTGCTTCGCAACAAGTTTGCTATATTTGCGAGTGGCCCAGCAACATGAAGGAATTGCAAACGCGACAAAAATGGAAAATTTTCATGTTTTAGCATACGCCATTTCCATGGATAAGTTATTTCGCATACTTCACATTCAGCACTGGATTTTAAAGATGTGTGGTGGTCTTTCCACGAAGTTCTGACTTGGCATTCCATTTAGGCCTACATGGATAGATTTAAAGAAGTAGTGGATGGGTAACGATTAAAAACCTCTTATGTACGCACCAGAAGAAGCGAAAGTGAGCAGATAGGGTAAATAATTGACAACCCAACACAAGGTGGTGGAAACTCTGATGATGGAAATACTGTGTGGAGATAAAACAGTCAATCATTGAAAGGTGTGGTGGTATTCAAAAAACATTGGTGAGCTGTTTTGCATTGCAGAAAAGTTTCAAGAATATTCATTCCCAAGGAACAGTCCGGGAAATTTTTGCCAGCCTCTGTCCAAAAGGTTCTTATTCACCGAGGACAAATTGTGACAATTATACTGAGGAGGCACCAGAGCTAGAAATAAGGATGTGAAATCTTTTCGATCGAAAAATACCAGAAAAAAAATCCAGGATTTCGACGAAACCAAATTTCTAAACCCGTTTACTTTTGATATCAGAAACCTTCCTATCCAATGAAAACAATCACAAAAATCAATTTAAAAAAAAAAAAAAAAAAATACGTGATTCAGAAAACATTGAAATTTTATATTTTGTGTGATCAAATAATTAATTAATTGCTCTCCCGAGCAACTTAAGTGACACTCTACAAAACCCTCATCATCCCGGTCCTCATGTATGGTGCAGAGACATGGAACATAACAACATCTGATGAAAACGCTTTGGACTGCTTTGAGAGAAAAATTCTTCGAGTGATTTTTGGTCCTGTCTGCATAAATGGAGAATGGAGACGAAGATTCAACCCAGAACTGTACGAGCTGTACAGCGACACTGACCTAGCCAGAAAAGTAAAGGTCCAACGACTTAGATGATTGGGTCATGTTGAGCAAATGGAAAATAATAGTCCGGCTTGAAGAATCTTCGAATCCAACCCGAAAGGACGTCGTAAAAGAGGAAGACCGCGACTCAGGTGGAGCACACAGGTGGTAGAGAACCTGAATCAACTTGGCGTGCGAAATTGGACAGCTAGCTAAGGACCGAGCGGGCTGGAGAAGTTTGTTGGGTGAGGCCCTGGTCCGACCTGGACTGTAGCGTCACCATAAGTAAGTTAATTTGTATTCAATGAGTAAACAAGAGTAGCTACCAAAAACCAAACAAAGATGGGAATCATCAATTTAATTTGCGCACACGCTTCTATCGATGACGTTGAGGAGTCTAGCAAGGAGGACATTTACGACTTCCTGAATAGAACCCTCGGAGCCTGTCCAGAGTACGACGTCAAAATCGTACTCGGAGACTTCAATACAAAAATCGGGAAGGAAGAAATCTTTGACGGATTAGTTGTAAAGCACAGCCTCCATTACAACAGATAACGGCTTCCGACTAATCGACTTTGCTGCAGCTTTTAATAAAGTGATAAATAGCACTAGGTTTGCAAGACGAAAGATCTACACAGCAACCTGGTGACCTCCGGAGAGTCGAACCGCCAACTAAATCGACCATGTGCCAATCGGCGCAAGACACACATCCAACATTTTAAACCATGCGCTCTTCCCGAGCAGCATACTGCGACTCCTACCACTTTCTGGTACAGACGAAGCATTACAGATCGACTATCAAACAACAAGAAAGCACGTGCTGCCCAAAGAAAGAAGTTCACCTTGAGCGCCTGAGTGAGAGAATCTCCGCCTCACTCCGAAATGTCACAGACGTCAGTTTTCAAAAGTCTGTGGAACCACTTTCGCGAAATAATCAAAAATGAAGCCGATACCACCATAGGTTACCAGCCATCCCCGAAAAAGAACCCGTGTGTGGGGAACGATACCAGACCGCACAACACAACACAAAACATTTAAGGACTTACCTATACATACCTTAAGAACATATCACCACGCATCATAACACTAAACAATACTTACCCTACATTTATTACAAGTAAACAACATAAATATACTTACCACGGAAGTACTTATAACACTAATAGTAACACACTTTACTACACTACAAAATCACTTTACACTTAACCACTGTAGAATAAAAACAAGCCTTTTTTTTCTCGATCTAGTACGTAGGAAAAAACATAAACAAACGAAAAGAAAAAAAACTACAGATTTTTTAATTCAGTTGATAATTTTTTCTGAGAGATATAACCCGTAAGCAGCTTGTGTGTTTTATGTTAGTATGTAGTGGAATTTTTTTCTCAATCTGGAAGCAATAAAAAAATAAAAGAAAGTTATTGAACATTTTGTTTGAAAAAAAAAAAAAAATAAGAAAAGTAAATATAAATTAAATGAAACCAAAAAAAAAAAAAGTTAAAGAAAGAAGAGAAGAAAAAACTGAAACATAAAACAAAAATATTCGACACGAAGAAACGATAAAATTTAAATCGTAAAGAAATTGAAAAGAAAAAGTGAATAGTACTGAAGAAGAAAAAATATATACTTACCTGTGTCTGTATACCCATGTGTCCATGTGTATTAAAATGTTAAAAACTTAAAAAAAAAATAACTGAAAGGAAAAGTCAATAGAACTGAAGAAAACAACATTTATACTTACCCGTGTCCAATGGAAGTGTAAATAAACTAAATGGTTCTAAGTCCCTGAAAAGAAAAAATAAATTTAACCTGAAAAAGAAAAAGAAATATATTCACCTGTGTTTCTGTGTTCCTGTGTCCATTCCCTGAAAAAAAAAGAAAAGAAAATTCTCTAATTGCGAACATAAAAAAAAAACGATAATTACCAGAGATGTTATACAGTTGAAACTCGATTAACCGGGACGCTCTATTATGCTGTGATGAAACTATTTGAGATTCTTTCTCGACAATAAAGACATTGAATATGGTTAAACTCTATTATCCCGTAAAAACTCTACTATCCGTAACATGACAACAGGACCGAACAAGTTTCTTCACTTCTCCAAACTAACTGAACTTTGTATCTGTTGCATTTCATTTAACATACACTCAAAAAGAAGTTACGGAATAATATACTCTTCGTGTTGTTTTGTGGTGTCTTTGTTACGGTTTTTATTCAGTTTTAATTCAAAAACCGGCATGGAATTCATGGATTGAAAACAACAGGCGAAAAAGAATCTGCTGACTACGAAGCTGCTACGCTTTTTGTAGAAGAAGTATCTTAACTCATTCAAACAGAGAATTTAAGCAATGAGAAAATGTATAATGACGATGAAACCCGTCTATTTTGGAAGTGTTTGCCCACAAACACTTTGGCATGCAACGACGAGCGTTCTGTTGAAGGGTATAAGGAATCGAAGGAAAGGCTTACTGTACTGGTTTGTTCTAATGCTTCAGGAACTCATAAATGCAAGTTGATGGTTATTGGCAAAAGTGCTCGTCCAAGAGCTTTAAAAAATGCTGGAGAGCTTCCAGTTATCTACAAAGCCAACAAGCGTGCTTGGGTAACCCAAGAACTGTTCCTTGACTGGTTTAATAAAAACTTTGTCCCAGAAGTAAAGGAACACCTGGAAAAAAGCAATCTTGACAGTAACTCCAATATTTTATTGCTCTTGGATAACTGTGCCCAGCTCCATAATTATTACTAGTAAGGTACATTCCACCAAACTGCACTTCTCTGATTCAGCCAATGGACCAAGGCGTGCTTCGAAGCCTCAAGTGCTACTATCGCAAAGATATTATTCAAAGGGTAGTAAGCTCAGAAAATTGAATCAGTTTTTCAAAGTCATTTATCATCAAGAATGCTTTATGGGGTATTTCTAAGTCTTGGAAATTGCTTACAACTGATGTACTGAAAAATGTTTGGCACAACTTACTTTGTCCCGAAAATGAAGAAAAAGGTAAGTTTTATCGAAACCATAAAGATTAATTTTTTTTACATCATCGATATTTTTAAGCTTTCTCAGAAGAAGATGGCGCTAACGAAGTTGCAACAATTATTGAAATCGCAGGGGATTTTGATGTTAACGCAATAAGAATTTGGGTAGACTCAGATGCACATGCTTTACCATTAGGAGTTTTATCAGAGAACGAAATTATTGAGATGGTAAATAACAACCTTGACAATGAGTCTGAAGTTCTTTCGGATAAATCTGTGATGTGGAACTTACGAAGTTCTCACTTTTGAGTTTTTTTAGAAGAGTCAAATTGTCCTGGAATAACGCAACAGTATTGCATTATGCAAGTTCACCGCATTCACGTTAATTTAATCAAAGAAAAACAACGAGTAAAATCACTCAGCAAACAACAATGCAACAATATTTTAATTTTTCTTTAAAAAGATCTTAAAGTTCCTAATAATCAATCTTGTGATTTTATAATGTATGTACAAACAAAAATAAGTACTGAATGAATTGTTTAGTTTTATGAAATAATTTTATGTTTGTTTTCGTTTTTTTTTTTATAAATAAAAATAAGAAAGTAAAATACATTATTTTTGTTTTTAAAAAAAAAGTTCTATTGTCGGGATTTTCGATTATCCGTAATGGGCTCGGTCCCGCCATACCGGTTAATCGAGTTTCAACTGTATGTGTTCTTGTGATACAAAACTCAATCCTAATCTCAGTCTGTATCTAAAAACAAAATAAGAAGATAATCGTCAAAAACTAATAATTATAAAAACAATATTACCTACCTGTGTTCCTGCTAAAAAAAAAACTTACTTACGAATCTCTGTCCCTGAAAAAAAAGAAGAAAGAAGAAAAAAAAACTTCCATTCCATCAATCAGTTGTTTTTTTTTTTTACATAATTGATTTCATATGAGTGCTTAGTCATGTGATGTTAGTGTAGTGTATATACGTATAACAACTAATCCCCCGATTCCTTTTCTTAAATAATAATTTACCCTAAAAACCTAAACTGGTGTGGTTGCTGAAGGGAACCCTGTCTACAGCATTCTTTTCATGTCGCTTCCACCTTAACCTAAATGATAAAAAAAAAATAAATAAAAGATATACATACTTACCATACACAAAAATATATGTACCTTGCATTAATAAATCATAATATATAATAACATACTTACTTTTAAGTTTTTCCTTTATTCATACCTTAAACATATCTTAACCTTAACACAAACTATAAATCCAGAATGTCAACCTCCTCCACTCGGGGTAAGATGATTTTACGGTCCCACAAGCTCGAGACTCTCGACGAACCTCACTCTCAACTGCTCTGCGAGACGAGCTTGTTAATATCCTTCGGGATACACTAGCCTCCGCTCCGACGCCTATTCGCAGCCAATCACAATTCAGACCCCAAGCTCCAATTCGGAGTCGAACACCTACACGATATCAACAACCAAATGCCACAGAGCCATCAAACACTGATGAATTTTTAAGACAGCTTCATGGTATGTCCATGTACGACTCTGACGATGTTCCGCTTCCATATAATTCAGGATTTTCAGAAACTCGATCCAGAGTAATCAATTTTGAGAAATGGGGCCTTAAATTCGATAACAAAAGGCTCTCGGTAGATGATTTCTTGTTTCGATTAGAACGTCTTAAAACCAGTTACGGAGCGACTTGGGATGACGTTGTGATCAACTTCCACCATTTCGTCTCAGGTTCCGCTGAAACTTGGTTTTGGGTATTCTTAAAATCGAAACCAGAAGTCACATGGCCGGATTTAAAGCGTGCACTCCTTGAACAGTTTAGGAGTCTTGAAACAGACTCTGAGATTTCTAGGATGATATATGATAGGCATCAAGGCATTAACGAGACTTTCAACGATTTTTTCGAGGCGATCCAACAACTTAACGTCAGGTTACGTGTACCAAAATCGGACGCAGAGATCATTGATGTTCTCAAAAATAAAGTACGCCGACAAATGGGGATGCTTTTGGTCACATACCACACAAACAATTTAGCGGAGATGGTCCACGTCTGTCGCAAGGTGGAAAAATATATATGCGACCGTGAGACAAAGATCTAGTTTTGTTGCCCCTACAACTTCACGCAGAGCTGTCGCTGAGCTTCAAGCTACTCTCATAGACGTAAATGAAGGCGATTTTCAACCTGATCTGGAAGCCTTCCACCCTAAAACGGAGAGAGATACTCGAAGTTTCACTTGTTGGAACTGCAAGGGCAAAGGTCATTCGTTCCATGAATGTCCCGACCCTCAGAGAAATCTCTTTTGTTTTAGGTGTGAAATGGAGAACACCACCACGCCTCAATGTCTCAAGTGCTCGGGAAACGGGTCAAAGAGCAGTTTAAAGCCCCGGGGGAATTGCTGTCAGGAGAAGATCCCGGATCGCCATTGAAAACATGCTCATCCTCTTACTAATCCTATCGCGTCTTTTCCAGCCTGTTCTCCTACACATACACCTACATCTACACTTACACCTACACAGATACAAATTCTGCCTCGACCACTGCATACCACTATCATCGGAAACCAAACTTTACCAGCTATTCCCAAACCACCGACCAAAACGCTTCACGAAAGGCTTCTAAATTACCAAGAAGCGAGAAAACGTATTTTTGGTAGCCAGAATACGATTGTCTCAGAAAAAATCGCGAAGCTTAGGCAAAAATTCCGCGAAAAGAAACTTTCATACAAGGCAATTGAAACAACCACCTTGTGCTGCTCTGACCATCCGCGCCCTTACGCCTCTGTCAAAATTTTTGACGAACCGCTTTTGGGTTTATTGGACAGTGGAGCAAGCATAAGTTGCCTTGGTATGAACGGAATCGAGTTTCTCCAAAAACACGGCCAAGACTATTCCCAACTCACATCTGGTGTTGCCGATGGGAAACATCAAGCTATAGTAGGCAAAGTCTATGCGGATGTTTCCTACAAAGGGACGACGAAAAAAAATCCCCTGTACCTTGTACCAACCTTACAACAAAGGCTTTATCTCGGTATAGACTTTTGGAGAGAGTTCGAGATCGCTCCTCATTTGATGTCGGAACTATCCTCACCTCCCACCACAAACTCAGATCCGAATGCACACGTTCTTACTCAGTAACAGTCCAGGTGCCTAAAGGATGCCGTCGACCTGTTCCAATCTAGTGCCATTAAAGGCCTAGGGAAGACGACGTTAGAGGTGCATACCATTGACACAGGAGATGCTGAGCCCATTAAACAGCGTCACTACCCGATTTCTCCAGCGGTGCAAAAACTCATATATGAGGAATTGGAGCGCATGCTCCTTAGGGTCCTGTAGTCCTAAGGTCGTAAAGGTGGTATAGGATGGAGAGGGGGAACACTGGTTCCGTTACACGTGATATGATGATGAATGCGCGATAATGAAAAGAGACACGGAAAATACACGAGGAGGAAAAGAAAACATTCCATCTGCGCTGCGCTGGCATCTCAGTCAACGCTCTTCTTCCAACGCAAATCTGTCTGCCGCGCAGTCAACTTTCAGGAATTTTACCACAAAAGATTTTCCGGGCCGGTTCCTTCCATGCCCACTGGAGTCTACCAAGCTAAATTTTTGTCATCAAGTCATCTTCACGGTAGATTTGATATAGCTCTCCGGAATCTTTCTTTCTCACAAACGGGACCAACTATTCTCCGTAAGACTTTTCTCTTGAGCGCAGCTAGGAATTCAGAGTGTCCTTGGCTTAGTACTCAAGTCTTGGATACGTGGTAATTGTAAGACCATCGTTTTACATGTACCAGAAGTTTCGCAAACGGGAAATGGAGAATGATATGTCTCCAAACAAGCAACCGCCAAAAATTGGAAATAATCCAACCAATGAATCGGCTATAAACATTATTGATTTGGGTGTTCTGCTCAGCGATTCCCGGGCTCCATCAAACGCCATGGATGTGGAAGAATTTCCACAATTTTACAACAATCTCAACTAGTGGACGCATGGCGACGACAATATATCTCGCCATCCAGCGCCAAAAGTGTTTCAATGAAGCCAATAATTTTGAAACAGATAACGGGACCATCAGCGGCGTCCTGTTCGAGTGAGAAAGCAGATACTGTTACCGTTACTCAACCGAAAAACGGTGAAAAAAACCGCCGACCAGATATTAAGCGCGGGGAACGTTCACATTGGAATAGTTACTAATATCTCGGAACATATAACTGTTGAAAAGACCCTTGGCCAAAAACTGGTCATGACAACACCGCTTTTAAAGCAATAATGAGCCGCTGCAAGCCACAACACATCTCTTCAAATGCGCCCACTGCATCAAAAAAAAAAAAAAAAATAAAAAAAAATACATAAATAGCACCTCAGTAACCGTTTCAAGGAGCTTCCTATGGACCTGAACAGGGACATTTTTGCGTTAATTGACGATGAACCTATTACCTATGACAACATGAACAGCATTTATTAGCGATAGAAGGTGTCCCCGACAAGCCAAGTCCTTGGTGCCCACCAATTTTTACTAAAAGAGTATCATCGAAGACAATTCTGAAGTTCGTCCATGAGTCAAATTTTATGACTAATGATATGAAATTTTCCATAAAAAGCTTTGGTAGACTAAAAATTATTGTTAGAGACATTGAGCTGCACAGTTTTTTTATTCAAATATTTAAGGAACGCGGAATAGAGTCGTTTTCTTTTGCGCCTAAGCAACTTTAAAAGTTTAATATCGTTTTAAAGGGCATAGCCAGCGATTTTACCCCAGTGGAAATTCAACAAGAGCTGTTGAACGCTGAGCCCTCGCTGAAGCTCAGAGTCAAATATTTCGAAACTAAATGGTCAAGAGAAAACGAAGTTCCTCTCGATCTTTTCTTGTGCGTCTTGGAAGACAGGGAGAACCTTGTTAAAATTAAGCAAATTTAAGTCATTCTTTACCATAAATAAAATGGGATACAATTAAAAACTCTAGTCTAAAGCAATGCTTTCGATGCCAACGCCCTGGCCCCATGGCTAACTATTGCACTTACGTGCCGAGATAAGTGAAGTGCCTTGAATCGAACGAAATAAGCCAATGCAAGGTTGGTCCTAAAACCGAAACTTCGTCTGCCACCTGTGTTAACTGCAAAAAACCGACCATCCTGCTAATTTTCACGGATGTGAAAAATGGGTCGAATATCTCGGAAAAAAAAAGAATTTATGCTAGCCTCAGCTAACAAAAAAAGAATTCCTTTAAGTAAATCGACAAACAACATCGTTAATGATTCAATAAACGCTAATCAAATGATATATGCTGTCAATAGCTCAATTAGTTGGGCCGATAAAGTAAAAGGCTTAAACCAGCCTACATTATACTCGCGTCCAGAAGTACATAAGCAAACTGGTAACGAAATCTCTAAATTTATAGAAAGTCATTATGACTATTTGGAGTTCCAATCCACACTTTAATTTCAAAAATCCGAGCCTTCTGGCCAGCCTCCCCTGTCACACCATGCCAACGTCAACTCTTTTTCAAGAGACAAACAAATAGACATGAACCTCCTCCTTATAGAGAAACGTCCCCATCCGCCAAGTCAACAAGCAAAACTGTCGCATCTGGGGCTCGGAAAACCCAAGAGTTATTGTGGAAAAGCCTCTCCATCCTCGACGCATGACTGTTTGGTTGGTGCAGTTTATGGTCCGGCGGGGTCATTGGACCTTAATTATTTTTTCGAAAATGATGCTGGAGCAACAGTTACGGTCAATGGATTGCGCTATCGAGAGATGATTAATGATTTTTTTGTGGCCGGAATTGGATGGTTTGATCTGGACAACGTTTACTTTCAACAAAACGGCGGCGCTACGTGCCACACAAAAATGAAATCATCGATCTTTTACGGGAAAAGTTTCCGGACCGTGTTATCTCTCGAAGATGTGATCACAATTGGCCACCGAGATCTTGTGATTTAACCCTTGCGACTTCTTCCTTTGGGGCCACGTGAAAGATAAGGTCTACGCCAACAGCCCAACGTCGATTTACAATATTATAACAGCAAATCTCTAGCTCTTGTAACAAACAGTTTTAGTGAAAATTATGAAATGTGAATAGAAGGTGTAAATAAAAAAAACGCTATGATGCCAAGTTACATGGCTATTGAGAATGGTCAATGAACCAACTAGACTTTTTAGACTGATAACCTAAGGAGAAAGATTGTATAACGGCGACGACGAACAAAATACCGCCGTCAGACAGGAGCCTTTCATCGGACACGATGATAGCCAACAATTCCGTGAACCCGACCTAGAAGAAGTGAAAACCGCAATATCACGGCTGAAATCCAACAAAGCCGCTGGAGCAGATGGACTAGCTGCTGAGCTGTTCAAAGCAGCAGGCGACGAGCTAGATAGGAGCATGCACCAAATCATCTGTAAGATATGGTCAGAGGAATGCATGCCCGATGAATGGAACCTCAGCATTGTTTGCCCGATCCTGAAAAAGGGAGATCCTCTAAACTGCGCCAACTATAGAGGAATAAGTCTACTAAACATCGCCTACAAGATCCTCTCTGCCGTAATATGTGAACGTCTGAAGCCTTTCGTCAACAATCTGATTGGTCCTTATCAATGTGGCTTCAGGCCAGGAAAGTCAACCATCGACCAAATTTTCACGTTGCGGCAGATCCTGGAAAAGACCTATGAACTCCAAAGCGATACCCACCACCTTTTCATCGATTTTAAGGCCGCGTATGACAGCATCTACAGAGACGAACTGTACAAAGCTATGTCTAGTTTTGGCGTCCCTGCCAAGCTCGTTCGCTTGTGCAAAATGACGATGGAGAACTCACGCTGCTCCATCAAGGTTGGCAACGAGCTTACGGAATCTTTCGACGTCAAAAAAGGATTCAGACAAGGCGATGCACTGTCATGCGATTTCTTTAACATCGTTCTTGAGAAGATAGTGCAGAACTCCAACGTCAACACCAGAGGCACTATCTTCCAAAAATCTGTTCAACTTCTCGCGTACGCCGATGATATTGATATAATGGGAAGAACACAGCGTGATGTCAATGGCGCCTTTGTGAGAATTGAGACAGAAGCGGCAAAAATGGGTTTAGCGGTAAATGAGGGAAAAACGAAGTATATGCTGTCTTCGAGGAAGGACACCCAACACCGACGGCTCGGGCAGAAAGTCACAATAGACACGTATAACTTCGAGGTAGTAGAGGAGTTTGTCTACCTAGGCTCCGCTATAAACACGGGCAATAACACCAGCGCCGAGATCAGACGAAGAATAACTCTTGCTAATCGCTGTTTCTTTGGGCTAAGAAAGCAATTGAGTGGAAAAGCCCTCTCTCGAGCAACTAAGGTAAAACTGTACAACACACTCATCATCCCAGTCCTGCTGTATGGTGCAGAAGCATGGACCCTGACAAAATCGGATGAAAGTGCCTTAGGCTGTTTCGAGAGGAAAGTTCTTCGGGTCATCTTTGGCCCCGTGTGCATTGAAGGGAATGGCGAAGAAGATACAACAGCGAACTTTACGGGTTGTACAACGACATGGACCTAGCCAGAAGGGTCAAGGTCCAGAGACTCAGATGGCTCGGTCATTTAGAGCGAATGGACACCAATGCTCCGGCCCGGAAAGCCTTCGACACTATTCCCGAGGGACGTAGGAGGAGAGGAAGACCACGACTCAGGTGGCGCACTCAAGTGGAAGAGGACCTCAATCAACTTGGAGTGCAAAACTGGAGACGACTAGCTAAGGACCGAGCTAGCTGGCGGAGACTGTTGATTGAGGCCCAAGTCCACAACGGACTGTAGCGCCACCTTAAGTAAGTAAGTAAGTAAGTAACCTAAGGAGAAAATAATGAAGACATTAATAAATGGCAAGAGTTTTTGAGCAACAATACACAAGACCCAAAGACAAACATCAGATTCCAAATATCGAGAATTATAAGGACAATGATATAAAGGGTTTTTCAATAGGGACGCTACAAAGTAGACCGATAGGGACAGCAAACGACGCCATATTTTTTCCCGCTCTCTTGACATTTCTCTTCAGTAAGGTTTGCCATTTCATCATCATCATCACGCTTGATCACCAGAAGCGTCGTATGTTCGTGAATTGGGCTGAGCAACAACTTTAAAATGATCTGGATTTTCGTCGAAAAATCATCTTCAGCGATGAGGCTCATTTCTGGCTGGATGGCTTCGTCAATAAGCAAAATATGCGTTATTGGTCAGGCAGCAATCCACATGTGCTTCACGAGGCACAATTACATCCCGAAAAAATCACTGTTTGGTGCGGTTTACATGCTGGTGGTGTCATTGGGCCGTACTTCTTCCGTGATGATCAACACCGGCACGTTACTGTGAATGGGAATCGCTACCGCTCAATGCTAACCGATTATTTTTGGAATGAATTGGATGATATGGACTTGGACGATATGTGGTTTCAACAGGACGGTGCCACATGTCACACAGCGGGGCAAACAACAATCGAATTATTGAGAACGAAGTTCGATGAGCGCATTATCTCCAGAAATGGACCTGTGAATTGGCCGCCTCGTTCATGCGATTTAACGCCGTTAGACTATTTCCTGTGGGGCTACGTCAAATCTATGGTTTATGCCAACAAGCCAGCGACGATTGATGAACTTCGTACGAATATCGAACGTGAAATTGCAGCAGTATCGGCCGATTTATGCTTGAAAACCGTCGAAAATTGGGTTCAGCGTCTGGACTTCTCCAAGCGTGCCCGTGGTGGCCATGCAAAAGAAATCGAGTTCCATACATAATGGCATCAAATTTACTTCCACAGGAATAAAGAATTTCATTGATATCCAAAGCGTCCCTATTGAAAAACCCTTTATAAGGACAATGATGTAGGTGGTCTTAAGTCGAGTAACGTCTTTATTAGGATTGTAAATAGACGGGTATATTCTGGTACCTCACGCGACATAGACTTCGGATGAATGTCAGCCAAGTCTTTTTGGAACGCAAATGCGATGTGATGACGATTTTAAAGACAATTGGTTTGGTTCCAATTGGTTTATGTCCGGACCTGTTTTTTGACGATCATTTGCAACACTAATTACAGAACAAGGGAATAAGTACAGATGTTTTACAACGGGAGATGGGATCGTTGAAGTTGTAAACGGTCGTTTTTAGAAAAGATTCTTCAATAACTTAGCAGCTAGCCATTATTTCAATATACTGCGGCGTGGAGGCGTTTTCTTTCACACCAAAACAATTAAAAAAATACAACCCGATTCTTAAGGGCATTTCTCACCAACTGAATGTCAAAAAAAGGCTCATCAGGTTGGACACTTGCATCTGTACTGCTGAATATGTTCCATTCACAATCCATTAATAGAATACAATGCTGATGCACTTTGTTCGAATCGGCATTAAGTAAATTATTAGGGGATTTCCCAATAACTGTGGTAGAATGAAATCTCAATAGAGGCGAATGCTGCAATTGTTCGCATCAATGGACTACTTCCATATCATAAAACTTTCCTGGTCAATTTAGGAGAGCTTCAAGAAATGAATTTAGGAAACTACCAAATAAAACAAGAACGCTCTTACTGTGGAGAGTATTTCAAGGAAAATGGAAACAATGAAAACAATAATTTTACTGAAGGGAAGAATGTTATCAAAACACACAAGTGGACAAAAACTTCTTCTGTCTCCTGTTTTAAACTGAATTTCCAGTTCAAGTCACCCATGGAAAAGTTGGTACAATTGTACCAAATTCGATACAATTGAGTTTATTGAAGTGCAAAAGTACAATTTGTCTCCATTTGGTACAATTTGCGAATGTGAAATTTGAATCGTTTTAAAAAAAAAAAAAGATTTTTTTTTTTTTAATAAAAATTATGTTTTTTCTTTAGCAGGCTTGATAATACTTTTTTCTGTTAGATCTGTATGAATTCATTAAAATATTTAAAGTCTCGGGTGTAAGTCCTTACAAATCTTTCATCATTTTCAAAACTAGATAGCAGAAGCGTTGCCAAAGAATATAAGTTAAATTTTTAAGAAGAATGTATGGACAGAAGAAAAAAGCAATACAGTTATTGACATACTATAGATGGACTGTCAGAAGCCAATTTTGCAAGAAGATTCCACTTGTAACGTACAAAACACTAGCCCTTGAAATTGCAAGCCTCGAGTCGATAAACTAGTAAGTTGAAAGTATGCGTTCTATTTCGTTTTCTCGTTTGCTCCCACATTGGCCTTGTTGAATTTTTAATTGAGGTAGGCGACTTGAATAGGCAATTCCATATTTCTGCCATTTTCTGCTCATAAAACAGGAAATAACCTCAACAGCATTAATAAATGAAGCATTTCTGATAAGCAACTTGAAGTTTATGTCGTAAATTGTTGCTTCAGACATTTTTTTACTGCTTTAACAATATAAACTCGCCCAATCAAAAAAAGGAAGATCGGCGAGAAATAAATAAAATGAGTTCTATTATTACAGATTCTACTCTCCGGTAGAACCTTTTATTTTCAATTTTTTAAAATTTTGTATTTTTCACACGACGAATTTAATTTTGTTGATTAAAGGTAAAATATTCTGTAATTATATTTATACGAACAGCACATTCAGCACTGAAATTACCATTGAACGTACAAGTGATTGAATTTTCAACTTGCAATATTTCAAGGAATTCGGTCTGTGCAGAAGGCACAGAGATACAGTAAGTTCGGACAGGGATATAAATATAACCCTCTTCACTAGAGTAAGTGATGCTTCAATTTCTACTGAATATTTGAAGGAATATCGCAGGACCAGGTGTGTGAACTCCTAGAAAATGGGAAGGAATATGAACTTTGAGTAATCAGTATAAGCCAATGATTATGGGAATCGAGGGCTGCGGTATGGAGATTAGTGGTGATTCAGTGAAAACGAATCAGGGCCTGTTCTGGTTCAGTGAAAAATTGAATCAAAAACAAAGTTCCACTTTCGTATTTTTTTATATTCGCAAGTTGAAGAAAAGAAATAAGTGTGAGAAATACCAATCCCAGAAATGCATAAGCAAGGCAATTTCGTATGGAAGAAGAATGAGTAAATGAAAAGCATAACCATGGCCCTTCGTTGCAAGCGAGATTGCCCGAACATCGGAGAGAGTTCGAGACTTGGCAACTTCTACTTCTGAATCTCCTCAGAGCAGTAGTTGCCAGGTGTATTGCAGGAGTTTCCACGGAGCCCTGATTCGTGTACCAAAATTGGCAAGCTTACAAACGTTGGTAGAACGAGAACGTAGAAGACAACACGTACCAATGCCCATCTCACAATAACGGTTTAATCAGTGTGAATTCAATGCTTATAATGAAACAAAGCGTGAAGAAATATAGAAGTTCAATCACCGAAACGTCTCACAGCATTATTCTGTTACCACTTGCTTATAATAGGAAGCTTTTTCATCGGGCAAATGAAAGAGAAAAATTGAAAATGGAAAGTAGTTGAATCTGCTCGGGGTGGAGAGAACCTTCACCATGAAAGGTTTATTGACACAAAATTAAGGTACTTCTTATAAAATTTCATGAAGGTGTGAACGACACCAATCCCTGCAATGCAGAGGTAAGGCACTTTCCTATGGGACAAGGGTGGAAGTAAATGTAGAGCACAACCACGAACATTACCCTGTTTGATACTTGTGGTTTAGTATCGTTATTACCGCTGACTTGTCTATCAAGAACTTCCGATCCAGAAAGTTTCTTGCTGACGGGAAGTAGAGATGCTAACCTTATAAAGATACTCGGTTCTGTTAAAGCCCAGAGCCCTATCTCACGTCGTGAGATTTGGCTAATAGATGGGACTTTTAAAGTTTGTCCCGAAATGTTCTACCGACTTTGGGTGGTCCACGGGCAAGTGGAAAAAAAGTTGCTGCATCGTGCAATGAACAATATCTGTATGAACATATGAACTGTTCAAATGGAAATTATACAAAAGACCAGATATGAGACAAAAGTATTCTATGGATTTTGGCTAGTAGAAGCGTTGTTAAGGATTTTAGTTGCTTGACAGCCTAGACAGATGCAATTGCTAGCAGAATGGGCATGGAAAAACTGACCATCTCACGAAACAGGAAGTCCTGCTAGATAGATTAAGCATAGGGCAGAGACCCGAAAGCATCTACAACATGGATGAAAAACGCTACAGAATAACTTTGCATCACACAAAAAAACCTCTGGCTCTTTAGGGGTCAAAAAGAGTGAACCAAATATCAAACGAACATGCAAAGAGTGACACATTTGCAGGTTGCGTTAACATTTGAATGAATGACATTTTGAATTGAGTTCTATGAAGACTTGAATGTCATTCGGCACGGATATGCCGGTTTAAGACTAAGTAATCCCTTAAAGCAAAGTGAACCCGTTGGAATACTCTGTCAAAGGCTTTGAGGATGTAGCGGAAGTAGAGGATGTTTGGTTGGAGGTACCAACCAAATTAAACTTTTCAGGATTCAAGGAGATAAGGTGGGAAAAGTTTTGCACTCATAAAGAAAACCAAAATGTGACAGCTCCATACGAAACTAGCCGAAGAAGGATACAATTTCAGTGCAGCCCCAATCATGGAAATGTCCAAACCTTGGAGTCAATTTTGATTAAAAAAAATAAACTTAGCTGTTCCAAGACCGAAAGGAGCAAACAGAGCTTGGCATTTGAAAAGTAAGTTGCATTTTGGAAATCTTATTCCCATCTTTTGGAATCCTAGTTTGCACCACCCGAGAATAAAAGAATTGCGATGTTTTCATGACAAATTCTTCTTCGAAATTCAGCACGATCAAAGGCTTCGATATGGACGCGCCTAAATATTCAAATCAAATGTTGACAAGTAGCTGTCCAGAAGGAATAGAAGGAAATTACGATGAAGGAGAGTGGGTTACATTTCAAGCAGAAGAAATATTTCATGGAGATGTGACCCATTAGATGAGTATGTCGTTGGGGTAAGTGATTGTTCATATCTGCTGATTTGAAATTGGCTAGAAAAAAAAGGAATTAGGACAGGGCTCGTTTTAAAATACGAGGTGAAAAATTGTCTGTCCGCGTATGAACGTCACTCATAAAATTTACATCATCGGTTACTTCTGAGTGAATGATTAATTTTTAATTTTAACAACAAATTATTTCCGTTACAGGTGGCGTCCAACGTGGGGCCCGAAGACTTTCGAGTTTCACTAACACTGGGAGAAGTCTAATGCGGGAAACGAAACATTAAAAACGGAAATGACATTCCTTAAGTTCCACATTGCAGCTAGATTGTGGATTAAAATTACCTTCTCCAGATGAATGCAGGATGGAAATGTGAGACTTCGATAGTGGATATGACTTTTAAAGTTTGTCCTGAAATGTTTTACCAACTTTGGGTGGGCCACGGGCAAGTGGAGAATAAGGTGCTGCCATTCGTGTTTTTTTCTGCTGCCTAAGGAGCTAGAAAATTCTTGCTTTATCGCTACAGGGATGGTAAGTTACAAATTATATAAATATTTATTTCATTACTAATACTCAAAGTTTTCTAGTCTAATTAAGCAAATTGACGGAAAATCGAAGAGCATTAAGTTTGCAGAGGAGAACGGATTGCTGCCCTCTTCGAGACTTTGCCCTATCCACAGGACTCAAATGTCCTTCAACGCTGACGGCGCGGCGCCACCGGGTACTTCCGGTGCCAACGTGGGACATGAATGGGGAAAAACAAGGTGAGCAGGGCGAAGGGCACCTGGTTCGAGAACACCAAGTTGCCTATCCAACAGTTGCTCTACTTAACGTACTGCTTCGCCAAGAAGTCTAGCGGGAGGACTTCTCTGGGTCCGGCACCATAATGTCGATGAGGACCATCGCGGATTGGTATATTTACTGATGCGACGTCATCGTCGCCGATTTTACCAATCACCAGGAAAATGGGCCAAAGATTGGTGGTGTCGGACGCATCGTCCAGATAGACAAGTCGAAGTTTGGCAAGAGAAAGTATAATAAAGGTATTATATGAACTTTAATTTATTTAATAATAGGTATATATTGAAATACCTACTTTTCACAATATCAGGGCGCCGAGTTGATGGGCATTGGGTCCTTGGTATGATAGAAGACGGTTGGGAGGATCTCCGCCTTGAGATTGGCGACGACAATGTCCGAAGCGCTGAGGTGAATTTAAAAAAATGTCTAAGTAAAAAGATTTCTAATCCCGCTGATACAAAAGCATGTGCTCCCGGGAACCACCATACACACGGATTTCTGGAAAGCATATGATTGCCTTCCGGAACATGGATATATCCACCGGAAAGTCAATCAGAAGCGATAGGGGATATTATCTTCGGAAGTTCATGGCGTTGAGTTTCTGCCAACCAAATGACTTCCGGCATAGGTTCATGCAATTGATTGACGAATTGCTAGCAAGTTCTGGAGGTACTAAAAGTAACAAAGATCGGGGTTGAAAGATTAAAGTGTATCGACCACTTGTGGGAAAGTCCTCCCTTTAAAGTTTTAACTAAAGGACTACGAGCAAAGAGTTCTAGAAGCCATCGGAGAAAAATTTACTTACTTTCATCTCCGGTTCACCGAGTGAACCAGGTAACTTCAACAACTTCAACTATCCAAGTTTCCAGGTTCGAAAGCCATGGATGAAATGGCTTTAAAAATCTACTAAGATTACTGTATAAAAACTGACAGGGTATTAGGGTTGGTTCAGATGAATACCGAACTGATAGAATAGTTCGTAACGTGGTAGTGATGATGGCACAGGGCTTCGCAATATGTTAGAAATATCCACTAGAGTACTTCCTTATACAATCTTCTTGTCCGTCGGGATGCTACACAAAGCAGCAAAATCCCTTCGGAGCAGTGGTTTCAACCCTGTTCACTTTAATTCAGACCAAGAGTCTAAATTTCAAAGCCTTCATAGTGACCTCGGAGTCACAGGGCACAGGGGCCCTTAATGAAAAGTTCAAGGAATTGTCTTTTTTAGATACAACTTTAAGTTCAAGAACCCAAAGGACTAAAATCATGCTAGTTAGAAGGAAATTGAACAAAATGTTGTAGGATCTAAATGGGGCCCAAAAGTTCCATTGCCCATAATCAATATATGATCTATAGGAAACGAGGTATTATAAATCGTAACGTTCATTTCTTTCGGTATTGTCGATAACTGCATCGGAACCAACAGCAAGCAGAGTATTGCTGGCAAAAAAAGTTCTACGAAAAGTCGATATTTATGGTGCCATAATAAAAGCCAATTTCCTGCATAAAAATTGGCTTTTATTATGGCACTACATATGTCGACTTTTCGTAGTAAATCAAAAGTCGCCGGTTGTTTTTTTTCATAGTAAATTTAGATTAGGTTATTTGAAAAGGTTTGTCACGAGTGAGCTGTTTATAAAAATGTTGAGGTGCTGTTTCAGATTATTTGAATTTTATGACTTCCTTCTATGACAAGAATCCCAAGAACATAATAGAATTGCTACCAACTTCACAAAAACCACATTTTCGAAAAAATAAGCGAGTTTTCCTTCAACGCTTCAACACGAGAGCAGACACCACACCAGCTGTATTATATTTTACATCAAAAAATTAATACTTTACATTTAGTAACAAACCTTACAGCGTTTTATTTTAATTTTTGTTCCCCAAAATCTGGGAAGAAGTCATCGAAAGAGAAAAGGTGGCTGAGTTGTTGTCATCTGACGAATACGAAAATGTCCCGAAACCATAAAACTGTCTTACTCATTCGTTGACTTCAACTATAGGACGGCTAGCATAATTGACGATGTTGCAAGTGAGGAACTAACAACCATTTCAAGTCGGCTGGATATTTTGCTTACTCCAACAAAAAATTATATCTGAAGTAATATTGCAGGACCAAGTGTGTGAGCTCAGGAAAGTTGTTTGGGAAAAGGACCAAGGAATTATTCGTTTTAGAAAATAAATTGAAGAGGAATAGAAAAATTTGAAAAGGTTTCGGTTCGAAAATGAACTTAAACGTTCTTTCCGATGGTCTGTATATCATTGTTTCCAATTTTAGCAATAAGAGATTTCGTCAATGCGCGATAGGTATTCCAATTATTTGAAATACTTAGCACATTTTTGTTAAATTTACG
Source organism: Sphaerophoria rueppellii (assembly GCA_920937365.1). Classification (NCBI taxonomy): domain Eukaryota; kingdom Metazoa; phylum Arthropoda; class Insecta; order Diptera; family Syrphidae; genus Sphaerophoria; species Sphaerophoria rueppellii. The sequence continues at coordinate 31,689,893 of CAKKXW010000003.1, read as the reverse complement.
TCTCTAGGATGATAAATGCTCATAGAGGATGATAAATGCTTGGACTTTGCTTACTTTCACCTCCAAATGGTCAAAGGAACCAGTTTCCAGATATGTATAAACATTGTTCGATAGCCATGGACGAAATGTCATTAAAAGCTGACAGGTAGAAGAAGTCATAGGTTTGGTTCAAATGAATACCGAACTGATAGAACAGCTCATAACGTCTAAGTGTAAATAGCAAAGGGCGTCGCAAAACGGTGGAAACATCCACTAGCGTACTTTTTTATCCAACATTCTTGTCCGTCTAGTATGGCAAACAATGTACTATTCAAAGCAATAAAATCACTTCAGAGAAGTGGTTTAAACTCTGTTCACTTTGTTTCGGATCAAGGGTCTAACCTTCGAAACCTTCATCGTGACCTTTGCGTATGTTAAAGCCGTCCTTATTTTAAAATAGAGCCCGATGTAACAGGTGCCCATCAAACAGTTTGTTTATTTGTTTTTTTTTTCGACGTTCCAGACTTAATTAGTAGTTTTAGGAATTGTCTTTTAAGGTACAATATTCATTTCACAACCTCTGACGGTTCAAACCCTTTTTTGAAATAGATTCAAAATCTTCCGAACTCTGCACCTAAACTCACAAACAACCAAATAATTTTAATCGTATGAAAGCTCGTTTAACAACGTTTATATTTTGTACTTCGCCTACAGTAGGTTCCGGCCTGTTGACCCTTCATAAAGAAAAGCTTGTACTATCATGTAAGGTCCAACAGAGCTCAGTCCTTTTCTTCATAAATTTATTCGACATAATCAACAAATCTTCTGGAAACAAGTCGGTGTCTTGTGTAAAGCACAAATTGTGTCAAAATACAGTCGAACCTGGTTAAGTCATTTTATCGAAATTTTTGTTTGTACAAAAACAATAAACATCTTTTAACTAATGCATTTATCAAGCATGCGAAGAAGCTCTCGCCTCGCAATTAAAACAAGCGTACAGTCTTCAGCAGCTACGATTACGTCATCGCCCGAATCACTTATTCCTGAATTTGAAACAGCAGATTCTGACCTAAATTCAACTCTTTAAGAAGCACGATGTCTATGTCGACCGACTTCCAATTCCAACCCTCAATCGCTCTTTCCGAAGACCAGATCACCGTTTCGTAATCGCGATTGACCTCCAAGGCACCTAACGTCACTGCACTACTCGTTATAACGACGACTTCTTGGCCACAAAAAGACATTTACAAATGTGCAGAAAATGTTTCCAAAAGTAATGCGTTGATTGGATTTCAACTTCAGTTAGAAGTATTCGCAGCAAGTTAGTGGCAATGAGTTAAAAATGAAGCTTCAGTGTTTTATTTTTTCAGGTCCAAAGCAGAACGAATTGAAGATTTGTTTGAGACAAAAACGGATGACAGACCCTTAGAGGTTGTGGGCGGCAAATACAAATCAATATCATAATTGGACAACATTTGCTAAAATCTGCCTCTCGCTTCCTGGTACCCATATACAGGGAGACTTATTTCAGAAGGTAAGCTCTGACGGAAGTTCAGCGGTGAAATTCATTATTCAGGAGATTGCACTTCTAGAAATCATAAATCTACAGATTGCAATCGTATTGGCCAGGAGGAATATTGCAGCTATTCCATCAATTTGTGTCAAAAGCAGAAAAAAACAAAGCTCGACACGAGAACAAGAACAACAAATTTTGACAACAAAACAAAACTGTCAACATCAACACAGCACGCATAAATCAATTTGTAATTTGCCCACGATGAGGTGAGCAGTGTTGCCGAAATGGCCCAATCGGGCCATTTTGGCCCTATATTTTTTAAATGGCCCGGTGGCCCCGAAAGCTCGAAAATGGCCCGCAAACAAGTTTTTTAACCAAATACAGAACATTTATTCATATACATTAAAATTTCAACTCGTCATTGACAATGACGAGTTCGAAGGAAAAGATAAGAAAAAAGAAACAGAGACAGAGCTATCAAAATTGACAATGTTGTAAGTGTTTTCACTAATCCTTTCTCAACATTCCGCTGTACGTACAAATGAATTTAAAAGGATGTAGTAGTCTATTTCTTTCATATACGTTTGTGGCCCTGAAAAGATGAAAATGGCCCGATTTTTTTTCAAAAGCGGTCCGATATCAAAAAAATAATCGGCAACGCTGAAGGTGAGTATTTTTGACAGAAAAGTCTAGAAAAAAACTTCAAAAGTGTATCACTGTAGCCGACAGTAGAATGAGATAAAAAAAAGAATGAATGTAAAAGAAAAAAAAAGAAAAAAGAGTTTACTGTGCCTACTGGTGGTAGTGGTAGTGGTTGTATTGTATCAATAAGTGTTGCAATTCGCCGCACTAGTTTTCAGTTGAAATGTAACCCTCAATGTGAACGATTGCGCCGAGAGTCTTTCGATTTAAATGAACAATAAAAAAAAAAGATAAAGTTGCGGTACACTTGAAAGAGAAACAGTAAGTTCGAACGGAGATATAACCCTCTTCACTAGAGTAAGTGATGCTTCAATTTCGACTGAATAGCAAATGGGTAGGAACTAGGAACTTTCTTCTTGACTGCATTGAGTGATCACTATAAGCCAATGATTATGGGAATCGAGTGCTGCGGTATGGAGCTTAGTAGTGATTCAGTGAAAACGAAGATACTGCAGGGCCTGTTCTGGTTCAGTGAAAAAGTGAATCAAAAACAAAGTTCCACTCTCGTATTTTTGAAGAAAAGAAATATGTGTGAGAAATATAAATCCCAGAAATGGATAAGCAAGGCAATTTCGTATAGAAGAAGAATGAGTAAATGGGAAGCATAACCATGGCCCTTCGTTGAAAGCGAGATTGCCCGAACAACGGAGAGAAAGAAAAAAAATTGAATTGTAGTTAAATCTGCTCGGGGTGGAGAGAAACTTCATCATGAAAGGTTTATTGACACAAAATTAAGGTGAAATTCTTATAAAAGTTCATGAAGGTGTGAGAGACACCAATCCCTGCAATGCAGAGGTAAGGCAATTTCCTATGGGACAAGGGTGGAAGTAAATGTAGAGCACAACCATGACCATTACCCTGTTTGATACTCGTGTTTTAGTATCATTATTACCGCTGACTTTTCTATCTAGAATGCTAACCTCATAAAGATATTCGGTTCTGTTAAAGCCCAGAGCCCTATCTCAAGTTGTGAGATTTACCTAGGGACTTTTAAAGTTTGTCCCAAAATGTTCTACCAACTTTGGGTGGTCCACGGACAACTTGAAAAAAGTTGCTGTCCAAAAACATAGGAATTACCTCCAAGAGGGCCCTTAATTCAGCGCTCCGAAATGGAAAATACGCGCATTAATGCCCTTTATGAGAGACACATACAATCAAAAAGAGATTCTCGAACTACATGAATCGACCCTTACCTTACGTGACAACCGAAACGACACGATCGTTCCTACCTACAGTGAATGTAAAATTCACGATTGTTCGGCAGGTCACAATTGATGACCCGCGACTTTTATTGTACATCGATGCCGAGGCCCCAGATTCAGCGTTGCCGAAATGGCCCGATCGGGCCATTTTGGCCCTATTTTTTTTAAATGGCCCGGTGGCCCGGAAAGCTCGAAAATGGCCCGCAAAAAAAAAGGTTTTTGAACCAAATACAGAACATTTATTCATATACATTAAAATTTCAATTCTTTATTTACAATGACGAGTTCGATTTATAAATAATGTTTCACTTAAAGCGTAACCCAGTTTCATAAATCTTCACAAAACACTGAATACGTTCATTCTGACCAAATCCGATGACAAAAATCTTTTTGTGTTGTTTGTATATTGTACTTGTAAACAGATACAGATCAGAAAGGAAAAGATAAGAAACAGGGACAGAGCTATCAACATTAAAAATGTTATAAGTGTTTTCAAAAGAAATTTTAAGGAAATTTGATATGAGCGATGGTGTATTAAATGCACTTAAAATAACAGACCCCACCTTTTTGAATTGTCATTCAAGTATATCCCATATCTTGCCTCATTTTATTAAGCTAGTAAACAGATTTCCAAAAATTTTTAAATGTGAAAAAGAAATACTAATACTATTTAATGAAATCCGAAAAATTTATGATTGCGAAAATATTTCACACGTATTTTCATTCGATTCGACAAAATTTTGGTTGTGAATTGCTCATGATTAAAAATTCAACACTTCAGCTGAAAGGGTTTTCTCGAAACTTAATAATATTAAAACTAATAATAAAAATAGTTTATCTTAGAAAGTAACTACATCGCTGATTGCATACAACGAAATCATAAAGACTGATACGTGCCAAAAGTTTATTCCAACTAAGGGTATATACTGGCCATAAACTATGTTTTTTTTTATTAATTTTATTACTTTTGTTTCTTATAAACTGTTATTATAAATAAAATTGAATGTTCAAATGAATTTAAAAAGATATAGTAGTCCATTTCTTCCATTTCTGTTTGTGGCCCGGAAAAGATGAAAATGGCCCGATTTTTTTTCAAAAGTGGCCCGATGTCAAAAAAAAAATCGGCAACGCTGCCCAGATTGCTGTGGTAATGAGGACACGACATTCCGACACGGCGTTAACATATGACTGGCAATGATGGATAGCCATTGTACCGTCTGTCGTCGTCATTCGTAGAAACAAAATAGCAAATTAAAAATAATTGAAATTGGAGTGAAGATCAGCCAGAAGCATTGCAACAGCTACCGAAAGCCACTTTTTAGTGCGGTTTATGGGCCGGCGGCATTATTGGGCCATATTTCTTCAAAGATGATGCGAATCACAGCGTTACTGTCAATGGTGAACGCTACCGAGCGATGATAACAAACTTTTTTTTGCCCGAAATGGAAGTTCTTGACTTGCATGATATGTGGTTTCAACAAGACGGTCGGTGCCACATGCCACACAGCACGCGAAACAATGGCGCAATTGCGAGGCGAGTTTGGTGAACAGTTAATTTCACGTTTCGGGCAGGTCAATTGGCCGCCTAGATCGTGCGATTTGACACCATTAGACTATTTTTTGTGGGGGTATGTCAAGGCTAATGTCTATAGGGACAAGCCCGCTTCGATTGACGCACTGGAAGCCAACATCCATGCATTCATTCGTGAGATACCGGCCGATATGTGTGAAAGAGTATGCCAAAATTGGACTCAGCGGATGGTCTACCTGAGACGCAGCCGCGGTCAACATTTGCATGAAATTATCTTTAAACATTAAATTGCAAGGTTCAAACTATCGATTCAAATAAATATTTCATTTAATTTTTTCGAATTTTTTGTTTTTTTTTTTTTTAAAGTTCTAAACCTCTTCAAAAATCACCTTTTACAAAATGTGAAAACTCTGACAATTCCATCACAGGCTTACAAGATCACTGAAGTTCACAAAGGGATGAAATTAAAGAATATGCAGATCGCCATAACATTACTGCGTTGGATCAAAGGCTTAAGTGGTTAATGGGTTTCATGCTCAAAGTATTTGGCGGGATACGTTGTGGGATGTATTCCGTTGAATGGCAGAAAAGAGGTTTGCATGATGCTCACATTTTGATTCGGTTGGTTGATAAATTAAGGATAGAAGTAAAAATTGATGATCCAGAAATGTTGGAAGTTATCATAAAGAATATGATTCCTGGTTCTTTTAGAGAATTAATCATGGCCTCACCGTGTATGAGTAAGGTCGATGGAAAACGTCCAAAAAGTATCCATGAGCGTTAATATATGACTGGCAACGATGGATAGCAATATTTTGGGAGCTATACGTTCAGAAAATTAAATGCATTCACATTTCCTTCTTTGGAGATTGCTGCAAATCTATTGCAAGGCAGACGAACAGCACATTCAGCATAGAAATTGCCATTGAACGTACAAGTGATTGAATATTCAAGAAGCAATATTTCAAGGAATTCGGTCATGGCAAAAGGCACACAAAGAAAAATCACTGGAAGCACTGAATCGCACAATGATGTTTTTTTAAAAGTCGAATCTTTTGCAGAAAATTGCAATAAAAAATGCACGGTCGTCTAAAAATATACTGGATTTTGCATTAATTTAAAAGAATTGAATTTCAACAAAGACGTAATCTACGTGCTTATATTTAAGCCTGGTGAGATAATGACCCAGAAGATGCTCTTTGAAGCGATTAGAATAAAGCTATCGATTTTCTGATATCGATATCTGCCGTCGATAACAACCTCATAAGCATACATTTACTTGACATAAAGTTTTAAAGGACAATAGAAATTGTTTTAAAATTTAAGAAATGGACAACTTTTGACCATCGACCATGACAGCTCAAGAGACAGCAATTGCAACGGAATCAAGACAAATGGAATTAAAATCCTATTTCGATAGAAGTAAATTTTATGACAAAAACTCTAAGGAAAAAAATGAGTTAGACAAAATCAGGCTCAAATGATCGACAAGGACCTAATAAATTTCGAATTTTGGTCTTGCATTAAACTCTTAATACGAACATCCAGAGAAAAAAGTCCCTAAAAGCAGCCTGATATGCTTGCCGTGCAGGAAATGGAGGAAAGATTGAGGTCAGTAATTAAAGAAGTCAAATTCTGGTTTTTAGTTTCTTCACTGATGATCCTCTTAGCTGAGGTGCAAATTCGATTTCGGAAGGATTTGGCCATTTGCAGTTAACTTTCTAGAATGGTGTGGGAGGAGTTTTTGGTTTAAGGTGCAAGGTAAGCTGAGTGGTCAGGCAAATTGGTGGATGTTGATGCATTATGCTGAATGGGCATGGAATTATGTGAGTGAATGTTTTGTTAAGGGTTGTTGTTGCGTGATAGGCTTGAAGAACCACAAATAGGTGCTCGGTTAGGGTAAAGTGCGGGTGGTGTGCTGAATGCACATGCAAATAGGTGATAAGTAGTTTTGTTTAGGATTGTTGTTGCCTGATAGGCCAGGCTGAAGAAATAAGTGTGTGGCTATCGTTTTTAAATCTCAGGGCGGAAAAAAACATTTTCACATCCATATGAACTGTTCAATTGTAAATTATACAAAAGACCAGATATAAGATAAAAAAAAAACAATGTTGTGTTGAGCTGAATGAGCATGGAGATAGGCTAGTAGAAGTGTTGTTTAAGTTGTAGTCAGATGCAAAAACAATCTCCTTATGGTTTGTATAATGTTGTTAGCAGAATGGGCATGGAAAAACTGACCATCTCACGAAACAGGAAGTCCTGCTAGATAGATTAAGCATAGGGCAGAGACCCGAAAGCATCTACAACATGAATGAAAAACATACAGAATAACTAGACCGGAAGGAGCAAACAGAGCTAGGCATTTGAAAAGTAAGTTGCATTTTGGAAATCTTATTCCCATCTTTTGGAATCCTAGTTTGCAACACCCGAGAAAAAATGGTTGACACGAATTGCGATGTTTTCATATCAAATTCTTCTTCGAAATTCAGCACGATGGAAGACTTTGATATGGAAGCGTCTGAAAATTCAAATCAAATGTTGACAAGTAGCTGTCCAGAAGGAATAGAAGGAAATCACGATGAAGGAGGGTGGGATACATTTCAAGCAGAAGAAATATTTCATGGAGATGTGACCCATTAGATGAGTATGTCGTTGGGGTAAGTGATGTGTTCATATCTGCTGATTTCAAATTGACTAAAAAAGGAATTAGGACAGGGCTCGTTTTAAAATACGAGGTGAAAAATTGTCTGTCCGAGTATGAACTTAACTCATAAAATTTACATCATCGGTTACTTTGTGAGTGAATGATTAATTTTTAATTTTAACAACAAATTATTTCCGTTACAGGTGGCGTCCAACGTGGGGCCCGAAGACTTTCGAGTTTCACTAACACTGGGAGAAGTCTAATGCGGGAATCGAAACATTAAAAACGGAAATGACATTTCTTAAGTTCCACATTGCAGCTAGATTGTGGATTAAAATTACCTTCTCCAGATGAATGCAGGATGGAAATGTGAGACTTCGATAGTGGATATGACTTTTAAAGTTTGTCCTGAAATGTTTTACCAACTTTGGGTGGGCCACGGGCAAGTGGAGAATAAGGTGCTGCCATTCGTGTTTTTTTCTGCTGCCTAAGGAGCTAGAAAATTCTAACAAGAGGGCCGTGCTCTTGCTTTATCGCTACAGGGATGGTAAGTTACAAATTATATAAATATTTATTTCATTACTATTACTCAAAGTTTTCTAGTCTAATTAAGCAAATTGACGGAAAATCGAAGAGCATTAAGTTTGCAGAGGAGAACGGATTGCTGCCCTCTTCGAGACTTTGCCCTATCCACAGGACTCAAATGTCCCTCAACGCTGACGGCGCCACCGGATATTTCCGGTGCCAACGTGGGACATGAATGGGGAGAAACAAGGTGAGCAGGGCGAAGGGCACCTGGTTCGAGAAGACCAAGTTGCTCTACTTAACGTACTGCTTCGCCAAGAAGTCTAGCGGGAGGACTTCTCTGGTTCCCGCACCATAATGTCGATGAGGACCATCGCGGATTGGTATATTTACTGATGCGACGTCATCGTCGCCGATTTTACCAATCACCAGGAAATTGGGCCAAAGATTGGTGGTGTCGGACGCATCGTCCAGATAGACAAGTCGAAGTTTGGCAAGAGAAAGTATAATAAAGGTATTATATGAACTTGAATTTATTTAACAATAGGTATATATTGAAATACCTACTTTTCACAATATCAAGGCGCCGAGTTGATGGGCAATGGGTCCTTGGTATGATAGAAGACGGTTGGGACGCCTTGAGATTGGCGACGACAATGTCCGAAGCGCTGAGGTGAATTTAAAAAAATGTCTAAGTGAAAAGATTTCTAATCCCGCTGATACAAAAGCATGTGCTCCCGGGAACCACCATACACACGGATTTCTGGAAAGCATATGATTGCCTTCCGGAACATGGATATATCCACCGGAAAGTCAATCAGAAGCGATAGGGGATATTATCTTCGGAAGTTCATGGCGTTGAGTTTCTGCCAACCAAATGACTTCCGGCATAGGTTCATGCAATTGATTGACGAATTGCTAGCAAGTTCTGGAGGTACTAACTACTAAAGCTAACAAAGATCGGGGTTGAAGGATTAAAGTGTATCGACCACTTGTGGGAAGAGGCCTCCCTTTATAGTTTAAACTAAAGGACTACGAGCAAAGAGTTCTAGAAGCCATCGGAGAAAACTTTACTTACTTTCATCTCCGGTTGGCAAGTGAACCAGGTAACTTCAACAACTTCAACTATCCAAGTTTCCAGGTTCGAAAGCCATGGATGAAATGGCTTTAAAAATCTACTAAGATTACTGTAGAAAAACTGACAGGGTATTAGGGTTGGTTCAGATGAATACCGAACTGATAGAATAGTTCGTAACGTGTTAGTGATGATGGCACAGGGCTTCGAAAAATGTTAGAAATATCCACTAGAGTACTTCCTTATACAATCTTCTTGTCCGTCGGGATGCTACACAAAGCAGCAAATGAGCTGGTTTCAACCCTGTTCACTTTAATTCAGACCAAGAGTCTAAATTTCAAAGCCTTCATAGTGACCTCGGAGTAACAGGCACATGGGCCCTTAATGAAAAGTTCAAGGAATTGTCTTTTTTAGATACAACTTTAAGTTCAAGAACCCAAGGACTAAAATCATGCTAGTTAGAAAGACATTGAACAAAATGTTGTAGGATCTAAATGGGGCCTAAAAGTTCCATTGCCCATAATCAATATGTGATCTATAGGAAACGAGGTATTATAAATCGTAACGTTCATTTCTTTCGGTATTGTCGATAACTGCATCGGAACCAACAGCAAGCAGAGTATTGCTGGCAAAATAAGTTCTACGAAAAGTCGATATTTATGGTTCCATAATAAAAGCCAATTTCCTGCATAAAAATTGGCTTTTATTATGGCACTACACATGTCGACTTTTCGTAGTAAATCAAAAGTCGCCGGTTGTTTTTTTCATAGTAAATTTAGATTAGGTTATTTGAAAAGGTTTGTCACGAGTGAGCTGTTTATAAAAATGTTGAGGTGCTGTTTCAGATTATTTGAATTTTATGACTTCCTTCTATGACAAGAATCCCAAGAACATAATAGAATTGCTACCAACTTCACAAAAACCACATTTTCGAAAAAATAAGCGAGTTTTCCTTCAACGCTTCAACACGAGAGCAGATACCACACCAGCTGTATTATATTTTACATCAAAAAATTAATACTTTACATTTAGTAACAAACCTTACAGCGTTTTATTTTAATTTTTTTTCCCCCGAAATCTGGGAAGAAGTCATCGAAAGAGAAGAGGTGGCTGAGTTGTTGTCATCTGACGAACACGAAAATGTCCCGAAACCATAAAACTGTCTTACTCATTCGTTGACTTCAAACTATAGGACGGCTAGTATAATTGACGATGTTGCAAGTGAGGAACTAACAATCATTTCAAGTCGGCTGGATATTTTGCAATTACTCCAACAAAAAATTATATCTGAAGTAATATTGCAGGACCAAGTGTGTGAGCTCAGGAAAGTTGTTTGGGAAAAGGATCAAGTAATTATTCGTTTAAGAAAATAAATTGAAGAGGAATAGAAAAATTTGAAAAGGTTTCGGTTTGAAAATGAACTTAAACGTTCTTTCCGATGGTCTGTATATCATTGTTTCCAATTTTAGCAAAAAGTGATTTCGTCAATGGGCGATAGGTATTCCAATTATTTGAAATACTAGCATTTTTTGTTAAATTTACGTCTCTAGGATCATAGAGGATGATAAATGCTTGGACTTTGCTTACTTTCACCTCCAAATGGTCAAAGGAACCAGGTTCCAGATATGTATAAACATTGTTCGATAGCCATGGACGAAATGTCATTAAAAGCTGACAGGTAGAAGAAGTCATAGGTTTGGTTCAAATGAATACCGAACTGATAGAACAGCTCATAACGTCTAAGTGTAAATAGCAAAGGGCGTCGCAAAACGGTGGAAACATCCACTAGCGTACTTTTTTATCCAACATTCTTGTCCGTCTAGTATGGCAAACAATGTACTATTCAAAGCAATAAAATCACTTCAGAGAAGTGGTTTAAACTCTGTTCACTTTGTTTCGGATCAAGGGTCTAACCTTCGAAACCTTATTTTAAAATAGAGCCCGATGTAACAGGTGCCCTTAAAAAGTTTGTTTATTTGTTTTTTTTTCGACGTTCCAGACTTAATTAGTAGTTTTAGGAATTGTCTTTTAAGGTACAATATTCATTTCACAACCTCTGACGGTTCAAACCCTTTTTTGAAATAGATTCAAAATCTTCCGAACTCACAAAGAACCAAATAATTTTAATCGTATGAAAGCTCGTTTGACAACGTTTATATTTTGTACTTCGCCTACAGTAGGTTCCGGCCTGTTGACCCTTCATAATTCCAGAAAAGCTTGTACTATCATGTAAGGTACAACAGAGCTCAGTCTTTTTCTTCATGCATTTATTCGACATAATCAACAGATCCTCTCAATCTTCTGGAAACAAGTCGCTGTCTTGTGTAAAGCACAAATTGTGTCAAAATACAGTCGAACCTGGTTAAGTCATTTTGTCTAAATTTTTGTTTGTACAAAAACAATAAACATCTTTTAATTAATGCATTTATCAAGCATGCGAAGAAGCTCTCGCCTCGCAATTAATACAAGCGTACAGTCTTCAGCAGCTAAGATTAAGTCATCGCCCGAATCACTTATTCCTGAATTTGAAACAGCAGATTCTGACCTAAATTCAACTCTTTAAGAAGTACGATGTCTATGTCGACCGACTTCCAATTCCAACCCTCAATCGCTCTTTCCGAAGACCAGATCACCGTTTCGTAATCGCGATTGACCTCCAAGGCACCTAACGTCACTGCACTGCTCGTTATAACGACGACTTCTTGGCCACAAAAAGACATTTACAAATGTGCAGAAAATGTTTCCAAAAGTAATGCGTTGATTGGATTTCAACTTCAGTTAGAAGTATTCGCAGCAAGTTAGTGGCAATGAGTTAAAAATGAAGCTTCAGTGTTTTATTTTTTCAGGTCCAAAGCAGAACGAATTGAAGATTTGTTTGAGACAAAAACTCATGACAGACCCTTAGAGGTTGTGGGCGGCAAATACAAATCAATATCATAATTGGACAACATTTGCTAAAATCTGTCTCTCGCTTCCTGGTACCCATATACAGGGAGACTTATTTCAGAAGGTAAGCTCTGACGGAAGTTCAGCGGTGAAATTCATTATTCAGGAGATTGCACTTCTAGAAATCATAAATCTACAGATTGCAATCGTATTGGCCAGGAGGAATGTTACAGCTATTCCATCAATTTGGGTCAAAAGCAGAAAAAAAAACAAAGCTCGACACGGGAACAAGAACAACAAATTTTGACAACAAAACAAAGCTGTCAACATCAACACAAGCGCGCATAAATCAATTTGTAATTTGCCCACGATGAGGTGAGTATTTTTGACAGAAAAGTCTAGAAAAAAAGCCTCAAAAGTGTATTACTGTAGCCGACAGTAGAATGAGATAAAAAAAAAGAATGAATGAAAAAGAAAAAAAGAAAGAAGAGTTTACTGTGCCTACTGGTGGTAGTGGTAGTGGTTGTATTGTATCAATAAGTGTGGCGATCGGGCCATTTTGGCCCTATTTTTTTTAAATGGCTCGGTGGCCCGGAAAGCTCGAAAACGGCCCGCAAAAAAAGGTTTTTGAACCAAATACAGAACATTTATTCATATACATTAAAATTTCAATTCTTTATTGACAATGACGAGTTCGATTTATAAATAATGTTTCACTTAAAGCGTAACCCAGTTTCATAAATCTTCACAAAACACTGAATACGTTCATTCTGAACAAATCCGATGACAAAAATCTTTTTGTGTTGTTTGTATATTGTACTTGTAAACAGATACAGATCAAAAAGGAAAAGATAAGAAACAGGGACAGAGCTATCAACATTAAAAATGTTATAAGTGTTTTCAAAAGAAATTTTAAGGAAATTTGATATGAGCGATGGTGTATTAAATGCACTTAAAATAACAGACCCCACCTTTTTGAATTGTCATTCAAGTATATCCCATATCTTGCCTCATTTTATTAAGCTAGTAAACAGATTTCCAAAAATTTTTAAATGTGAAAAAGAAATACTAATACTATTTAATGAAATCCGAAAAATTTATGATTGCGAAAATATTTCACACGTTTTTTTCTTTCGATTCGAAAAAATGTTGGTTGTGAATTGCTCATGATTAAAAATTCAACACTTCAGCTGAAAGGGTTTTCTCGAAACTTAATAATATTAAAACTAATAATAAAAATCGTTTATCTTAGAAAGTAACTACATCGCTGATTGCATACAACGAAATCATAAAGACTGATACGTGCCAAAAGTATTAAACTATGTTAATAATTAATGAATTAACTGAATAATGAAATGTAATATTTATTAATTTTTTTGAATTATTTTTATACTGTTTTTGTTATTTTATTTTTTTTTTTTATTAATTTTATTACTTTTGTTTCTTATAAACTGTTATTATAAATAAAATTTAATGTTCAAATGAATTTAAAAAGATATAGCAGTCCATTTCTTCCATTTCTGTTTGTGGCCCGGAAAAGATGAAAATGGCCCTCAACAAGACGGTGTCACATGCCCACAGCACGCGAAACAATGGCGCAATTGCGAGGCGAGTTTGGTGAACAGTTAATTTCACGTTTCGGGACGGTCAATTGGCCGCCTAGATCGTGCGATTTGACACCATTAGACTATTTTTTGTGGGGGTATGTCAAGGCTTATGTCTATAGCCTTCGCTTCGATTGACGCACTGGAAGCCAACATCCATGCATTCATTCGTGAGATACCGGCCGATATGTGTGAAACAGTTTGCCAAAATTGGACTCAGCGGATGGGCTACCTGAGACTCAGCCGCGGTCAACATTTGCATGAAATTATCTTTAAACATTAAATTGCAAGGTTCAAACTATCGATTCAAATAAATATTTCATTCATTCTTTCGAATTTTTTGTGTTTTTTTTTTTTTTTAAAGTTCTAAACCTCTTCAAAAATCACCTTTTACAAAATGTCGAAAACTCTGACAATTCCATCATAGGTTTACAAGATCACTGAAGTTCACAGAGGATGAAATCAAAGAATATTTTTTGTCAGGAGAATCGTGAGCAGATCGCCATAACATCACTGCGTTGGATCAAAGGCTTAAGTGGTTAATGGGTTTCATACTCAAAGTATTTGGCGGGATACGTTGTTGGATGTATTCCGTTGAATGGCAGAAAAGAGGTTTGCATCATGCTCACATTTTGTTACGGTTGGTTGATAAATTAAGGATAGAAGTAAAAATTGATGATCCAGAAATGTTGGAAGTTATCATAAAGAATATGATTCCTGGTTCTTTTGGAGAATTAATCATGGCCTCACCGTGTATGAGTAAGGTCGATGGAAAACGTCCAAAAAGTATCCATGAGCGTTAATATATTACTGGCAATGATGGATAGCAATATTTTGGGAGCTATACGTTCAGAAAATTAAATGCATTCACATTTCCTTCTTTGGAGATTGCTGCAAATCTATTGCAAGGCAGACGAACAGCACATTCAGCATAGAAATTGCCATTGAACGTACAAGTGATTGAATATTCAAGAAGCAATATTTCGAGGAATTCGGTCATGGCAAAAGGCACACAAAGAAAAATCATTGGAAGCACTGATTCGCCGCACAATGATGTTCTTTAAAAAATCGAATCTTTTGCAGAAAATTGCAATAAAAAATGCACGGTCGTCTAAAAATATACTGGATTTTGCATTAATTTAAAAGAATTGAATTTCAACAATGAGGTAATCTATGTACGTGCTTATATTTAAGCCTGGTGAGGTAATGTCCCAGAAGATGCTCTTTGAAGCGATTAGAATAAAGCTATCGATTTTCTGATATCGATATCTGCCGTCGATAACAACCTCATAGGCATACTGATTCACTTGACGTAAAGGTTTAAAGGACAACAAAAATTGTTTTAAAATTTAGAGTGTCACCTTTGCAGGTTGCGTTAACATTTGAATGAATGACATTTTGAATTGAGTTCTATGAAACTTGAACGTCATTCGGCACGGATATGGCGGTTTAAGACTAAGTAATCCCTTAGAGCAAAGTGGACCCGTTGGAATACTCAAAGGCTTAGAGGATGTAGCGGAAGTAGAGGATGTTTGGTTGGAAGTACCAACCAAATTGACCTTTTTCAGGATTCAAGGACACAAGATGGGAAAAGTTTTGCACTGATAAAGAAAACCAAAATGTGACAGCAGATACATACGAAACTAGCCGAAGAAGGATACAATTACAGTGCAGCCCCAATCATGGAAATTTCCGAACCTTGGAATCAATTTTGGTTAAAAAAAAATAAACTAAACTGTTCCAAGACCGGAAAGAGCAAACAGAGCTGGGCATTTGAAAAGTAAGTGGCATTTTGGAAATCTTATTCCCATCTTTGGGAATCTCAGTTTGCACCACCCGAGAAAAAATGGTTGACACGAATTGCGATGTTTTCATCACAAATTCTTCTTCGAAATTCAGCACGATCAAAGGCTTCGATATGGAAGCGCCTAAATATTCAAATCAAATGTTGAGAAGTAGCTGTCCAGAAGGAATAGAAGGAGTTTCACTAACATAGGGAGAAGTCTAATGCGGGAACCGAAACGTTAAAAACGGAAATGACGTTTCTTAAGTTCCACATTGCAGCTAGATTGTGGATTAAAATTACCTTCTCCAGATGAATGAAGGATGAAATGTGCTGAAGCATAAAGGTACATTCAGAGGGTGTGCAGATAATGTATTTGCAATACGAACTAACTAATATTTAACTGAACACGATACTGTGCTTCCCACCAAACAATTTTCAGTTCTATCACAGTGGATTAACGAGATTCCTTCTCCCTATCTACTCATTCAGGTTTTGTTTTCGTAAGCGAACGGACGTGTTTTTGTTTAGCTGAAAATATTTCTTGAATTTTTGGCTTGTTTTTAGTGTTTTGAAGTGATATCTTTAAGTGCTAGTGTTGGGTGTGTTAGGCGCAATAAGTGGAAGTCGTATTGCAGCAGCTGTTGTTCAGTTTCCTGGTAAGCTTGAACACTTTTAATAGTTGAATTTGAGTTAGAAAATCTTGAATTTAAAAATTTTTATTCTGTGAACAGAAAATCAAAGTTTTTGATTCTCTGTTAGTCAAGTAGAGAGTTTTTGAAGTGAGTTTTCAGTTTCCGTTGGGTAACAGCTGAGTGAAATTCGTTTCAGTCAGTTGGGCAAACAGCTGAGTACTCTAGCTGAGTAGCGTATAACAGTTGTATCTGTTAAACAAATATAATTGTTATACAGGTGTGTGTATTGTATAAGTGGTTCTAAACTTGAATGAGTGGTTGGTGTCCGGACTAAGTTAAAAAAAACTTAGGATGTTCTGCACCAACTCGGAGTTTGAGGGACTTTCTTCAGACTACGATACGGCAGCGGCAGTAAAGGGGAAGGAGACTGATGTTGGGAGATTCATGAAGTCTCCCAATGCCAATGAAGTTCCTTTAGAAAGGATAAAGTTGAAGAGGAAGGAGAGGAGGAGGGAAGGAAATGTGGATTCTGCTTCCATGGCGGAAGATTCTGCCATGGAGACGGAAAACGTTGTTGAGGCCGTGAAGGCAAGGAAAAGGAATAGTGAGAAGAAGAAGCTTTCTTCTGGCTCGGAGGCCACGGAGGCGAAGAAGGTTGCTCCGTCTGCCTTGGAAGGAGGAAATGGGGAGTTAGTGGAGAGGCGGCCGATTGCGGCTGCAGTAGTTAAGTCTGCGGCTGAGGAGACGCCAGCCAAGATGGGCCCTCCTCAGTTGGTGTCGGTGGTTAAGACAAAGGTCTGTTTGCTGTTCCAAGACCGGAAGGAGCAAACAGAGCTGGGCATTTCAAAAGTAAGTGGCATTTTGGAAATCTTATTCCCATCTTTTGGAATCCTAGTTTGCACCACCCGAGAAAAAATGGTTGACACGAATTGCGATGTTTTCATCACAAATTCTTTTGAAATTCAGCACGATATGGAGGCGCCTAAATATTCAAATCAAATGTTGACAAGTAGCTGTCCAGAAGGAATAGAAGGAAATTACGATGAAGGAGAGTGGGTTACATTTCAAGCAGAAGAATTAGTTCATGGAGATGTGACCCATTAGATGAGTATGTCGTTGGGGTAAGTGATGTGTTCATATCTGCTGATTTCAAATTGGCTAAAAAAGGAATTAGGACAGGGCTCGTTTTAAAATACGAGGTGAAAAATTGTCTGGCCGAGTATGAACTTAACTCATAAAATTTACATCATCGGTTACTTTGTGAGTGAATGATTAATTTTTAATTTTAACAACAAATTATTTCCGTTACAGGTGGCGTCCAACGTGGGGCCCGAAGACTTTCGAGTTTCACTAACACTGGGAGAAGTCTAATGCGGGAATCGAAACATTAAAAACGGAAATGACATTTCTTAAGTTCCACATTGCAGCTAGATTGTGGATTAAAATTACCTTCTCCAGATGAATGCAGGATGGAAATGTGAGACTTCGATAGTGGATATGACTTTTAAAGTTTGTCCTGAAATGTTTTACTAACTTTGGGTGGGCCACGGGCAAGTGGAGAATAAGGTGCTGCCATTCGTGTTTTTTTCTGCTGCCTAAGGAGCTAGAAAATTCTAACAAGAGGGCCGTGCTCTTGCTTTATCGCTACAGGGATGGTAAGTTACAAATTATATAAATATTTATTTCATTACTAATACTCAAAGTTTTCTAGTCTAATTAAGCAAATTGACGGAAAATCGAAGAGCATTAAGTTTGCAGACGCTGACGGCGCCACCGGATACTTCCGGTGCCAACGTGGGACATGAATGGGAAAAAAAAGGTGAGCAGAGCGAAGGGCACCTGGTTCGAGAACACCAAGTTGCCTATCCAACAGTTGCTCTACTTAACGTACTGCTTCGCAAGAATCTCACGACGAAGTCCAGCGGGAGGACTTCTCTGTCGACTGAGGACCATCGCGGATTGGTATAGTTACTGATGCGACGTCATCGTCGCCGATTTTACCAATCACCAGGAAAATGGGCCAAAGATTGGTGGTGTCGGACGCATCGTCCAGATAGACAAGTCGAAGTTTGGCAAGAGAAAGTATAATAAAGGTATTATATGAACTTTAATTTATTTAATAATAGGCGTATATTAAAATACCTACTTTTCACAATATCAGGGCGCCGAGTTGATGGGCATTGGGTCCTTGGTATGATAGAAGACGGACGCCTTGAGATTGGCGACGACAATGTCCGAAGCGCTGAGGTGAATTTAAAAAAATGTCTAAGTAAAAAGATTTCTAATCCCGCTGATACAAAAGCATGTGCTCCCGGGAACCACCATACACACGGATTTCTGGAAAGCATATGATTGCCTTCCGGAACATGGATATATCCACCGGAAAGTCAATCAGAAGCGATAGGGGATATTATCTTCGGAAGTTCATGGCGTTGAGTTTCTGCCAACCAAATGACTTCCGGCATAGGTTCATGCAATTGATTGACGAATTGCTAGCAAGTTCTGGAGGTACTAAAGCTAACAAAGATCGGGGTTGAAAGATTAAAGTGTATCGACCACTTGTGGGAAAGGCCTCCCTTTAAAGTTTTAACTAAAGGACTACGAGGAAAGAGTTCTAGAAGCCATCGGAGAAAACTTTGCTTACTTTCATCTCCGGTTGGCCAAGTGAACCAGGTAACTTCAACAACTTCAACTATCCAAGTTTCCAGGTTCGAAAGCCATGGATGAAATGGCTTTAAAAATCTACTAAGATTACTGTAGAAAAACTGACAGGGTATTAGGGTTGGTTCAGATGAATACCGAACTGATAGAATAGCTCGTAACGTGTTAGTGATGATGGCACAGGGCTTCGCAAAATGTTAGAAATATCCACTAGAGTACTTCCTTATACAATCTTCTTGTCCGTCGGGATGCTACACAAAGCAGCAAAATCCTTCACTTTAATTCAGACCAAGAGTCTAAATTTCGATTCATAGTGACCTCGGTGTCACAGGGGCCCTTAAGGAAAAGTTCAAGGAATTGTCTTTTTAGATACAACATTCGAACCAAAATGCTATGTAATTGTAAGGACGTAAATGGGGCCCAAAGTTCCATTGCCAAATCAATATGTGATCTATAGGAAACGAGGTATATAAATCGTAACGTTCATTTCTTTCGGTATTGTCGATAACTGCATCGGAACCAACAGCAAGCAGAGTATTGCTGGCAAAATAAGTTCTACGAAAAGTCGACATTTGTGGTGCCATAATAAAAGCCAATTTCCTGCATAAAAGGCAATTTCCTGCAAATAAATTGGCTTTTATTATGGCACTACAAATGTCGACTTTTCGTAGCAAGTGAAAAATATTTTAAATTACAAGTCGCTGGTTGTTTAGTAAATTTTTATCAAGTAACTTGAATAGGTTTGTCACGAGTGAGCTCTTTATAAAAATGTTGAGGTGCTGTTTCAGATTATTTGTATTTTATGACTTCCTTTGAGATGAATTTTACAGCTTCACCTCAAATGATTTGTTTTCAGTTTGCACAAACTTATCAATCCAAAGAACATATACATAATTGCTACCAACTTCACAAAAAACACGAACGAAAATCATATTTCCGAATAAAAAAGGCAGTTTTCCTTCAACGCTTCAACATGAGTTCTATTGTGCCACCCAGACCGAACATCATGTTTCATTGGAAAATCAATGACAGCATTAAGGGGAAGGAAGGCGTTTGTCCATATAAAGGACAATTATACCTACCGGCACACAGCTGACATAAGCTTAGAAACAGTAAGTAAGATTGAGGACTGTCTTATTGACCACTGTGATCATAAATGAGGTCATTCCATAGAACAGAGCACTGCCCATCTTATTTAAGTACAATGACCCGTCTTCACGTGAGCTTTCAGACGAGGATGTGCCACCGCTAGCACAGCCGCCACCACCGCTACCATTCGCCGTGGCAATAAAACGCGTTAAGTAATTTGACGAGTGTTCGTCATTTCCGAGCAGGAAATGTATGAGTTTCACTTCATCAAAAACGATTGCTGCTTTGCTTCTTATCTGAAGGAATATCGCAGGACCAGGTGTGAAATCAGGTATATTGTTTAGGAAAAGGATAAGAAATCATTCGTTTAAGTAAGTTAGTTGACGAGGAAACGGAAAAATAAAATTTTGAAAGGATTCATTTTGAAAATCGTTATGCTTTCGTTCCCTCCACAGACGTCTCATCGCTTGCAGTTCTAAGATGTATCGGTATTCAGACCATTTAAACGACAATGAAAGGCATCGTTCAACCATTTTGCAGAGCAAACTGTCCAGAAAACATCACAGACACAAACGGATTTTTCTCAAATTTTGGCAAATCCTCCCAACAGTTGTCAAAACCTTCTACAGATCAATCAAATCCTAATACAAAATAGAAGGTTTTGTCATCTTTTGAATGTGTTTTTTGAAGATAATATTGGAATTTTGATTATTTTTAAGTCAAATAACTAAGGAGCATCTTCCACTATGACGCTAAAGGTTGGTTCCAGAGTTCAAAATATTATGTTTGTGTCAAATCCTCCTTACTCTACCCTATAAGAAAAATACAAAGAAAAAGAAAAAAGAAAGAACGAGTTTAGTCGAAGGACTGGAGTAATGTGGAGTGGATTTCCGATCGGTAGGAAGAAAATTGGTGGAGTCACTTAATAAACTTCGAAAGGATTACTATAACATCAGAAACTTTGGACCTATGTCGAGAGTCGACGAATAGTTGAAAATGCTTTTGGGAGCTTAGACCGCGATTTACCAATTCATTCATTCTCACAGGTAGAATGTACAAAAGACTTGAGACAGTTAGTGTTAGTAGTTATTTTTTTTTATCCATCGTCGCTTTGAAACAATCCGTTGGGTCGCATCCGCATAATCCATCCTTAATAATGGGCAATCACGTTCGCGTGACACTCTTTTCCGCTGAGACAAACCCACATCAATTCGTAGATGTTGATGATGTTTCACTGCATTTAGTTCCAGCGGCATATCCAAAACGCCATACCTTCACTCGGAATGTTTTATCTTTTTTTGAACACAGCCCCAAGAGAGAGAGTAAGAAATTGAAGAATTTCAAAATACTTTTCAGTACAAGTCAACAAGATTTAAAGGATGTCTACAACTAGTTGGCGTTCACTGGAAAACATTATTTCCAGATCACTAGAGCAATAGACTTGCCTACCCTTGATGAAAATGCCGATTTGTAGCTCTTTCTTTTTCATTAGTCCCAAGCAGCATACATTTTCATGTTAGAACCCTAAGCATAATCTGGGCGCTGAGGCAATGGAGCTGCTTCTAGCAGCCGGAATGACCGATTGGGTTAGGACCATGCTAAGGCACAAAGCAATGGTTATGACCCCCTTAGACAAAATAAAAAATTGTGTTGCTATTTTTATGTAATGGCGATGAAAAGAGATATTGATTACGATGAAAGTATGATCAAATATTTTGGCAGATATCCATTGAAACAATTCACCAGAGGGAAACCCATCAGATTTGGTTTCAAAGCCTCGTGCATCAATAATCCGGATGGATGTTTGATAAACTTTGATATATATCAAGGAAAATTGCAAAAAGTCGATCCCATACATCCGACTTTATTTGGAAAAGCAGCCTCACCCCTTACTAGAATACCAGGTGAACTACCGAAACCCGACAATTTGTTTTGTGGAACCAAGTCTTTTCTCTGTTTTTGCATGAAAACAAATACTCCGCAACTGGAACTATTGATGAAAACAGGATCTACAAAGTGACCCCCTTAACAACAGAAAAAAATTTTGTGGTGAAAAACACCAAAGCATCCAAGCCCACTACCAAAAATATAAAGCAAACCTCCAAAGAAAAAAGCCACAAGACACCATTGCTAGCGCAAAGGAAGAAAATGATGGACTTTTGTTTGTCCACTGGAAAGCTAATAGCGTTATGACCGCCGGATCAACAAAATTTAGAGTGCATCCAACGTGCAAGTGAAACGCTACTCCCCAGAAAGATGAAAAAAATGTTACTGTTCAAATGCCTTCATCGTTCTACTGAAAGATAAAAAAAAATGTTACCGTTCAAATACCTTCATCGTTCCACCGTTATACAACAGAGAAATCGGTGGAACCGATCGTATGGATCAACATTTTTCTTCTCATTTAATAGCAGAGAATTATGGAGGGCAAAATTGAATCTGGCGCAGTTAAGAAAAAACAAGAGTCTGCAATCGGAATTTTACAAATCTCGGAGGAGTCAGAAAACTTTGTTACCAAAATGGGCTCTGCCAGATTCTGTTGCTCAAAATACTTCTCTTGCAAGCCATCATGCTGAAGCAGTATTTCATCTTGAAGACATTAACTTTGCAGACAACTTCAACACAAACGTGTCGTCGTTGACTGCGAACACACCTAAAAAGGTAAAATTGAGACAAGAAAATTTAGCATTGAAAGAATAAATGATTGCAATGCAAACAAATTTTGATGAAACTATTCGGTCTAAAAATTGTAAGCTTTTGCTC
The DNA here is from genome assembly GCA_920937365.1 of Sphaerophoria rueppellii. Taxonomy (NCBI): domain Eukaryota; kingdom Metazoa; phylum Arthropoda; class Insecta; order Diptera; family Syrphidae; genus Sphaerophoria; species Sphaerophoria rueppellii. The sequence goes on along the minus strand of CAKKXW010000003.1, from coordinate 31,667,298 downwards.
CTGAAGAAAGAGAACGAAGCCTTCAAAGGAAAATTAGAATTAGTGCACCTTGATTCTCAAAAGTTGCCAACTGATGTTGGAATTATAGTAGAAAATAGTCCGACAGGACATAGATATAGTGTGGAAATGAAGATGTTGGCACTTTCAATTATTTTTATTTCTCCCGTAGTAGCTCATAGATTTTTGAAGCCCTTACTAGATCAACCTGGGCTAAAAGTTTAGATTTTAATGTAAAACGCTTAGCCTTCAAAATGAGTCAGAGTCAGCTACCAATCTATCAGAACTCATTTTGACTATAACAGGAAGGGCGAGCTGCATAAGGAGTAGTGGGATAGATTTCATGATTTTTAGGGATATTTGATTCTCAAGGAATGGGATCGGTTTCTTTGAATTCTTGGTGCAGCAGCTGATCCATGAAGCACCTTAGAAATTCTTGAATATCATGTTTTTGAAATCCACGGAACATCGAGTGAACACTTCGGATGTCGTACAAGAGAAAGCTAGTATCGCCTTCTACTCTTGTAAAAAAAACCTTCGGCAATAAATGGGGACAAAGATCCTTTGGAGCATTGGAACAACGGGAGTAATAAGGTCTAACCCCAATGATGCACTCGCGGTCATTCTGAATCTTTTTCCCATTGATCTTCACATTCACGAAACATAAGTCATTTTATAAGTCCCAAGCGGCATACATTTTCATGTTAGAATCTCTTTCAAGTGGCCCTTTGTGAGCATAATCCGGGCGCTTGGGCAATGTAACTGCTTCTAGCAGCCGGAATGACCGATTTGGTTAAGATCATGCTTAAGCATAAAGCAATGGTTATGAACCCCTTAGACGAAAATGTTTGTTGCTGTTTTGATGTAATGGCGATGAAAAAAAAAAGTTGGAGTATGATATCAAGGATGAGAGGGAGCGAAAATGTCATAGCCTAGGGCTCAATAACAATTGGAAACAGACCATTTGATATTTCGTAGAATCTCCAAAGGATGCCTTGCTGTCAAAAGTGATATATCCATAGCGCAGATTGTCAACGTTTGTGGACTACAAGTTGTTGGCACTTTGCACTTGTACAGAACCTGGATAAGAGAACAGCCGTTTTGGAGAGGGTGGCTACTAAAGGGCAACTGGGCAAGACTTCCTTGTTGGTATGGCACAACTATGTCGCTTACCCTAGCAAAAACATAACTGGAGCATGGAAAATGTTCTCTGCCCAAAATTTATATCATTCGTAGAGACGGGCAAAGAAAAGACAGAAAGTTAACAGCATTTCTTCCAAAATTATCGATTTCCTGGCATCATCGGATGTGTAGATGGTACAGACATAAAAATAACAAGACCAACAACTAATGAACACCTTACTTTAACAGAAAAGGTGACCATTCATTTTGCTAAGGTAAGTGACTATAGTACTGAAAGACATGATGAATCAGTACATAAAAACAGCTGTTACAGCACACAGGACTTAGTTATGTATAAAGAAATTAACTTTTTTAATAGCCTTCCAAGTGATATTAAGAATGAGCAAAGTATGGATGTTTTTAAGAAAAAATTAATGTATTTTATAAAAAGCTGTGAATGAATTTCTGAATGACTGTATGTTTTAATAGGTATTAAACCATATACATTGAGTTTTTTTTTTTGGTTCCAGGTACACCATCAGAGCCTAATCTACTGTAATGCAGAAGATAGGTAATCTTGGCATAAGCTGAGATGGTTCCAGAAACTATGTTAATATAATAATATTCGTCTTCACTTAATTGCCTATCGCCGGCACCTTATGGAGCAATGGAGATAACTTATAAATCACACAAATGTAGGCGATTCTGGATACACACACGAGCCTTGGATGATAAATATTTAAAATAACGAGTTTAATCTATCATTTTTCAAACCCCAAAAAACCGGTGATACTTATTTGAAGAATTCTAAGTGATAGAAGAATCAAAAAGAACTTCATAAGATCTCAAAATAAAGTACATCAATCACAAGGATCAGAAAAAATCAGCAATGAAGGAAATGCGAGTCGTCTATACCCGTTCTATGGTTTTACCTTCAGAGCGTGATTTCACGCCCAAAAGAAAAATCTCTTCGTACTTCTACCATTCAAAGTTAAATTAAACGAATTACAAGGTTTGTGTAGAGTGCAATTACTGTACTATGGAAGTATATTGCGCTCTGTGGAACGAGAGTAGGATGGGAAGAAGCGGTAACGATTGCATGAACACTTATAAAAATTGTGGAAAAAGTTCCTAGGACAAAACTTCACATTTGATAGCAAATTCGAGGTAGTTCACGTACCTTGGAATAAATATCAATCCGACAAACGACACCTTAGTGGAGATCCGAAGAAGAACTATTACCCTAGGGAACCGCTGCTACTTCGGTATGGCAAAACAACTAGGTGCAAAACTCCTCACTCGGAAGACAATGTGTCTGATATTCAATACATACTTTGATTTTACCAGTCCTACTCTACGGTGTCGAGTGTTGGGCACTTTCGAAAGAAAAATTCTTCGATGAATTTTCGGTACCGTATGCGACGATGATGAATGGAGAAGAAATTTAACAACGAATTGTACAAGCTGCACATGTAGATGTAGTCCAGAACCAGGAAGCCAAGAAAAGACGATTACATTGGCTCGGCCACATCGAGCGAATGGACAACAACGCTCAGCTTCGAGACGACAAGGAAGACCGAATATACTGCACAAGGACCAAATGACTGCGGATGACAGAGCGCTTGGTTGTGGTGACTGGAGAGTGCATGCGAGGGACCGCCACCGAAGGAAGGCGGCCGGCGGCGCCGAGTGTTGGACGATAATTAAAAAAGGGGAATTGATATTGGGAATTTTCGAAACAAATTCTTCGACAGATTTTCGGTCTCGTATGCGACGATGGCAAATGGAGAAGAAGTTTAACATGGAGCTGCACATTCGCTCCAAACGCTCCAGACAAGAAAGTCTTCTTATCGCAGCCCCCAGGTTGGGGACGGCAAGAAAGCATGAATATACGGAACAAGAACCAAGTGACTTTGGATGACAGAGCGCTTGCTTTTGGTGACTGGAGAGTGCATGCGAGGAACCGCCACCGAAGAAAGGCGGCCGGCGGCGCCGAGTGTTGGACGATAATTAAAAAAGGGAAATCGCAGCCCCCAGGTTGAAGGCGACAAAGAAGCCCGAACATACGGTACAAAGACCAAGTGACTTCGAATGACAGAGCGCTTGGTTTTGGAGACTGGAGATTGCATGCGAGGGACCGTTCCCGATGGCAGGCTGTAGTGTCTCAGGCTGATATCCATGGATTGTGATGTGGTTAAGTGAGTAAGTAAGTAACCCATCCAAAAAAAACAATACCAAATAATACGATGTGTTGTCAATAAAAGGACGGATGAGGATGTAGTCCCATCATATGGAAAGGTGCTTAAAGCAAAAAAAAAAAAAAAAATATGTAATCTGGATTCGAAAACAATTGAACATTGAGGGCTATAGATAACTTGAAGAAGTAGTAGTGGAAAGTTTGAGTAACAGTCCCGTGTGCATTGAAGGGGAATGGCGAAGAAGATATAACAGCGAACTTTACGGGTTGTACAACTACATGGACTTAGCCAGAAAGGTCAAGTCCAGGGACTCAGATGGTTCGGTCATTTAGAGCGGATAAACATCAATGGTTCGGCCCGGAAAGCCTTCGACACTATTCCCGAGGGACGTAGGAGGAGAGGAAGACCGCAACTCATGTGGCGCACTCAATCAACTTGGAGTGCAAAACTGGAGACAGCTAGCTAGGGACCGAGCTGGCTGGCGGAGATTGTTGATTGAGGCCCAAGTTTACAACGGACTGTAGCGCTATGATAAACGACATTCAAAGTTCCTTGCAAAAAAAAAAAAAAAACAATTAACCCAGACAGATTGGATTTCGGCATATCTCCATTACACGCGTGGATAACGTTTTTGTTTTAATTTCTTAATCGTATTTAACTGAATTTAAAAAAAAAAAATGGCAAACAGGCCACCGCTCTTTTTGTACCATAATTTACGACAATATTGTATCCAGGCGACGATATGTACATTCTTCAAATACGATAATAAATAAAAATTAAAAAAAAAACTTACATTAGGAGTGTGGACGGACTGACTATGCTTGACAATTAACCTTCTGTGACTATCTTAAGACCTTAAATTATTCCTGCACTTCTCGAGAATATCCTTCTTGATGATGGTATAATCCGGATGCTCCTTCATAACTTGCTGACACACATCAATCGCATCCGCATATTTTTTCAATTTCATATAGTTAAACGCCAACTTATAGCCGACATGGGGTTTCGACTTGCCACCACAATTCCAAGCACTATGATAGCTCTTCGCTGCTTCTCTGTAGTTTTGCATCTTCTCCGAAATCTGTCCGGCAAATTCGTAGGCCTTGGTACACGACTTATTGTGCTCCAGCACCTTCTCCACAAAACTCTCAGCCACATCATATTTACTCGATTGCATATAGATATCAGCCAGAAGCAGCCAACTACGTTCCAAATACTCAGCTTCCTCGAAATTCCATGTGTTGCGGGCGATGCGTTTTAGCTGATTTTTGGCCCGTTGTGTTTGTTTCAACATAATCAATGCCGATGCCATGCCCAGAATTGGTCCAACCAAATTTTGATATTCCTCCTTTACAGCGAGATCGGAGAAATCTTGTAGAGCTGATTCGATTTGGAATTTCTGCTTGGTGGAGAGTTGCAGGAAATTATGCAAAAGTCGATGATTCAGAGCTTCGTTGTCCATTCCACCAGGACGAGGACGAAGCTCTTTGAGCAGTCGTTCAGCAGTTCGCAGAGCGACTATGCGCGAGTCATTGAATTCTCCAATATCCGCGGCGATGTCGGCGTCGTTGGAATTTGGTAGATCTCCGTCGGGGTTTATGCATATTTCGATCATATTGAAGACCGCCTGCTGTCCCCATTCGTAGTCCCGGCGGGCGTTGTTGAAGAAGCGCAGCGAACCATTAGGATTGCCACAGTACCATTCGTAAAGTCCCTTGCAGTAGTTATAGCCGGCAATTTGTTGGGGATTCACAGAAGCTTGTTCTGCCCGCTGAATAAACGACGCTACTTCGGAGAGAGTTCCTGATCGGCGCATGACTTCTATGAGTCGGGCCAATGCGGTCCAATAGCATGGCTGGGAGATGAGTAGCTGTGAGAAGTGGTAAGCAGCATTCTCAAAGTCCATCTGTAAGGAAATCGTGAAGCTTCTTTTAAGATTGTCACAGCGAAGTGCATCTAAAAACTAACCTTCCTAAATGAGAGATCGGCCATCATGACAGAAGCCGCCTCATTGTTGCTATCGAGATGAAGAATTTGATTGCATATTTCCTTGCATTGGTCCATTTGACTCATTTGCAGATGAAGCCTCGCCAAGGAAGCCAAAATGGTAATGTCATTTGGAGAGTATTTGAGCGATTCTTTGTAGACTTTTACTGCCTGGTCATTCTCCCGCAGGCTAATAGATTGTTCCGCAATGAGAAGACAGATCCTGAAACACACACACAAAACATCAATTTACTCAAAGTGTAAGGTATTCACTCAACTCACTTGACAAGAACCTTATTCTGCTCTTGTAAATTGCCCGATTGATCGACTGTCACACGCTTTTGAACTCGATATTGATTATCACGGGCTTCCTTGAGCCTCACCAACGATAGGGCGATGTTGCCAGATTTTTCATGAACTCTTGCCAGAAGCAGCAATTGCTTGGTACGGAGTTGCAGAGCGGATATATCATTGTCGTCACTAGAAACAACAATTTTGGATTATCATTTTTTGCTTTGATCAAGAACTTTGTTCTCTACTTACATTCTCTTTTGATCGACTTCTTCGATGAGAATTTCAGCGGCATTTTGAAATTGTTTCAGCTTCAGATAAAGTTCGGCGAGATCAAGCTTCAAGCCCGAATGATCTGGATTGTGGACCGCTTCTTGGTAGTATTGAATAGCTTTTTTGTATTGATGTGTTTTGACATAGGCCCGGCCGAGTTTACTTGCGAGTAAGGAATCATTTGGATTGAGTTCCAGGGCTCGTGTGTAAGCCTCGACAGCAAGATCGGGTTCTAGAATGTAAAATTTGAAAAGAAATTTAACGAGGTAAGGAGATTGTTTAGCCTACCTTGAATGGACATGTACGCCTCGCCAAGCATGAGATAACTTTCGGGCTCTGGACAATTTTCGACCAGCTGTTTGAAACACTTGGCGAATGCTACGCGGTCCTTGCGATGGTGTAGATAGATATTTGCTAAGTGGGTTTTGGCCTAAAAGGAAAAGTAGAAAAACATAAAATTTGGTTTGTTTTTTGATGGAATAAGTTGAATTGCATTAAATGAATGAACAAGAGTAACCGTACTCGGAGACTTCAATGCAAAAATCGGGAAGAAAGACATCTTTGGAAAGCACAGCCTCCACGAAGTTACAACAAATAACGGCTTCCGAATAATCGACTTTGCTGCAGCTCGTAATACGGTGATAAGTAGCACTAGGTTTCCAAGACGAAAGATCTTCACAGCAACCTAGCGATCTCCGGAGAGTCGAACAGCGAACTAAATCGACCATGTGCCAATCGGCGCAAGACACACATCCAACATCTTAAACATGCGCACCTCGATTATAAAATGACAAAGGAAAATGTGCGGCCCAAAGAAAGAAGTTCAACATCGGTTGCCTAAGCGCACCGAAGAATACCGTCGTACTCCCCAATGCCAGAGACGTCAACTGTCAACACCCTGTCGAAAAAGTATCGCGAATTAATTCAAAGTGTAGCCACCCCCACAAAAGAAGGAAATGCATGTTTGCAGATATTGCAACGGAAAACAAGAGCAGCAAGCGAAGAGTACCCCAACGAGAAAGATAAATTAGAAAAAGACCCTGCCAAGGAAAAAAGAGCATCCGCAGTTTCTCAGCTCAAAGATCTCGAAAAGTCACTGGCCAAGAACACCCGTCGTTTCTTTAAAAGGTTAAAGCAATAAGTATTTGGTTTCAGAACCGGGACACACCCACACGGGCTCTTCGAAACAGTGAAGAAAACCTAGTCACCGAAGCTCAGGGAATCGTAGATGTATTCAAACACCATTTCCAGCAGCTGAACTCCCATAATTACGAGCGAGCCGAGACAAAAGAGGCAATGAAAACCGAGTCCCAGCCCCCACCATAGAAGAGCAAGAAAGAGCCAAACAAAAGCTAAAAAATAACAAGTCCTCCGGGTCTGACGGCTTTCCTGTGGAGCTCTTTAAATATGGAGGAGATGTTTTGATTAACCAAGGTCATCAAAAAAGTGTGGGTGAAAGAATGCATACCCGCTGACTGGTCTATAGACTCAGTACAAAAAAAGGCGATCCTATGTCATGTAAAACTACCAAGGCATATCCCTGCTAAGTGTTGCTAGGCAATACGCAATACGATTGAGTAACAGCTCAAGTGAGTTGTTTCGAACACGTGCAGGGTATAGATAAGGAGATGCGTTGTCATGTGACTTCTTCAATATAGTCCTGAAGGAGATAGTGCGCAAGGCATAGACAACCAGCCCTATGATGGTAGCCGATCGGAAGAAAATTTTATGCGATTTGTACGAATTGTTCAATTTTCATATGATTTTAACCCCTCCGACAGTAAAATCGGACAGATCTACGAAACAAAATCTTAGTTGCGTTGGAAATTTAAAATACATGCGATGCTATGCAGTGAACTGTGTAAATATTTGCGACGCTTATGCTTTGGGTTTTTTTTTCTTTCCGATTCTTCCCGATAGAAAATCAAACGTGAAAAATTGTCCGAAAAATATAAAATATATATATTTGTAAACTAGTAAATGTCAAATGAGTGCGTTGTTTGGCGTCAATTTTTCTTCTCAAATTCGGGTACCGTGAATACAAAAATCTTCCGATCGGAACATTTCTCCGATCGGATATTTTTCCGATCGGCTACCATCATAGGTCTGAACACCGGTCGCTCCCAAAGAGCTGTTATCAAGGCCTTCACAGCGATTGGAGAACAAGCGAAACTGGTTGGTCTTGAAAGACAAAACAAAGTACATGCTACCAACAAACAAAAGAACATCTGTCCACCGCATAGGACAAAACGTCACCGTGATTAGCAGCAATTTCGGGGTAGTTAAGGAGTTCCCCTACCTTGGGAATCATCAATCCCACAAACGACACCTTAGTGGAGATCCGAAGAAGAATTACCCTAGCGAACCGCTGCTGCTTCGGTTTGGCAAAAAAAACTGGGTGCAAAACTCCTCCAGTCCTACTCTACGGCGCTGGGTGCTGGACGATAAGTCAAACACGGGAACTTTCGAAAGAAAAATTCTTCGACGGATTTTCGGTCCCGTATGCGACAATAGCGAATGGAGAAGAAGGAAAGAACTCTGCTCTTGGCAGTCCCCAGACCAACTGCGGGTCCTAGAGAGCTTGCTTTTGGCGAATGGAAAATGCATGCGAGGAATCGATCACGATGGAAACCGCTGGATTGAGGGCCGGCTAAGTGAAGTGATGTATGCAGACACTACCACTTTGAAATCCTCCTTATATCCTGAAGATCAAATATTACAATTATTGTCTTCCAATTGATTCCCACATATTTCCACTTCTTTGAATTCAAATTTTGAATTTGAAAACCAAACCTTATTCACCTCACCAGTTACCACACTAGAAAGAGCATATACACGCACCTTAATTTGCTGTTTGTCTCAATTTAACTAAATGGTTTATGCATTCGATACATACAATTTTTTTCCTCTAAAACATGACGTTCTCTTATAATTCGCAGAAATTTGTTCGCATAGTGTTCAAATAAGTTGAATGTTCAGACTCACAACTTCGTTCTTGCTTCGGCAGAACATATACTAAAATTGGAACGATACAGAGAAGATTAGCATGGCCCCTGCGCAAGGATGACACGCAAAATCGTGAAGCGTTCCACATTTTTTTGTCAATCTTCATCTGAAGGTTTAAAAAAAAAAGAGGTGAAGTGAAGCAAGTTTCAAAAGCAATTATTACTTTTTGTGCTTTTGGTTACCCAAATGTTCATCACATACAATAATTGAAGTCAAACTACAACCATCTACATTGCAACTCTTGAACTCACCTGAATATAATATGACTGTCCAGGTTGAATATCCTCCAGCAACTCAATTGCCTTAGCTACACTTCCATTCTGTAATACCAAGTCTGAATTTGCAATCACCAATCGACCCTCTTCGGATGTCCCACTAAATTCCTCCATAGCATTCTGCAGCAACCGCTCACTCTCGAAACCTTCCCCGAGTTGAATATAAACCTCAATCAGTTCCAAATACAGTGTCACCTTATCGGCCAGTGTAAAACTGCCAATATCCGACTTGCGATACTTCTTTGGCGAAACGACATTATTTGCTTGAAGCTCCTGGGCGAATTTGCTTCCTGTCAAATTCATGGCATTGAGAAAACTCTTTTGGGCCTCGACATATTGCTGTTGATTCTTCTGGACAATTCCAATCAGCAAATGGTACAGAGGATTCTCGCGAACAGAGAAATTATGCGACAAACCGATTTCCAGTGACTGCAAGGCCTTCGGGAACTGCTTCTGCTGAATGTGGATCTGAGCGATGAGCAGATGAGCATCGGTATAAGTGGGATCGATGTCGTTCAGGATTTTCTGGAGAGTTGTCGTTGATGAACTGATTTCACCGCATAAAAACTCAACCTTCGCCATTAGGAAAATAGCTTTTACGGAGCCTGGACAAGCTCGACAAACTGCCTCCAGAATGCTCAAACAGTGCTTCAATGAGATATGAAGAGTGTCTTTAGTCAGATTCACACCAACTTTGACTTGCACCTGGACGGGCGAGTGTTGCATGAGTTCTTCGGTGACTTGAAGCAGGAAATCCGGATCGAATTGAAGCAAATATTCTGCACCAAAGGAAAGCGTCTTGAGATTGGCGAAATGAATGTCCGTGGCTTCGATGAGATAGGCCACAGCCTTGTCACCGTTTTCGGCTATTTTCGACGACAGGAACAACAATATTGGCTCCTTGTTGATTCCCTTGATTTCGTTCAGAAACTCGATTTGCTGTCGAACTTGTTCCGTGATCCCCGACTCGATAATCTGGCACAATGTCAGACCGCAGAGGGCGAAAAATAAATTATCATCGACTTTGGTGGCTGCTCGAAAGCACTTTGTTGCCTCCTTGAAATTACCCATCAAAATGAACTGATAGCCGAGTTCGGTGAGGAATTCCACATTTCCCGGAGTGAGTTGGACTATCTTGTCGACGTACTTGTTCGTGAGGTTCAGCACGTCCATCTGGCGTCCACAAATTCTCGAAAATAGCTGACAGATCTGTAAAATGAGACTATAATTGCCCATTTCGACGCGTTCGGCGGCATTTAGCAGCTGCTGGAGGGTCTGCACTCCAGCCGTAATGTTGCCTTCCTTGCAAATCAACAGAAAACCTTTAACTCGTAGAGCGGCTATGTTCGTTGGTTCGAGATTGACGATTCGCAGAGCTGTTTCGAAAGCATACTCCCAATTCCAACTGGCCAGTTGGGTTTCCATTTTCTCGATGAGCGGAATATTCAGCTCGGGAAAACGCACCGATAGCTTATTCAGCACCGAAATTGCGTTGTCAAAGTCGTTGTTCAGTTGGAAATACTTAACCTGACCGAGGGACGCGTCGATGTTCTTCCCTTGAGCAGGATCTTCTCCAGGGACAGAAGGATGTTCTTGCTTAGTTTTTGTTGCGTCTGCATTTCGGTCCAGGCTTTCAGGACTTGAGCATTCGAGTGGTCCGGATTCAATTTGATTGCTTTGTCGGCGTATTCTCGGGCTTTTTCCACTTTCCCCAGGCCTCCACTGAGGAACAAAAACACAGCTGCAAAGTAGGCCGAATTTGCATTTAGATTTTTTCGTTCTTCCTTCAATTTTGCTTCCAGAGTGACCAGCGCATCATTGTCTACCAAATTGCAGCGTTTGTGGGCATAAATCAGACCCAGTGTGGCAGCCAAACCCAAATCCGGTTCATTTTTCAACGGATTCAACTCACGAATGCCCTCCTGGACGCGATTGCCAAGTGCCAAAGAGATGCCATTGTATAATCGAAACGAAGCATTTGCCGGATGCTTGGCCAAACCGTCGAGCGCTGTCTTCTGCATCGAATGGAAGAATTTAGCTCGGCCATAGTAAAGGATTAGGCTTGAGAAGTCTTGTTCGTCCATTCTTCGGCGACTGAAAACTGTTGTTTCTTAAATTAACAATAAAATATTTCACTGGGGATTAAAGTGTCAAAAACTTTAAGAATGTTTATTGTTTCTCTTGATTTTAATCGCGTATCTTTGTTGTCTTAATTTTTATTCATTGAAATATTTCAAGTATTTGGGCTCGTACTTCTCGACTACGTAGCGAAAGTAGTCACACTCGGACTCAGCTCGGTATTTGTGCTTCTCGATGTGTTTTAGAGTAGCCTGAAAGTGTACAGATAGTAAAATAGTTGCTTTTTCATAAAATTAAGTTAAGTTAAGTGCAAGTCACAAAGAAAAAATAGAAGGATGAGATTAGATGAATGAAAGTTGAGTTCAATTTGTTGACAAAGCGTTTAGAATGATCGTAGCATGATGGCTATGGACGCAAGTCTTAAGCTGTCAACTGAAACATCGACAGTAAAAGAAACAATACCATGATGTGGACGCATGAGAATGTATGTAAATATGTCGATAGTGAAGCTCTGTTCAAGTTCAGAATCTGTGAAGTGCCATGACAAAAGTTCTAACGAGGAAAATGAAAAAATGGTTACTAGGATGAATAGCCAAGGCCTTAGTGACCTGTACTTGCACAACAGATCCTTAATTGCGTTACACTTTACACGATTTACTACGGATATATCGGGGGCCTGCATGGGATCGGCATGGCAGATGGGATAGTTGGTGATGATTATCTTCAACTTGGTTTAGGCCAGCAATGCTACTTTCTTGGCTTCTTGCCATGTGCTTGCTTTGCTTTACCCCCTCGTAGGCTAAAATTGCTAGGGTGAAGTTTCCTGACTCTTCAGGATAGGTAACCGAGATTTCCAATCTTCGTACCTGAATCTCTTTCGCTACAGAAACCGACACTAAGCCTCGGTTAATTAATGATAACTCGTTGAAGATTTTTAGCTATTGTACCCAGACAAAGATTGGTTTCGGGAATACTAAGACTCTTCTGAAAAGAGAGACGGAAAATGCACGTTTGTAGATGCTGCAACAGAAAACAAGAGCAGCAAGAGAAGAGTACCGAACAAAAATAAGAAATGAGAAAAAGACCCTGCGAAGGAAAAAAGAGCATCCGCAGTTTCTCAGCTCAAAGATCTGGAAGAGTCTCGGGCCAAGGACAACACCCGAAGTTTCTTTAAAAGATCGAAGCAGTTAGGTTCTGGTTTCAGAGCCGGCACACAGGCTCTTCGAAACAGTGAAAGCAACCTAGTCACCGAAGCACAGGGAATTGTAGATGTATTCAAACAGCACTTCCAGCAGCTGCTGAATTCCAATAAATACGAGCGAGCCGAGACAAAAAAAAGAGTCAATGAAGAAGAAGACATAGTGCCAGCCCCCAGCATAGAAGAGGTAGAAAGAGCCATCCAAGAGCTAAAAAATAACAAGTTCCCAGGTCGGATGGCATTCCTGTGGAAGTCTTTAAATATGGAGGATTAGTTTTGATAAACCGCATGCACCAGGTCATCAAAAAAAGTGTGGAAGGAAGAATGAATACCCACTAACTGGTATATAAGCTCCGTGCAAAAAAGGCATTCCTATGTCATGCAAAAACTACAGAGGCTTATCCTGGTAAATGTTGCAAAATCCTTTCCAACGTACTGTGTGAGCGTCTTCTTTCTGCAACACAATTATCGGCACGGACCAGTGTAGCTTTAGGCCAGGAAAAACAACGATAGACCAAATATTCACACTGAAACAGATCCTGGAAAAAACCAACGAATTTCAAGTCGAAACCCACCATTTTTTCATCGACTCTAAAGGTGCTTATGATAGCATCCACCGGCAAGAAATTATGACGGCGATGTCTGAATTCGGGATCCCGAACAAACTGATCCAGTTGTGCAGCATGACGCTGTGGGTAACAGCTCATCCGAGTTGTTTCAAACATACGCAGAGTGTGGACAAGGAGATGCGCTGTCATGTGACTTCTTCAAAATAGTCCTGGAGTGCGCAAGGCAGGTGTGAGCAGGGAAAACACAACCTCTACAAATCCACCCAGCTCCATCGTCGGTCGATTCAAGAGAGCTGTGCTGGAGGCATTCACAGCGATTGAAGAATAGGCAAAACTCGTTGGTCTTGAAGTGAATGAGGACAAAACAAAGTACATGCTATCAACCAACAAAGCAACATTTGTCCACCGCCTAGGACAAAACGTCACGTTAGCAGCAATTTCGAGGTAGTTAAGGAGTTCACCCACCTTGGAACAAACATCAATCCCATAAACGACACCTTAGTATAGATCCGAAGAAGAATAACCTTGCGAACCGCTGCTGCTTCCGTTTGGCAAAACAACTGGGTTCAAAACTCCTCACTCGAAAGACCAAGTGTCTGCTACACAAAACTTTGATTTTACCAGTCCTACTCTACGGCGTCGAGTACTGGACGATAAGTAAATAAGGGACGGATTTTGGGTCCCATATGCGACGATGGCGAATGGAGAAGAAGGTTCAACCGAGAACTGTACGAGTTGTACCAAGATGTGGATGAAGTCCAGAAAGCCAAGAAAAGACGACTACATTGGATCGGCCACATCGAGCGAATGGACGACAACGCTCCAGCCAAGAAAGTCTTCTCATCCCAGCCCCCAGGTTCGAGACGACAAGGAAGGCCGAACCTACGGTACAAGGACCAAGTGACTGCGGCTGCCGGAGTGCTTGGTTTCGGCGACTGGAGAGTGCATGCGAGGGACCTTTCACGATGGAAGGCTGTAGTATCTCAGGCTACAATCCTACATGGATTGTGAGCCGGGTAAGTAAGTAAGTAGTAAGACTATTCTGGACACAGTGAGTAAAGGTCCGCACAATACCAGATTCCTCCAATTTAAGAGAGAATTTATGCGGTTTAAGCGAAGTGAAATGGTTGGGATCGGGCAAATACAAGTCACCGACGCATAACACTGTCCTGATCTACTCTCGACAAGCTCCCGGAAGCGTTCGAGAAACTGGATTTGGGTTGCTTCTAACGAGAAAGAATGCTTCAACAGTCGACTAATTTCCGCCTTCAACAATTTGCCCCGTGGGGATAATATTTTTGTTATGGGATTTCAATTCTTAGGTTGGTGATAATGATGGATGTTCATGGAGTCGGCAGTTGTAACGACAATGGTAAGAGGTTTATTGACTTCTGCAACGCCAATGGCCTTGTGATTGGTGGCACAACGTTTGAACACAAAATGTGTCATAAAAAGGTGGGTGTCGACGGACAGGAAAGCTTCTTCCAACCAAATTGATCACTTCACCATTGGTCGTCGTTTAAGAAGTAGTTTTTTGGATGTACAAAGCAGAAGAAGCGCCGGCATGAGACTAGCCGTGTCCACCACTTAATGAGAGCTCCCATAAGATTGCAAATAGAAGAGCACTAGACCCGAAGTTCAACATCGATATCCTGAAGGATACCACGACACGTCAACAATTCAGGGAATGATAACAATCAGCAGCACAGTACATGACGACATCGAACACCATTGGTGTGCTGTGAAAAATGTTTTCCTGGCTTTCGAAGGATCTTGGGCAAGGATCAACGAACGCAACGTTTAAGGCTCGAATAACTGCTATACAAGGGGATCAAAGAAACGACCTGGCATCTCTGTACCACATAAGAAAAGAGAGGTTCACCATAGCTTACGCCGTGAGAGTAATTAGATCAACGCATTGGTGCAAGAAGCAGAAGATACTGCAAACAGATGCGACAGTAGGACCATTTACAATATAACCAAGGAGCTGACTGGTGCACACAGTTCAAAACAACATCTGGTAAAGGAAGTAGACTGGTAGTAGTGGAATTTGATGGAGCTCCAGCAGAGCTCTTACAAGCGCCGCCAACATCATCAAGCGAACTGCTTCATCCGCCCATAAACGAAGGAAAAAAAAATAGAAGTGCGAAAAATGGAGAGGAATTTGCGTTCTTCCTGCTGGGTTCTCCTGTATTGATCACATCATCACCTGGCGGATCATTATTGAGAAAAGCGTTGAATATCGATCACCACTACAGCTGCTGTACATCAACTTTGAAAAGGCTCTCTTATAGGATCATGGATCGCGATCAAATGACAACTAGGGTGGAGAGAGAAGCCGAAATCGTCGGCCTGAAAACCAATTCCGACATAACAAAAATAATCAGCCTCAGAACCCGACCAACCCCGCGAAACCTCCCGGAAAGTTACTTCAGCCATCACAAATGCAAATCTTCGTCAAAAGATGTCTCCGCAACATCTTTAGGATTTTCTGACCGAATCGAAAACCCAATGTGGACCTTCATAGGAGGAGCGGTCAGGAACCTATTGACTGGTCTACGAAGACGTAAGTGACAATGGATTGGAAATACGCTTCGAAGGCAACGATTGCATTATTAGTCAAGCAATTCAGTGGAACTCACATAAGGAAGAACTAAGCGACCGAAAAGCACATGGCAGAGGACAGTCGAGGAGAAATGCGTCGCTAGGCAAGAGCAGGAGCGAGCTGAAACATCTCCGGAAAGAGAACAGAATGGCGCGTGGGCGTAGTACCCTTTTTAGGCTCCCCCACGGACTTAACCTGTTTGAGGAGCTAAGTAAGTTGTATTAATGAAAAATTGTTAGCCACGCTTGTGAGATGAAGGACGATTCCAGAGACGGTACAAGCATGTTCTGCTGACCGGATATCTGGCTCGAATGAGCGAATCCGTTCATCCATTTGGTGCAATGCAAATTGGATGGCGCTGCCATAATTGTGATCACCGGCTGCTTAATTATAGCGTTGGTGGGGCTTTGACTTGAGGTAACAGAGACAGTATTTGCTAGTATGAAAAGGCTGATTTATCGGTTTCCAGACACAAAAAAACCTAGACCTTCATCGTCTACGCACTCAAAAAACCCAAAATAAGTATATAATTTCTTTTAACTTACCAAACAACAAATGACCAAAAATTATTTTTCAATATTCAGTTGAAAAAAAGACAGAAGACAAACTTGTAATTGCGATTTTTAAATAAAACACACCGCCAACTACATTGAAATGTTTAAATGAATGAATTCGTATGAATATTTTTTACGTTTCTAATAGCAACGAAACACAAACAAACAAGAACAAGCATGCAAACAAAATCTAATCAGAATTTCAGAATAAAAGAAAACTCCAACCTGTACAAGAATTTTGCCGATGCCTTTGCCGCCAACTTCTTTTGGAACTTCTGTGTGCAATACCCGCAATATATCACCTTCCATCTCGTAAGTTAAAAATGCCCGACAATTCACAAAATTAATGTGAAATTCTTCTCGCTTGGGATCGTGAAGAACTTCCACGGTCTCAGCACTGGTTGAATTGGATGTGGATGCAGATTTATTGCTCTCCATGACAGTGGTTAAACTTGTTGGATTTTTGCACACAGGCAAACCATGAAAAGTGCTAAGTAAATTACGTGCTTTAGAAAACATATTTTTTATCAACAAAAGAACTGCTTCTACGGTTAACGAAAAAAAAAATAATAATCTACTTTTAAAACTACTTTTTGATTTTGGAGTTTGATCAAATTACCTGCTGTTGCTGTGCGTCGATTGTTGTTTGGATTTTGGAAAGCGTTTGTTTTTGTTCTTTTTACGTTAAGTAGGCGCTGAGTTTTCGTGATAACAGTAAATATTTTGAATATTGCCGTTTGCCGATGCAATCACGATTCACGAAAACGGTCCATCTGTTTGACGAGCAGCTGCTATTTTGTCTTTTTTTTTAGTTTTTCAGTTGTCAGTTGTCAGCATGGTTCGAGTCTCGATTTATTTGTTTAAAAACAGAAGGCTGCGTTCAGCAGCGAAAACGAACACAAGTAACAGTGTAGGGGGCTAAAAGCTTCACATTGCAATTTTTTTTTCATTCAATTTTTTTTTTACAGAAGATATAAATAAAATTGATTAAAATAGCATGAAAAGAATTGAATAGAATAAAATGAGACTTTTTGAATGACAGGGTGATATGGAATGTGGATGTGATAGGTTAAAGAAAAAATATATTGTGCGTGTTTGACCCATGTTCGCCAACTTTAATTTTCTACTTGTACGAAATTCGTCAGCTCTATATCAGTAAGCCCTTGCAATAACTAAATGTAAGGGTGTATTGGTCACTTGTCAAACAGGAAGGTATGACCAACCGTTGGACTCATATGTGGTATTTTTCAGGAAGTTGCAATACTTAAACAGTTAAGCGTATCACATTGAATTTAATGTGGCTTTTCTTAAAACCCAAGAATTGATCCGTGACGTAAAAGTTGCAATTTTTTTCCCTTAAACGCATTTCTTTCACAAAGAAATTGAATTTATTTCCCGAAGGATTGATTTCTCTCGAATCTCTTTTTGGAGACGGATTTACACATTACTTGTACACAGATTTTACACATATACTACAGCTGAGTTTTCTATTGTTGTGATTATCATGTACAAAATGCTTTTACAGCTGACAGACGTTCAAAAAAGGGGTTGATTCGTTTTTGCACATTTCTTACAGGCCAAAAAACATTGAATTTTAGTAGTTTTAGTAGAAATTCTTCGTGGTTGTAAGAAAAGCCACATAAATTCATCTGAATTTGACAGTTAACAGAAAAACTGTTAGCCCTACATTGGCTTACCCAACCTAAAGGAACAAAAACATGAAATGGGCGGTGTAAACGGATATCGAGTTTTTGAATTGGGACAGGTGACGTTTTCTCAGTTTCTCTTATTTTGTTTTTAATCCGTGGTTCACAGTTAACCCTCGATAGCACAATTGGCCCTAATCTGCCAAGATAGATAATAGGGTTTTACTACTGAATTGTGTTATTGTTCCTGTTGTAATTGCATTCAAGTACATAAGAAATTACACTGCTTTTCTGTTGGACAGTATAGAGTATTCGATTCCAACATCTACCGTTATATTTTTGGTTATAGTTACAATACAAGGAAATAAGAATCTTGAACATACAAAAGTGGATGTCTTCCCAGACATCGATTACTATGGATCATAGATGGACCAAGAAATTCTCAACGTGATGGTGTTCCGTGTGTTACACACGCAGACCATTACGTTGTGACAATACTCATCTACAGCATATTGCTAGGATTAAGGCGTGAGTATGAAATGAATTTTTTACATTTTACAAAATTCATCGCAAATAGAAATTACTGAAATACAAACACGCTTTAGATTCATCTTAGTTTACGTTACGTACCGTACCAAAGGTGAAATCGTGATAGCTTCATTGTGATAACATGTATTGAATTCGTATAGCTGAACTCGTAACGTCAGGCGAACCCAATGCTAAAGCGTGTTTGTGTTTCAGCCATGGTGGTTGGTAGTTGGTTTAAGGAGCGAGACACACCCACACAGGCTTTTCGAAACAATGAAGTAAACCTAGTCACTGAAGCTCAGGGAATTGTAGATCAAACACCACTTCCAGCAGCACTTTCATAATTACGAGTGAGCCGAGACAAAAAGAGTCAATGAAGAAGACACAATCCCAGCCCCCAGCATAGAAGAGGTAAAAAGAGCCACCCAAATTCTAAAATATTACAAGTCCTTCGGGTCGGATGGCTTTCCTGTGGAGGTTTTTAAATTTGGAGGAGGTGTTTTGATGTATCAGGTCATCAACAAAGTGTGGGCGGAAGAATGCATGCCCGCTGACTGGTCTACAAGCTCCGTACAAAAAAGGCAATCCTATGTCATGCAAAAACTACAGAGGCATATCCTGGTAAATGTTGCATACAAAATCCAATTCAACGTACTCTGTGAGCATCTTAAACCGTTCTGCAACACAATAATCGACACCAGTGATAGACCAAATATTCACACTGAGGAAGATCCTAGAAAAGACCAACGAATTTCAAGTCGAAACCCACCATCTTTTCATCGACTTGAAGCTGCTTATGATAGCATCCATCGCCAAGAGCTTATGATGGCGATGTATGAATTCGGGATGCCAAAAAAACTGATCCACCTGTGCCGCATAACGCTAAAAAATACGCAGTGCAGTGTGCAAATGCTCATACGTGTATAGGAGATGCGCTGTCACGTGATTTCTTCAACATATTCCTAGAGCAGATTGTGCACAACGCAGGTGTGAGCACGAAAAACACTATCGTCAACAAATGAACCCAGCCTAAGTATGCGGACGGCATAAGCATCATCGGTCAATCGAAGAAAGCTGTGCTTGAGGCCTTCATAGCGATTGAAGAACAGGCGATACTCGTTGGTCTTGAAGTGAATGAAGACAAAACAAAGTACATGCTAACAACAAACAAAAGAACATCTGTCCACCGCATAGGACAAAACGTCACCGTGGGTAGCAGCAATTTCGAGGTAGATAGGAGTTCACTTAACGTGGAACAAACATCAATCCCCCAAACTACACCTTAGTGGAGATCCGAAGAATTACCCTAGCGAACCGCTGCTGCTGCGGTTTGGCAAAACAACTGGGTTCAAAACTCCTCACTCGAAAGATAAAGTGTCTACTGTACAAAACTTTGATTTTACCAGTCCTACTCTACGGGGCGGCGGCGCACAGTGTGACAATTCACTAATCTAGCGGAATTTAACTATAAAAATTACTTTCAAGAATCAATGCAAAAACCGGTTTTATGTGCAGCTAATACCTTGTACTTAGTAAATATAAATAAATTTTTAGGTTACGGTTAGGCAAAAAAACAGAAATTGATCGCGTCGAGTGTTGGAAGAGAAGTAAAAAAGGAACTGATTCTTGGCACTTTCGAAAGAAAAATTCCTCGACGAATTTTCGGTCCCGTATGCGACGATGGCGAATGGAGAAGAAGGTTCAAGCGCAAACTGTAGGTACGAACTGTAACAAGATGTGGATGTAGTGCTGAGAGCCAAGAAAAGACTACTACATTGGCTCGGCCACAAGATCTTGTATACACTCAACTCATATTTGTGAAGAAAAAAGAATGAAAAATGAATATTATTTTTTCGTTTTGTTTCATTTTTTCGAATCTTTGTGTATCCTTATTGTTGTGAAACATACCTATCATATTAAAGTGATCGAACAAACCCAAGACATTTGTAATACTATTAACGAACATATCGAATAAAGACCATTGTCGTTTTACCCAGTCACATGAAAGCACGCATTTTCAATCTCATAAGACGCAAAACATAAGAAAACATGGTGGCAGCGGAAAACTAAAAATTATTAAAAGAAAAAGCTTTATAAAATTAAAGAAACAAAAAAGATATAAATAATTGCTATACAGAAGGTACGTTTTTTTTTTTTTTTTCTTTTTTACTTTATTATCGAAGCACATGCATCGTGCTTTGCTTCGTTAACATAAAAGGCAAGCAATCAAAATGGCGCTTCCAACGCCATCACCAATTTCTTGGGGCAATGAAGGGAAATTGGAGGAATTTCAAAAATTTCGAGCAGCATTCGAAAACTACGAGATTGCAACCGGCTTGGACGAAAAAACCGAAAAAGTACGAGTAGCAAGTCTTTTAACTTGTATTGGTGCAGAAGGAGTGCATCTCATCAATACTTTGCCGCTTACTACAGCAGAAAAAGCAACGACGAAAGGTATTTGCGATGGCATCGAAGCACACCTTAAGCCTCTAACAAATACAATTTTTGAACGCTATGTATTTAATACGGCTTTACAAAAAGAAGAAGAATCAATTGAAGATTTCATTTTTCGTCTGAGAGAACTGGTCAGAACATGCGAATACGGTCCCCTTGAAAACGAGTTTGTCAGGGACAGAATTGTTGTAGGCATTCATGATAAACGTTTGCGACGTAAAATGCTAGATACAAAAGAGCTTACCCTAACCACAGCAATCAATCTTTGCAAACAAGCAGCAACAACCGACATGCACCTCGACCGCATAGATCAAGCTACGCAGGAAGTAGTTATTAGCAAAATTACTCACAAAACCGAAAAAATGCTCAACAAATGCTACTACTGCGGTGGAACTCATTTACAAAACAAAAGTGCATGCCCAGCATACGGCGAAAAATGTTCTGCTTGTGGTAAAATGAATCACTTTAAAAAAATGTGCAAATCCACCAAAGAAGTCATAACGGAATTTGAAAAGAAAAACAATGGTAAGCGTCATAGAAACAAGAAAATACTGACAGCTCAAGAAGAAGATTCTAGTGACGACTCATCAACAGAATACGTAACAACAGTACACGAACCAAACGACAGGAAAGGCAAAATAACAACTAAACTATGCTTCATCATCGACAAAAATAAGTTGCACACGACATGCCAACTGGACACAGGAGCTTCAATTAATGTTATGGGTATATCGCATTTACAAAAAATCACTGGCAAGGAAAACCCAAAGCTCAAACCATCAAATGTGAGACTCAAATCCTTTGGTGGAACAATAATTAAACCAATTGGTACAGCAGGCGTCAAATGCGAACACGAAGGTATAATTCGAAATCTATTATTTCAAATAGTCTCATTTGAGCAGCAGCCTTTACTGTCAGCAAACACATGCAATGTTTTGAACCTTATCACAATTCAAAAGATAGAACAAGTTCAGACAACAGAACACACAAAACAAAAATTCGAACGAGAAATCCTAGAAAAATACAAAGACGTATTTGAAGGCGATGGTAAAATGCCAGGAGAAATCACACTATCTATAGATCCAAATATAAAACCTGTGAAACAAAAGCCAAGAAGAATTCCAGTGTTATTCAAAGATGATCTAAGAAAAGAGTTGAAAGATCTTGAAGACAGGGGCATTATAGAAGAAGTAAACGAACCGTCAGAGTGGATCTCAAACATAATTCTTGTAAAAAGAAAATCCAAGCTCAGAATTTGCCTTAATCCATACCATCTCAATCAAGCACTCATGCGTGAACACAACCAATCCACAACTATAGAAGAAATCTTACCGCACCTTTCAAAAGCAAAAGTATTTTCAACACTTGATGCAAAAAATGGCTATTGGCAGTGTCAACTAGACGAAAACTCAAGAAAACTTACGACATTCTGGACACCATTTGGGAGATATAGGTGGGTGAGAATGCCATTTGGAATTTCTCCAGCAACGGAAATTTATGAAAAGAAGCAAAGAGAAGTTTTGCACGGCTTACGAGGCATAGAACCATTAATGGACGACATTTTAGTGATCGGCAGCGGAGACACGCTGGAAGAAGCCGAAAGAGATCATGACAATAATCTAGAATGTCTACTTAAACGATGCAAAGACATGAATCTAAAACTTAATATTTCTAAAGCGAGAATTAAACTTGACAGTGTTCCGTTCTATGGTCATTTACTGACTTCAAGCGGTTTAAAACCAGATCCTTCCAAGGTACAAGCTATTTTAAACCTTAAAGCACCACAAAACGCGACAGAAGCCCAAAGTTTGATAGGATTTTGTGTATATTTGGCAAAATTTTTACCGAAACTATCAACAATAATAGAACCTATCCGAAGAATCTCGAAAAACGAAGAAGAATTTATATGGGGAAAACAGCAAAAGGAAGCATTCAATGCAATCAAAGAGCTAGTTACTCAGCAACCTGCACTTAAATTTTTTGACTCAACCAAACCAATCACCATACAATGCGATGCCAGCGGAACAGGACTAGGAGCAACCCTCCTGCAAGAAGGACAACCAGTCATGTATGCATCTAGAGCACTGACATTCACCGAACAGCGATACGCGCAGATAGAAAAGGAATGTTTAGCAATTCTTTTCTCATGCAAACGATTCGACAAATATGTTTGTGGGAAAGACGAAATAATTGTTCAAACAGATCACAAGCCACTTCTTACCATTTTCAATAAGGACTTAATGAAGGCATCACGAAGAATACAGAGAATGCTCCTAAGTTTGCAACGATATCACATCATACTCAATTATGTTGAAGGAAAACATATGCATATCGCAGATCTTCTCTCAAGGTACGTTGACTACACTGAAAACTCTCCGGAAAAATCGGTTTATGAAGAAGAAGTATACAAAATCGACAAAGTGTTCAACGAAATCTCAGAAATCAACATCACGACCGAAATTGACTTAGACGACATACAGATTGAAGACATCCGAAACAAAACTGCAAACGACAGTACACTTAATACACTTAAGGAAAACTGCATTCGAGGATGGCCAGAAAACAAGAAGGATTTACCGATTGAGCTTTTACCATACTGGAGTTTTAGAGATGAAATCGTTTCTCAAAAAGGAATATTAATGAAAAGCAATCGCATCATAATTCCGACAATATTGAGAAAAGAAATGATAAAAAGAATTCATCTTGGGCATCCCGGAAGAGACCAATGCTACAGAAGAGCTCGCGATTCGGTATTTTGGCCAGGAATCAATGACCAAATCAGACAAGAAGTTTCTGCATGCGCAACATGTGCTGAGAACGCTGACAACCAACAGAAACAACCATTGCAAACAACCGAAATTCCAAAATTGCCGTTCGAGAGAGTAGCTATCGACATTTGTGAAGTTCAAGCAAAACACCAAAAGAAACACAATCTATTAGTCACCGTAGATTATTTCTCAGACTACATTGAAGTAGACTTTCTTTCTTCCTTAACAGCAACAAACGTCATCAACTGTTGCAAACGAAATTTCAGCAGACACGGAATCCCCAAAATTGTGGTATCAGACTGTGGACCACAATTCACGAGTCGAGAATTTCAACAATTCGCAAAAGATTGGAACTTCAAGCTTTCAATGTCATCACCATATCATCACCAAGCAAACGGTAAGGCAGAGTCAGCAGTGAAAATTATAAAAAAGATTTATGAACGCAGCATCAAATCGGGCGAAGACTTTTGGAAAGCACTTTGCGAACATCGAAACACATCCAAAACAGATTTACCAAGTCCAGCACAAAGACTTTTTGCAAGAAGACTCAGAACATCCATTCCAACAGCTAAATCCAATCTCATACCAGAAGTACAACAAAATATCCCAGCAATGATTCTAGAGAAGCGAGGAAAAATGAAAAAATATTTCGACCGAACAGCCAGAACATTACCATACATCGAAAACCGGACAAGACGTTTACTTCCAAAAGCAACCAGAATCTAACACAAATTGGTCATCAGGGCGAATAATTCAACACCTTTCATCGCGTTCAAGTATTGTAGAAAAAGATGGTACACAATACAGAAGAAACAACATCAACATAAGGCCAAGAACAGCGATCGAGAACCAAACTGCAGCGACATCAACACCAACTACGTCCAACGAAAAGGAAGTTCCGACCACTAAAAAGACGAGTCATGAAGATAAAACTGAAAACATCGACAACGATAAATATGATACTACAACACACGATGACCAAAATAATCAAGACCGAGAAAATCCGACAATTAACTTGGAGCAAAATAAATCCAATCAAATAACGTCATCGAAAAATATTCCCACTTCAGAACAAACAGCTGATACAATTGTCAATTCGACTGGAAGGACAACAAGAAAAAGAGTATTGCCAAGCAAGTATAAGGAATACGAATTATATAACTTTGTATATTCACAATAATATCAAAAATTATAATTGATTCACAATTAATGCTTAAGAATTTTTAAAAAAATTATTAATTTAAATTTTTTAACAAGTTCGATTATTCCAATTATTTAAGTTGTTAACAAGTTCGACCATCCTAATTTATTAACACTCAAACTCACTAAATAGAGATGAACACGATTTAACTTTGCATAATAACTAATAATCAAATGAACATCTAATATGTAAATGCAGAATCGATTTTTAGACTTTACATGTATTTGAGTTAATTTCATTTTTTTCGTTCAATTGGTCAGAATAAAAAAACAAACAAAGAATCATTTTTATTGTTAACAAGAAGGATGTTGTGAAACATACCTATCATATTAAAGTGATCGAACAAACCCAAGACATTTGTAATACTATTAACGAACATATCGAATAAAGACCATTGTCGTTTTACCCAGTCACATGAAAGCACGCATTTTCAATCTCATAAGACGCAAAACATAAGAAAACACTTATGAGGATTTTTTTGTTTGCCCTTATTTATCAAATCTCTCACCATGTCCCCCGTAAAAATGTGAAGGATCTTTCTGTACATTTTCAATTCATTCACAAAACTGAATGTTTTATGAAAATTAGTCTTCATTTTTTGTGAACAAAATCTGAACATTTACAAAAATGTTTGCTGGGTTGTGAATCATGAAGTTCTTTTCTCAAAATGGTTGTTCTGTTTCAAGCGCTTACCCTATTGTACAATCAATCAACACCCGTTCGAAAATGAAAGGAAGATCTGCTGACAATATAAATCGCATCCTGATTTATGCTTAAGGTCACGGAAAATTTCGCTCTTGTGATAATTGCCACCAAGAGAAGCGGAGACGAAAATTTTTAAAAACATTGCTGCTTTTCAAAGAAAATAAAAGAACAGTTAAATAGTTTTATTTGGGCAAAATTGTCAAAAGTATCACACCATAATTTATTGAATTATGACCTCTCTTGAATCTGGAGACATTCGACTCTGAGTTTTCAAGCGATGCCAAATCGGTTGGAAAAGAACATAAGCAAACTATTAGTTCTGCTGTGAAACATTTCAGGAAATATAACCGGTGGCCGTTCTTTCTCGGTTCGTTGACAATCGACACAAGACGGAGGATAAAATAAAAATTATCAGGGCTTCACTCTGATCAATGACTTACTTACTTACTTAAGGTGGCGCTACAGTCCGTTGTGGACTTGGGCCTCAATCAACAGTCTCTGCCAGCCAACTCGGTCCTTAGCTAGCCGTCTCCAGTTTTGCACTCCAAGTTGATTGAGGTCCTCTTCCACTTGAGTGCGCCACCTGAGTCGCGGTCTTCCTCTCCTCCTACGTCCCTCGGGAATAGTGTCGAAGGCTTTCCGGGCCGGAGCATTGGTGTCCATTCGCTCTAAATGACCGAGCCATCTGAGTCTCTGGACCTTGACCCTTCTGGCTAGGTCCATGTCGTTGTACAACCCGTAAAGTTCGCTGTTGTATCTTCTTCGCCATTCCCCTTCAATGCACACGGGGCCAAAGATGACCCGAAGAACTTTCCTCTCGAAACAGCCTAAGGCACTTTCATCCGATTTTGTCAAGGTCCATGCTTCTGCACCGTACAGCAGGACTGGGATGATGAGTGTGTTGTACAGTTTTACCTTAGTTGCTCGAGAGAGGGCTTTTCCACTCAATTGCTTTCTAAGCCCAAAGAAACAGCGATTAGCAAGAGTTATTCTTCGTCTGATCTCGGCGCTGGTGTTATTGCCCGTGTTTATAGCGGAGCCTAGGTAGACAAACTCCTTTACTACCTCGAAGTTGTATGCGTCTATTGTGACGTTCTGTGCGAGCCGTCGGTGTTGGGTGTCCTTCCTCGAAGACAGCATATACTTCGTTTTTCCCTCATTTACCGCTAAACCCATTTTTGCCGCTTCTGTCTCAATTCTCACAAAGGCGCCATTGACATCACGCTGTGTTCTTCCCATTCCCATCAATATCATCGGCGTACGCGAGAAGTTGAACAGATTTTTGGAAGATAGTGCCTCTAGTGTTGACGTTTGAGTTCTGCACTATCTTCTCAAGAACGATGTTAAAGGTAACTCACGACAGTGCATCGCCTTGTCTGAATCCTTTTTTGACGTCGAAAGATTCCGTAAGCTCGTTGCCAACCTTGATGGAGCAGCGTGAGTTCTCCATCGTCATTTTGCACAAGCGAACGAGCTTGGCAGGGACGCCAAAACTAGACATAGCTTTGTACAGTTCGTCTCTGTAGATGCTGTCATACGCGGCCTTAAAATCGATGAAAAGGTGGTGGGTATCGATTTGGAGTTCATAGTTCTTTTCCAGGATCTGCCGTAACGTAAAAATTTGGTCGACGGTTGACCTTCCTGGCCTGAAGTCACATTGATAAGGACCAATCAGATTGTTGACGAAAGGCTGCAGACGTCCACATATTACGGCAGAGAGGATCTTGCAGGCGATGTTAAGTAGACTGATTCCTCTGTAGTTGGCGCAGTTTAGAGGATCTCCCTTTTTCTGATCAATGACATGTTCGTCAAAATGCAGGCCCAAAATCCACCCCTCCCTAAGAATGAATAAACCAACGAAAACATCAAAACCACAAAACAAACAAAATCATTTCATAATAAAAACAAAACAGTAAACGTTGAGTTCATCTAAACCCACAACGGCTAGCAAACAAAAATTAAAATTCTAGAGCCGTCGCGTCGCATCATCACCATCGACCTCAATGGTACAGTGAATGTACCTAAAAGTCGTAGACTTGATTTTAAATTGGATAATCGTTGCATTGTCGTACAACTTAAATTTGATTAAATCAAGCCATCCACCCCCGGAAAGGGGATACAAAAAAATTATTAACAAAATCCAAGTAGAAAGACCCCTAGAAACGTCTACAGAAAATTCAGTATTCATCAGCGGTCGATTCGGTTCGGTTCTATTAACATTTCGCTTAAGAAACGACTTTCCTATAAACGGTTGGATTTTCTATATACTTTGGAATAAAATAACGGTTCCAGCATAGTTTCATATTGGATATCTAGAAAAAGGTACACTCCTTGATATAATTTACGGATACACTTAAATATTATTTTTTGGGGAAGCAAGAAGCTTACAATTCAAAGCCAAGTCATGATTCTTGATTTTTAAATATTATTGGATTTTTGCAAAATTGAGTACCTGCATCCGGTTTCTTTGATGAAATTATTAAATATGCATTTTAGTTTGACTGTTCTTTGTAGAAGAATGCATATGTGTATGTTTTACTGTCTTACGATTGAATTAATTTCCGTGTGATGTTTAAAAAATATAGTATCCCCCGCCAAGAAAAAAAAATAAATAATAAATAAACCCATTTACGTGGAACATTTGAAGAAGGTTTAGAGGATTCAGTCGTTTTTTTTTTCTCTTTTTGCAACAAATAAATAATAAAAAGGTACAAATTTTAAAGTAAAAAAACCGAGTGTGTGTCGTTAAATCTACGCACAAAAGCTATATACATCGGGATATTGGTTTAAATCTGTAAAGGACAGACATGTAGAACAAGCGGAAGCACCTACCAACAAATTCATTTATTAATCTTGCCCATCCCCTCAGGCAGAGTTACTAGCTTCTAGTGTACAGAGCGTAAGGAATCTCACCAGTACCAACTGTACAGTGGTAGTTGATCCACATTAAGCTTTAGTCTTGGATAAGACTACGCGTTAGAGTTGGCTTGTCCATGATCAGCATCACATAATACTTTTAGTTGGTCTTGGTTCTTCGCTTGATATCTTACTTACTTACTTATGGTGACGCTACAGTCTAGGTCGGACCAGGGCCCAACAACATTCTCCAGCCAGCCCGGTCCCTAGCTAGCAGTCTCTAGTTTCACACGCCAAATGGGTTCAGGTCTGCTACCACCCTTCCGGGTTGGATTCGAAGACTCTACGAGCCGGAGCATTATTTTCCATTCGCTCAACATGACCCAACCATCTAAGTCGTTGGACCTTTACTTTTCTGGCTAGGTCAGTGTCGCTGTACAGCTCGTACAGTTCTTGGTTGAATCTTCG
Organism: Sphaerophoria rueppellii; assembly: GCA_920937365.1. Taxonomy (NCBI): domain Eukaryota; kingdom Metazoa; phylum Arthropoda; class Insecta; order Diptera; family Syrphidae; genus Sphaerophoria; species Sphaerophoria rueppellii. Next base: position 31,638,519 of record CAKKXW010000003.1, on the reverse strand, counting down.
TCTCCATTCTCCATTAACGCAGACAGGACCAAAAATCACTCGAAGAATTTTTCTCTCAAAGCAGCCCAAAGCGTTTTCATCAGATGTTGCCATGGTCCATGTCTCTGCACCATACATGAGGACCGGGATGATGAGGGTTTTGTAGAGTGTCACTTTAGTTGCTCGGGAGAGGACTTTACTACTCAATTGCCTTCTAAGTCCAAAGAAGCAGCGATTGGCAAGAGTGATTCTTCGTTTGATTTCAGCGCTGGTGTTGTTGTCTGAGTTGATAGCGGATCCCAGGTAGACAAAGTCCTTAACTACCTCGAAGTTAAATCTGTCTATGTTGACGTTTGCTCCAAGACGTCGATGTTGGTAGTCCTTTCTTGTCGACAGCATTAACTTGGTCTTGCCCTCGTTAACCGCTAGACCCATCTTCCTGGCCTCCGTCTCAAGGCTCACAAACGCTCCACTGACATCACGCTGTATTCTTCCAATTATGTCAATGTCGTCTGCGTATCCTAGTAGCTGGACGGACTTTTGAAAGATTGTGCCTCTGATATTGACGTTGCAGCTTTGCACAATCTTTTCAAGAACGATGTTCAAGAAATCGCATGACAACGTATCGCCTTGTCTAAAACCTTTTTTGACATCAAAAGCGTCCGTTAAGTTCTTTCCTTCCGACCATGAAGGGACAGCGTGAATTATCCATTGTCATCTTACACAGACGGATGAGTTTTTCTAGGATGCCAAAACTAGACATTGTTCTATATAGTTGGTCTCTATAGACGCTGTCCTACGCGGCCTTGAAATCGATTAAAAGGTGGTAGGTATCGATTTGAAGTTCCTGGGTCTTCTCCAAGATCTGCCGTACGGTGAATATTTGATCGATGGTGGACTTTCTGGGTCTGAAACCACACTGATAAGGACCTTCCAGGTTGTTGACGAAGGGCTTCAAACGTTCACATAGCACGGCAGACAAGATCTTATAGGCGATGTTAAGGAGACATACCTTTGTAGTTGGTGCAGTTGAGGATCGGGCATACGATGCTGAGGCTCAATTCATCGGGCATGCTTTCCTCCGACAAAATTTTCCAGATGAGCTAGTGCGTGCTCCTAACCAAATCATCTCCAGCTGCTTTGTACAGTTCGGCGGCTAGCCCGCCTGCTCCAGCGGCTTTGTTCGACTTTTGTTTAAATATCGCTATCTTCACTTCGTCCATGTCGGGTGGGTGGAATTGTTGGCCTTCTGCACCCAAATTGTATGGTTCTGTATTGCTGACGGAGTTTTGGTCGTCATCGCCATTATACAGCTTGGAAAAGTGGTCTTTCCATATCCTCAGCACTGACTGCGGTTATACTACGATGGCTTCAGTTCGGGGTGTATAAGCCCTGGAGGTTCGTTTCACCTTTTTGTAGAACTTTCGAACCTCGCTCCTTTTGTGACATCCCTCTATCTCCTCGATCATGCGCTTCTCATGCTCCCTTTTTCCATGCTCCTCTCTCCATTTCTGCTCGTAGAGCTCACGAGCTGCTCGTGTCTTTCTTTGCAGCGCCGCTTTGTATGCCTCTTGTTTAGCTGCATGTGCTCGCCAGCATTCATCGTCAAACCAGGGGCTTCGTTGTGGTGGTTGTGTAAACCCTAGCACTTCAGAGGCGGCATCTCTGATGGCCGCTTGGCAATATTTTGAAAAGCGTTTTGAGACACTGTTTGATTTGAGCACTTCACTGATTGATTTGAGCCCATTCAATCTGTTAGCACCTTATGTTCAGCGCTGTGTCCAACGTGTACTCTGATGTTTGAGCCAAACACCTTAAACTTGGGATCAGCTCCATGAGACTCCATTGAAAATTCATCTTTATTTGTCCAATCTTGATGGGATTTGCCCATTTAAACCTTATGACCAGGTTTTTGGCTCATAGAAATGTTTTCCACGTGTAGTACCCGTGGCGTCGGCTTGAAACGAACTCCTTCGATTATTGCTGTCAAAATCAGAAACAATGTACATTGATTTACGAACTGATAGAGTACGTGACTTGAAGAGGTAAACAAGTAGTTCAGGAAATGTCGAAAGGTTAACTCCTTTAACAGCGCAACAACACCAACACAAATTAGAAACTAATCGTCTCTTCCTGAACCAAAAAAAAAGAAAAAGTTATGAGTAAAAACAAAAACAGTTTAATATTTATAACTCCAATAAAAATAAATACATAAATAAGTACACATTTACAGTAATCGTGATACAAGTAACCTTAAACTAAATGGCCTTTCCCTGTAAACAGTTAACATGGCATAACAACAATAATACTCTATTCTTGACATTTTCTAATACAATTATCTCATGACATCGACGTTGAAAATTCTTTCGAAGTCTTGTCATTTTTGACACCACAAATTCGTCCCAAATAACCAGTCCACATACTCCTGGTCACCGGATCCAAGAGAATAAAATACACAAACAACACGAATCCTTGAATTGTTGCCGTTATCGAAAACAGATACGAGAAAACTATACCCGCTTTCATCGTTGTCAAAAGACCAAAAATCCAAGTGAATCCGAGCAAAAAGAACAGCAAGACTGACAGTCTAATTTGTGAAATTGCCATTCGTTTGTCATTGTGCCTTATTGACACATCAGGCCCGTGTACAATGTTATAGATGACAGCAATGAAGATAACCAGATTACCGACAATCGCTAGTGCAACGGGCAAAATTATTCCAAGATAAAGTGATCTCCCGTTGGATAACAGATTGCTGAGGGAGAGCTCTCACGTGGAATGTATGACTGTCGATCAAGCAGCACAACTAGAAGTACCGGTATCAATGGCACTCCCCAGCCAATGCAGAACGATTTGATGAAGAACCGCTTCGGACGACTGTTCCCAAAGACTTTGACATATCTCTTGAACTGTAAATAGGCAATGATCATCATCCAGCAGAACTGAACCAGCACCGAGTACTGCAGACAGGCCCCCAAGGCCACACAGCTTGAGAATATGTGATTTTCGATAAGATGAGAAGTGTAATCCTCGGTGTTGACAAAGCAAAATAGGATCATCTGAAGAGCAATAGCCAGAGATAGTTGAAGGAGAACTTTCGAAGAAGCCTTTTCGCGCCATGTTTGAAACGTCACAGCTGTTATGAAGATACCCACTATTCCGATCAAGGACAGGGAACAGCCCATGAGAGTGATAATATCCAATGCTTCGCGATGGATGTCTGTGATCAACACGATGTCGGAGGCAACTGTCAAATTGTAGTACCCTCCAATGAGCAGCGCAAATGGCGTCAGATGGGAACACCCACACCAAATCAAATTGTTATCACTTTGCGATCGTCCCAAAAACACCAGTCCGTCCTTAGCCCAGGTATTGTAGTTCCAATACCTGCAGCTGGTCTCTGTCTCGTTATCATCGAACGGCGATTTCATGATCAGTGGCAGAAGCTCTGGTAGATCACGATCATGTCCGGGTATTGATACCGAAACGATCTTGTTGAAGACCTTCTTATCTGTAATGTCACGATCCTCTTGAAACAACCTATCATTGGTGAAGATCTTTATCACAATTCGAGGATCGGGAAGATCTGCCGTGGTCACGTTCTTAGCCAGACTTGAAATCTCATCCAATCGATCGAGCAGTATCTCCGGTACAAATGTGGCCAACTGAAGATCATCTTCTTCGTCCAGCAGTTCATCGATTGACTGATTTGAATGGAGAAATCTGTAGTAGTTGTTGTCTTCAAATATTCCACGATAAATGGGCTTTTCACTGCTCGACTTGTACAGTGCCAACCCGCTGATATTCGCCACGTTGGGATCTATCACAAAAACAATCAGTTTAGGTGTTATCCGGACCACAACCCCATCACGATAGTTGATGCTCTCAATCAGTTCATTTTCATCATCTCTCAATTCGACTACATCATCAACATCGCGATCATTCTTGGTGCCTGTCACCATTTGCGTCTGTTGTTGGGGCTGATGGGGTGCTGTTGAAACCTCATCAATTAGACTCTCAAAAGCGTCAAGCAGGATGTTTGTTGAATTCAATCTAATTGATGGTTTTATAACATCTACATTGACTTTCATTAGATAATTGTAAATGCTTATAATGTCACTTGTAGTGGCTTTTGTTAAGCTTTCAATGTTGAATGTTGACAGCGAAAACGAACTAGTTGTTGTTGTATTCACAATCATTGACCTCAACGCGATCACTTTGGCAGAAATACTTCGTAGAATTCGACCCAGGTAGAACAGATCAGCTGGAATGAGATGATTGACATTCTTTTGGATCATAGACTTGATGTCTTTCATTGCCTTTTCGGGATCTTTGTTGGGACGTTTCGAATGATCAATTTCGAAGAGGTGATTTGTGATCAGTTTGGGTGGAATTTTTTGTATGCACTTTATTGCCTTGTCATCGATATTTTCCCACATGGCTCCGTATAGGAAGTCTCCAATGCATCGTCTAGCTATTGGTAGGCCGTTTGATTGCAAACATAGTTCTTTGGTTGTCGAAGTTTCGCCAAGCACAGCGGTGGCCCACTGATTGTTCGAGTTGTCGGCAACGGCTCGGGAAAACAAAACTCTGTACTATTCACCCACCATGAACTGTTGACATTGTTCAGTTTCAACAAGTCACTCAACAGATTGCGAATTGTCATTCTAACCGAAGTGTCATGGCGGATACCTCGTTGATCTTCTTCTTCGTCATCTTCTTCGCTGCTATCTTCGTCACTATCATCAACTGCTGAGTGTTTCAATGAAGCCGAAACATGACACAGGACCGAAATGTTTTGGAAATCATCGTCGATCGACTTAATACCCATCACTCGCACATTGTGGATTTTTAGATCTTTGAAAAGATCACTCTGATCGTGGGCATCAGCAATGGCTTCGAGAGTCTTCTGAGCTTGCTTCCCAAACTCCTTCATATTGCTATGAACTTCGTGGCAGAGCTGCTCCTCGCATGGCATATCGAAGAACATGGTGAATATGTGACCCTTGTGTTTCTTGGTTGCAACGATCTTGTTCGATCGCACCAGAGTAAAATTGTAAGCCCAATGCGCTTCACACCAATAATATCCCGGACCATCGCCATAAAGCTTCAGCTCGTACATTGTCTTAGTTCGATCGGGATTTTCCCAAATCACATCTTTGATCTTCACCGATCGTAGCGCCTCATAATCAGCATTCGTAAAACACTTGATCCCATGCTCATCCTCGTCCAGCCTCCATATTGAATTCCCATTATAAACTGTCAGTACAATTCCATCTATGTCAGGGTCGAATTTGAGGAACATTTCCACGAATTGCGACGGCATCGGATCACTTATCACCTCAACACCCAAATACCTAACCGATCGATAGCCAAGTCCCAATTTCAATTTCTCCTTCGTGTTCATCAACAAATTGTATCTTACGCCATCGATATGTACCGGACTCATGAGAAAATATTCACTTTCGTCATAGTCGATCATATTGAAGATCTGACGTATGGCATTGCGGTTGCCAAAATACTCGCCGGTACTCAATTGCCTGGCACCTTGATGTGGTTCGACATCCCACTCGATGCCATAGCAGATGTTTGGCTTATAGCTCAGTGCTCCATAATTTTGTGGACACAATGATTTTATCGCTAAATTTTTACTCTTAAATATACACACCGAATGATGCTGTTCGCGACAGTGACTCATCTCAAAAACAGGTATCGGATTAACGGTGGCAATTAAACAACTCTTATCAGAAAGCTCATTGTATTCGACTTTGGTGAATTGCTCACCCCAATCTTTACCTGGGAGCTTCCATATCAGTGGATTATATCTGTTTCCGTTTGCCCGCTGAACTGGCACCCAAAAGGCTCGAATATTATGCTCATGTGATCGTAAATACTTGTAGATCGCATCACGTTCGTTGTTGTTCAGATCGAAGACAGTTGCATCGGACCCCAGGCACAGGCGATCACTCCATTCGACGGTCTCATTGGATATTTGCACACACAAGGGTCGATCAGATCGATGACGTGTTGGGATCTCGATCAGATCTTCCGGACAAACATGATGATCGTTGACGAAATTCTCGGGTGCATGATCGCATTTGGGTGAGTTCTTTGGCATCCATTGGCCGGTGAGTGTTGTACATTTTCGCATGATGATTGTTCCGTTTTGGTGCAAACATGGCGGTTCGGATATCACAAAATCTGTTTCGCTATTCTTTGAATGTCTCCACGTAAATACTTGACCATTTTGCATTGTTATCTCTTTATTGCACGCGGTGTAGGGGACCTAACGGTAAAGAAAAACGTTTAGTTTGCTATTTTCTGTTTTTTTTAATTAAACATTCCATACACTGGGATCCCTAGGTGCTGATATCACCGCCACTGGCGGCGCTGTGATCAGCATGATCGGAATCACTAACGTCACCAATCCAAACAAATCAATAGCACATTCCATGATAAGATCAGCCCGATAGAGAAAAAATAACACAAAATTTCAAAGCAAGATCGAAAATCTAAACAAAAAGTATCAGCCGCACGATGCGGATCTAACTTCTTCACAAGATCTTCACTATGATCTTCCGGTTTGGACAGCAACACGAAAAAAAAACCAAAGAAAATAAACAATCGATTTGCGATCCCTGTGATGAGATCGATCACAGTGGAAGAACTTAACGATGTAAGACCACGAAACTGAGTGCTCGGGGTTGAATTATTCGAAATATGTTCGAGGCAGAGGCAAATCAGTATTTTTCTCAACAGATTTGAGCACTGTGAGATTGAAAATTAATTTAAATTCTCTGTTTGCTTGAGAATAGAGATGGCAGAGAGTCATCTCTGGAAATCCTCGAGCTCGAACCTCGAGACATGAGAGCAAAATTGTATTTTGTAATTCGGTTCAATGCTTAATGGGAAAGTAAATGAAGCAAAAGCACACAATTTTGATTAGGTTGTTAGATGGGAGATAAGCAGAATAATTGCGCTCGAGATCGTTGCCGAGTGCTTGTTATCTGCAGTGCGGACAAAAACACACGAAAAGTTCTACCTTAGCATCTGACTCTCTCAAGGTGCTTAGAGGTTGGTATTTTTATGCAAATGCGCGCATTTTGTTGTGAACAGATTTGCTGTTCTTATCATAGTTCAAACACATTTTATATAGTTGAATGAAGAACAAAACAAATAAACAAAACAAAAAAGTGTACGTTGAAATGGGATGGAGGTGGGTCGGTTTAAGATGTGGCAGGGCCGTATTCGGTTTGGTAAATTCTGGGCGCAGCGTATTTTAACTCTCACAGTTTTATTTTTTCTTGCTCGATTGAACAGCAAAAGAACATTGGCTAGCTTACTTACTTACTATCTTAAGGTGGCGCTACAGTCCGTTGTGGACTTGGGCCTCAATCAACAGTTTCCGCCAGCTAGCTTGGTCCCTAGCTAGCTGTCTCCAGTTTTGCACTCCAAGTTGATTGAGGTCTTCACTTTTCATACACTTGTGCACCACCTGAGTCGCGGACTTCCTCTCTTTCTAAATATGTCCCTTGGAATAGACTTTCCAAGCCGGAGCATTGGTGTCCATACGTTCTAAATGACCGAGCCATCTGAGTCTCTGGATCTTGACCCTTCTGGCTTGGTCCATGTCGTTGTACAACCCGTAAAGTTCGCTGTTATTATCTTCTTCGCAATTCCCCTTCTTTCTCTCGTAACAGCCTAAGGAACTTTCATCCGTTTTTGTCAAGATCTATACTTCTGCACCATAAAGCAGAACTGGGATGATGAGGGTGTTGTACAATTTTACCTTAGATGCTCGAGAGAGGGCTTTTCCACTCAATTGCTATCTAAGCCCAAAGAAACAGCGATTAGCAGGAGTTATTCTTCATCTGATCTCGGCGCTGGTGTTATTGCCCGTGTTTATAGCGGAGCCTAGGTAGACAAACTCCTCTACTACCTCGAAGTTGTATGCGTCTATTGTGACGTTCTGTCCGAGCCGTCGGTGTTGGGTGTCCTTCCTCGAAGACAGCATATACTTCGTTTTTCCCTCATTTACCGCTAAACCCATTTTTGCCGCTTCTGTCTCAATTCTCACAAAGGCGCCATTGACATCATGCTGTGTTCTTCCCATTCCCATCAATATCATCGAGTATGCAAGAAGTTGAACAGACTTTTGGAAGATAGTTCCTACGGAAAGATTCCGTAAGCTCGTTGCCAACCTTAATGGAGCAGAGTGAGTTCTCCATCCTCATTTTCCACAAGCGACCGAGCTTGGCAGGGATGCCAAAACTAGACAAAGCATTATACAGTTTGTCTCCGTAAACGGCCTTAAAATCGATGAAAAGAAGGTCGGTATCGATTAGGAGTTCACAGGGCTTTTCCAGGATCTGCCGCAAAGTGAAAATTTGGTCGACCAAACATTGCCTAGCTACCAGAGTCCAAAGTCAAAGAAGCTTGACAAAAGGCTAACAAAGTTGCGCTTAAAACCAACTTCTCCGTAAAAAAGGAGATGTTGGGCTCCAGCTCATCGAAATGGCAGAAGAATTGCCTTCACCTTTAACTAAATTCAATGTTGTGTGTTCCTAGTCTAAGGACATATCGCCCATCAGATTGTTGACAAAATGCTTCAGGTGTTCTCATGTTGTTGAGGAGAAGATCTTTAAAGCGATGTTAAGGAGGTTGATTCTTCTGTAGTTGTCGCAGGATCTGGGTTCCATTCATCGGGCCTGCATTCTCCCGAGCATATTCTTAAGAAGAGTTGGTGCATATTCTTTTCTAGAGTCGTTGCCTGCTGCTTTGAACAACTTAGCACCTAGACCATCTCTTCCAACGGCTTTGTTGGAACTCAACCTTGATATTACCGATTTCACTTCGTCTAGGGAGGGTTCATGGAATTATTGGCTATCGTGCGTCGTTTCCAAGGAATGGCCCCTGCTTGACAGCGGGATTCTGTTCGTGGTCACCATTATACAGTCTTTCAAACTCTCAGCATTGACTGCGATTCTACTATGATGTTCCCATGTTCATCTCTGCAGGCATCGGTTCTTGCTCAATGGCCTTTTGTAGTTATTTTACCTTCCGGGAAATATTCCCAACTTCATTCCTCTGAAACCTGGTTGTGAAGCCCTTTTTCCCGCATTAAATTCGATTCCTTGTTGCTGCTTTGTTACGAGACGCAACCACAACCATCCACCTTCTCTACTACACAACGTTAAGTAAAACGAATAGGACCAATCTCAGCCATCACCTTTTGGAATAGTTCCTGTAGCTAGAAAAATGCTTACCTACTTATGAGAAGAAAAAAGCCCTTTTAAGTGACAAGACTGGATTAAATGTAAGCCAATCGATGGCCCCAAACTAGAAGCGCCCTTCAACAAACAATACCCTTGAGAACGGCCATGTTTCCTGTACCAATGTGTAAGGTTTCAATCGATACTCAAATAGTAATAACATTTCTAAAACATCTCTACATCTCTATCTACGGATGTATCTGTACGTTTGTACTGTGCTCTGTGCATATTATATTCCTCTTTGTTTAAAAAGAAATATTATTTCTCAATTTACTTACGATAAACGTTCAAAAGATACAACAGATGGTAAGCGATGATGATCGGTCCGTGGACTCACCTATCACTTGAATTTGAATTTCAAAACAATCTCGCACTCAGCAGTATCAGAAGGTAACATCATCCGCAAAGAACAACTACTTATTGTTGATTTAAGTCTCTGCCGTTTAGAACAATTTCTATTGTTTTATAATTAGAAGTTGTTTTTGTTATATTCATAACATAACTTATTGGTTTTGAAGATTCGACGTGAGACGTAGTATTAGTTGTTGTAGCTTATGTCATTTATGCCAAGCAGAAAAGAAAAAAAAAACAAAAACTGTGTAAATAATTAATTTTATGTTTACTTACGTTGTGGCACAAAGTAGCACTTAAATGACTTAACTAAGCTGAAAGTTAAGTGATTTCTAAATCGATAATAATGAAATTGGAATTTTCGTTTCGTAAGTTCAAATGGCAGGTGACGAAAACTCACCGATGAATGATTTGTCTTCAAACCTACTTTTTCCTTGTGATAATTAATGTCAATAATTAATAAACGTATCCATCAAATGGAAGACTTAACGTAAGAGTTATTAGTTGTTGAGTGGAAATTGGGGTTTTCGTCGGCTGTAGTTATTGTGAGTTAGCTCCATCCACACTATCCACTGTTTATCAATCAGAAGATTTAGCAAGCATTTTTCTTTGAGAAGACGCGGGTCAAAGTCTCGTTTATTTACAAAAAAAAAAAAATGTAGCTATATTGAATTGCTGCGTTATTTGTGTAGCCAATGGCACCGGAAGTTGACAGGACTTAAGTCAAAAGCTCTATATGACCTTACCATCAACTTCCAATGCTTTTGTACCTACAAATAGGCTATCCTAGAGCCAGTTTCTTACAATAGTAAAACAGCTGTAACTACAGTAGTAATTTCCGAACTTTGACAGTTGATAGTGGCTTCTTGTTGATTCTCAATCCGTTGAAAGAACATGTAGAGTATGATTCCAAGGACAAGAAATATTTGAATGCAAAGATGACAAGCCGTACGAACCGGAACTAGTGGCACTATACTTGATCTAATCTAAGTAATGTTGGCTTAGATCAGTGTTCAATTTGAGAACTAATTGATTTGGATTGTCCATGGGGCTGTCCATGGGGTAAGAGCGGAGCGGCTTACGGTGACTACTACCATGCAGCTAAGAGCTATGCGATCGCGAAACTTGTTTTCGCAGAAGGGCCTCCCGTGGTCGACAGGTCGGAGGGGAGTAGGCTGTTACTACTAATTACCCCCAACGAGGACGGCAGCGAATGAATTTCTTTTTTTGGAATCAACGGTGGCGTCCTCAGTTCCAGTTAGGCCGAACTACTTGGTGAACACCTTTACGGGCTACTTCGACTTATTTGAAGCCCAGGCCGTAAAAGGAGCGGTGTTTCCGGCTCTTGCGCTTGGAGTCACGTCAAGTTCCTTGTACCCCAGGTTTGCGGTTGTACGTGCGTCGGGGTGACATCCCGCCTACATAGAAAAACATTTAGTTGCGAAGCAACAATAGGCCTCGGAAACGAACGGATACACTGATGACGACCCAAGCAAATGTTTTAAGAATAACAAATTTCGGATGTGCACGTGTGTCTGCTACAAAGCAGACATTACAGCTATCCAGTAAATGCGATGGGATGGACCGGGCAAAAGGAGGATGAAATACTGCGACATTTACTGTGGAAACGGATTTGTCGTGGAAAGTAGACTCAGGCAAAAAGTCTTCAGCTTCAAATGTGTAAGCGAACGCATCACGACGACCCGAATCAAGGCTAAATTCGGCAACATTATCCTAATATAGGCGCATGCCCCCACAGAAGAGAAAAAGGACGACACGGGTTCTATGAGCTCCTCGATATGAGCAATATCCTAGCTATGACATTAAAATTGTCCTCGGCGATCTTAACGCAAAGCTGGGAAAAGGAGACATCTTTGGTGGAACAGTCGGAAAGTACAGCCTGCACGACACCACTTCCGATAACGGATTCAGGCTGATCGATTTTGCTGCGGGGCGAAATGTTATGGTAGCAAGCACCTGGTTCCCGCATCTCAATATCCTTAAATAAACATGAAGATCTCCCGATCAATCAACCGTCAACCAGATTGATTACACTGCGTTTGATGGAAGGCACTTTTCCGGCATTTTACATGATCGATCTTTCCGAGGAGCTAACATCGACTCAGACCACTACCCCGTCGTAGCCAAGTTAAAGCTACGAATATCCCGACAACTGCAAAGACAAGGTAATGCTGTAAGAAAATTCGACGTCGGATGGCTACTATCGCAAGAGATCGCCAGTTTCTTCTCTGATTGAGTGTCAAGTAACTTCTTAAAAACATTGCCTGAAAGAAGTTAAAGATGCCGTTTCTAAAGTGCTGAGTTTCACACAGCTACCAAAATGAAACCCCTGGTTTGACGAAGAATGCAGGCTGGCCCATGCAGCCAAGCAGGAGGCATACAAATCGGCGCTGCATAGAAGGAAAAAAGCTGGTCGTGAGCTCTGAGAAGAGAGGAACGCCGGCTTCTCACTTTCTCAGGAGAAAAAAGAGAGAACATGAGAAGCGTCAGATCGAGGATGTTGAGAGAGCCAACAGCGGGAATGAATTTCGGAGGTCTTATCGGAAGGTAAAACAGATGGCTCAAGGTCATCGAGCAAGAACCGATGCCTGCAGGGATAAAAAAGGGAACATCATAATAGAATCTCGGTCAATGCTGGGGATTTTGGAAAGACCACTTCTGTAGACTATAACGGCGACGACGAACAAATCCCCGCCGTCAGACAGGAGCCTTTCATCGGACCCGATGATAGTCAACAATTCCGTGAACCCGACCTAGAAGAAGTAGAAATGGCAATATCACGGCTGAAATCCAACAAAGCCGCTGGAGCAGATGGACTAGCTGCTGAGTTGTTCAAAGCAGCAGGCGATGAGCTAGATAGGAGCACGCACCAAATCATCTGCAAGATATGGTCAGAGGAATGCATGCCCGATGAATGGAACCTCAGCATTGTTTGCCCGATCCTGAAATAGGAGATCCTCTAAACTGCGCCTATAATAAGTCTACTAAACATCGCCTACAAGATCCTCTCTGTCGTAATATGTGAACGTCTGAAGCCTTTCGTCAACAATCTGATTGGTCCTTATCAATGTGGCTTCAGGCAAAGAAAGTCAACCATAGACCAAATTTTCGCGTTGCAACGGATCCCGCAAAAAACCTATGAACTCCAAATCGATACCCACCACCTTTTCATCGATTTTAAGGCCGCGTATGACAGCATCTAAGGAGACGAACTGTATAAAGCAATTTCTAGTTTTGGCATCCCTGACAACCTCGTTCGCTTGTGCAAAATGACGATGGAGAACTCTTGCTGCTCCATCAGGGTTAGCAACGAGCTTACGGAATCTTTCGATGTTAAAAAAGGATTCAGACATGGCGATGCACTGTCGTGCGATTTTTTAACATTGTTCTTGAGAAGATTGTGCAAAACTCCACCGTCAACGACAGAGGCACTATCTTCCACAAATCTGTTCAACTTCTCGCGTATACGTGAGATATAATTGGAAGAGCACAGCGTGATGTCATGGCGTCTTTGTGAGAATTGAGGCAGAAGCGGCATAAATAGGTTTAGCGGTAAATGAGGGAAAAACGAAGTATATGCTGTCTTCGAGGTAGTAGAGGAGTTTGTCTACCTGTCGAGCAACTAAGGTAAAATTGTACAACACCCTCATCATCCCAGTCCTGCTGTATGTTGCAGAAGCATGCACCTTGACAAAGTTGGATGAATGTGCCTTAGGCTGTTTCGAGAGGAAAATTCTTTGGGTCATCTATGGCCCCGTGTGCATTGATGGGGAATTGAGAAGAAGATGCGAACTTTTCGGGTTGTACAACGACATGGACCTAGCAAGAAGGGTCAAGGTCCAGAGACTCTGTTAGGTTGGTCATTTAGAGCGGATGGACACCAATGCTCTGGCCCGGAAAGCCTTCTACACTATTCCAGAGGGACGCAGAAGGAGACTAAGACCGCAACAGAGGTGGCGCACACAAGTGGGAGAGAACCTCAATCAACTTGGAGTGCAAAACTGGAGACAGCTAGCTAGTGACCAAGCTGACTGGCAGACATTGTTAATTGAGGCCTGAGTCCAAAACGGACTGCAGCGCCACCATATGTAAGAAAGAAAGTCATCTACTTTGTGTGATTTCTCTTCATACCTACACGTATATATGTTCCAACCTATGTTAGTGGATGATGAGTCGTAGGACTTGTGACCAGTCCTCCAAAATGTTTAACATCATATATCATCTCTACATTCTTCTATTTTCCGCTGGCCGGCAGACAAAACAAATAAAAATTTAACAAAACAAATAAGCTTTCGAGAAATAAATTATACATAATCTACAATTTATTCATAATTCGATTGAATGAATGAATAAAAGATTATAGAGAAACAAATTTCGTACGCACCATCATGTGTGCGGACAAAGCTATAACGAATAAATTTGGATACCATGCAATTGCTCCAATTTTCCTTATATCCCAAATTTCAAATCCAAGTTCAAGTTAAAACTATACAAACAGAAAAACAACAAACAGAAACGATGTTAATGACTCAATAGATCACGGAACGATTTATAAGATTTTAACGAGTTAATTGCTCTGCAAAACGGCTTTTTATTGCCTTTTGGCAGTGTTGCCATATCCATTAAACAACATTTCAAATTTCTCAATGTCAACTTTTTTTTCAGCTGTTTTATTTAGTTAAAAATTAAAAAAATAGATCGGCGCGACAGCTCTTGAAGGCCTAAGTGGCTTACTCTCATCATCAAGTCTCTAGGTGGTTGTGAAGAATTGAGGGGACCTACAATTTAACGCTGATTCCGAACGGCAAAGTTGAGAAGCACTTTTTCATGACAGATGATACCCTTGGAAGTTTTGTCAGTTCTTCGCAAGAGGCAGTGCCTGTGAAACATGAACTAAAAACTGTGAGCACGAGCAGGAATCGAACCCTCGACGTTCTGCTTAACAGCCAACGCACCTAACCACTAAGCAACGGACACTACTTCGTTAAAAAAACCATGGTTAAATTTAACCACTATTGTCATTTTTAAGACTGCTCCGCAGCTATTGTAGTTTTAACACATTTTATTCACCACGAGGTGTCAAAATTATACCAAACGTCAAGTTTTAACATATTTCTTAACGCAATTCGCACACGGCCTTATATAAAAAATGCATCCCAGGGCTACTGGCATCGAACTGTCAAAAGTGACAGCTTTGGTAGAAAATTCATACAATTTTGATAACAGTGACAGCTGTCACTTCTAACAAATTAACCAAATGACAGGTGAAACGAAATATTTTCGTACTCTCAGCAACCCTGCTGTCAATCAAACGTCACACCACCCCTGCAAACTAAATGCATCATATCATAAGTCAAGCCATTGCACTGCACACAGCACCCATCAAAATATGAATGCATAATAAAACAGTTAATTTTTTTGGCACCTTCGATATCACAAGTCGATCAGCATCACCATCAAAATCAAAATAAACAAAAGAGATCAATTTGGCAAGATTTTATTTATTGAAAAAAATATCGAAAATTAATAAAGAATAACAAATGCGTTTAACGTCTTCGTTCGTTGGCACAAAGTATAGGGTGTCTTTTATTTCTTTGGCAAAGGAAATTAACAGTTCTCAAAAATAGAAAACAAAAAGTCATGACGACCGCCCCTAACAACTTGATTTGCAAGTTCAATTTTTCCTTATCTTTTATCTGAAAAGAGAGATTATGCACAATACTTGCTCGCACGGGAATTCCCATGACGAGTGCCTCAGGGTACCCAGCTGGTCACCTTTGGAACAATGCTTACAAGTTTTCTCTGTTTACACCTTGGACAATGTGAAGACGAGCAGGGTGCAGTGGTGTAGATTTATTTCTAGACTGCACCAGCAGAGAACAGACGTCTAACTCCAATGATTTGTCAAGCTTTCAAAGGGCAATAAAAACGATTAAGCAATTACAAGCGATGATGATGATCAGATGTGTTGAGAATTTAATTTTGTTAAATGGGAATTGTTGTGTTTTATGGTGATAGTTTTATTGCTAATTGAAAAATAATTATGGCTTCATGTGCCAAAGTTGTGCAAGACAGTTTCAGTTTTGTTTGAACTCTGGCACGGATTTTGTAATACGAATTGGAAATTGACTTTTCTTCTTGTTACTTTCAACAAATTGCTGTTTACAACATTGTAAACAAAATGTAATTAAAACTCGTGAACACGTGGGGGAAATGCTAATGAATGAATTGTGGGGTTTATTTTTTCTTCTACTATTTCGAGAAGTATCTGTAAAAAGTACATGGCGCCCGGGAGAATTATCATTTATAATTGATTTGTCTAGTAAAAGGAATTGTCGATGTGGAGAAAAAACTACTTGAAGAGGTTATGATGATGAAGGACATGAAAAGTGGAGTGGGATGAACCAACAGCATTGACGAACTGAGGAATTCAATTTAGATTCTTTACATCAATTCACAATTACACAATTACAGTGAATTCACTATAGCTTAAAGTCAGCATATTCTCTGCTGAGCTTAGACCGGAGTCGCTTGTTCGATATTAAGCGTGGCTCATAGAGGTTCTTCGAAGTGTTCTTGAATACTTGTTGGAGTTGTTTAGATTTTGGCACCAACCAATCCATTTAGGATCTCAGTCTGATGCACAGCAGCTTTTCTTCGGAACGGTCCATCGCATGCATTCTCCAGTCGCCAAATACAAGTACTCTGGCATCCGAACTCACTTGGTCCTTGTACCGGAGGTTCGGTCTTTCTGATCGTCTTGAACCTGATGGTTGCGAAGAGAAGACCGTCAGGTGGAGCCTTGTCGTCCATTCGCTCGATGAAACCGAGCCAATGTAGTCGTTTTTTCTTGGCTTTCTGGGCTACATCCACTTCTTGGTAAGGCTACAGCTCGTACAGTTCGCGGTTGAACCTTCTTTTTCATCCGCCACCACTGTGTACATTACCGAAAATCCTTCGAAGAATTCTTCTTTCTTCTTATCGTCTAGCACTCGGCGAGGTAGAGCAGGACTGCTTAAATAAAAGTCTTACATAGTAGGCACTTTGTCTTCGAATGAGAAGATTTGAACCCGTTCGGTAAGGTCAGCCCGTCGTTTGTGGGATTGATGTTTGTTCCAAGGTAGGTGAACTCGAAATTGCTGCTGTGTACAGTTGCTCTTTTGTGAAGACCTCAAGCAAAGCTCTTTGGGAGCGACTGACGATGTCGTTGTCTTGTCGGTGGATGCTTACAAAAGCAGTTTTGAAGTCGATGGAAAGATGATGGGTTTCGATTTGAAATTCGTTGTTCTTTTCCAGGATTTACCTCACTCACATTTGGTCTATCGTTGATCTGCCTGGCCTAAGGCCACACTGGTAAGTGCCAATTATGGTGTTGCAGAAAGAAGAAGCTCACACAGTACGTTGGATAGGATTTTGTATACAAGCAGGGAAATGCCTCGGTAGTGTTTGCATAACATAGGATAGCTTTGTTAGTAGATGCGGCATATGGACTATGGAGCTTTTAGACCAATCAGTGGACATGCATTCTTCCTTCTACAATTTGTTGATGATCTGACCAACCCGGTGGATTTGTTATTTTTTAGTTTTAGGATGGCTCTTTCTATCTCTTCTGTGCTGCGGGCTGGGACTGGGTCTTCATTGACTTGTCTCGCTTCTCTTTCGTCATCTTTGGCTCGCCTAACATTATGCGCATCTATCAGCTGCTGTAGGTTAGGTTAGGCTAGGTTAAGGTGGCTGTCATGGATGGTAAAAGACACACTTAGGTCAATTGGAGGCCCCTTGAGATACCACATGAATCAAAATAGGCTTTCTTTGAAAGCTAATTGAAACCAATTAGAAGAAGAAGATTAATTATATTTCGAGATCGTTTAAATCATTATAAAAGTATTCACCTAAGTGAATCATACGTTTATGCGAGCCAGAGCAGGACAGGTGCAGAGGAGATCAAGGACTGTTACCTCCTCCTCCATATCCTCGCAGCTTCTGCTGAAATCATTAGAAAATACGCCCAGTCGAGCGGCGTGTCTTCCTATTAATGACAACAATTAACGAGCTTTTATGCAATCTGCTCAGAAATATCAGGCACCTAGATCTCTTTGAGTCCAGATTAGGCCAAATGTTTTTCGTCCACCTGATGTTAGTTCTCTTAATAACAATTTGTTGTAGCAAAATTTTGCATGTAGCGATTGGTATACCAACATTAGCCATGGTTTTGTAACCATATTTGGCGAGTTCATCGGCTTTACAGTTTACTGGAATGTTTCTATGGCCCGGCCCCCAGTGAAGGTGAATGTTAAACTGTTGTGCCATCTCCATTAGAGACTGACTATCTGAGAAAATCCGGATATCAGATGTGGATAGCACGTTTTCTCTGAGCCAGGACAGGACCTCCTTAATCGCCAAAAGTTCTGCCTGAAACAAGCTACAATGATTTGGGAGGCTGAATGAGAGAATTAGTTTTAGTCGTTCGGAGTACACACCTCCACCAACCCCATCACAAGTTCTCGATCCATCCGTAAAGAAGTGGATTGCCTCGTCTTCCAGGAATGTTTTATTTTCCCAGAAGGATCTGGAAGGTATAGAAATTTGAAAGTTTCTATCGAACTGTAGTTAGGGAATGGTTTAGTCTGTGTGCTTTGGAATTGATTCAAGATAATTAAGAAAAACAGAGTGGCCAATGTTATTGTAAGTCCAATTTGAAGAGGCATTCAGGCGAATAAGGGAACTAGCAGCTATTTGTTTGCTGATTATATCCAGAGGTGTCAGATAGAGTAGGGTGTCTAGTGCCGCAGATGGGGTCGTACGAAGTGATCCGCTTATACTTAGGCGTGCTGAGCGTTGGACTTTATTAAGCTTATCGCAGTCCACCATACTGTCACACCATAAAGAAGAATCGGTCTGATTACCGATGTGTATAGCCAGTGAGTGATTCTGGGTTGCAGACCCCATTTGCTACCAATGGCTTTCTTGCAGGTGAAAAGAGCTACCGTAGATTTTCTTATTCTTTCGTGTATGTTGCTCTTCAAATTCAGTTTTCTGTCTAAAATAAGACCCAGATATCTAGTTTCCACTGAAAACTTTAATTGGGTACCGTTAATAGAAAGAGGGTCGATGTGCGGAATTTTATATTTCCTAGTGAATAGGACCAAATCGGTTTTATGTCGGTTAACACTTAAACCACACCGATTCGCCCAGAGTGATAGCTTATTTAGAGCGTTTTGTAAGAGTTCTTTTAAGGTATTAAGGTGCTTCCCTGAAACAGCTATAGCAACGTCATCAGCATAGGCTATTACTCTACAACCCTCCCTATCCAGACAGGTAAGAATTTCGTTTAGTTTCGCTGCTGTAAGCGCTGCTTGAAAACATCTATGAATATAATTCACAGGGCTTCGGTGACTAGTTTCCTTCACTGTTTCGAAGAGTCTGTGTCCTGGATTCTGAAACCAGAAGCTTATTGTTTCGACCTTTTCAAGAAACGTTGGGTGTTGTTCCTTGCACGTGACTTCTTTGAGCTGAAAACTGGGGAAGTTTTTTTCTTCCTTCACATTCTTCTTCTTCATTTTTCTTTTTTGTTCGATACTCTTCTCTTGTCTGCTCTTCTTTTCAGCATCTGTAAACGTGCATATTCCGCCTCTCTTTTCAATAATGCGCATTCACCATCATACCACGGGTTCTTTTTCAGGGGTGGCTGGTAACATATGGTGATCTCGGCTTAATTTTTAATTATTTCGAGATATTGTGTTGTACCACAAGGTGTTTACATCTGTGGTATTTGGAAGGATGGCGGCGGAGAGTCACTCGCTCACCGCTCATTGTAGTCTCTTGCATTTTCCGGGATGCTTAGGCACCGATGTTGAACACTTCATTTGGATGGACGTGTTTTCTTTTCATTTGATATTCAAGATGTAAGCCATAGAGAATATATAATACCTAGAGTCACGACTTCGGGTGTTCGCTCTCTTTTTGCCTACAAGCTGCAATTTGGTCGTTTTGTACTAACCCAGTGAGAATGTGTTAGTTTTCCAATGCTTTTTAAATGAGAAACTGCACCCATACATTCGCACTGAGTTAGATACAATGCTCAGGTTGGAGATGAGGTGGGTTTCATGGGCTCAGATTTCGAAAATAAGATTCCGTTGAGCTCAGCATTTTCAAAAAAAAAAACTTAAACATACAAAAAATGCATGTAATATGAAAAATAAATACGTTATATTGTTTCTTTGCACTTTTAACATATAATTGCACTATAATTTACCAATATTTGTATCAAAAATCTTTATAAATCTTTAAAAAAAATCGTGCGTTTAGTCTCGTATTTGCTGTGGTGGAAGTCTGTCACTTTGGGTTTGTGCATCAGGAAAAAAATTTTGTCATGGCTGAGTGCTCACTCTTTTGTCACCTCTTACACAGGTTCACGAACACGAAAAAAAGGTGAGGATTGTGAGAGTTCACCTCTTACACAGATTCGCGGACACGAAAAAAAGAGAGGAATTTAAGAGTTGACCTCAGAAAAATTTTGAGGGTGTTTTCGGCAAGGGAGGAAAAGGTCGCGACTCTAGGTATTATATATTCTCTATGATGTAAGCTTTGCCGCTTGGTGAGTGTGAGAGAGACATTTGAATAGCACATGGTCGATTTGGATGGTGGTTTGACCATGCGGAGATATAGCCAGTGTGCTGTGTAGATCTTCCGTCTAGGAAACCTAGTGCTTTTTTTCACCGCGTTACGAGCTGCAGCAAAGCCGGTTAGTTGAAAACCGTTATCTGTTGTAACTACGCGGAGGCTGTGCTTTCCAACTTCTCCGCCAAAGATGGTTTCCTTTCCGATTTTTTCATTGAAGTCTCCGAGTACGATAATGACGTCGTACTCTGGATAGACTCCGTGGAGTCTATCAAGGAGGTAGTAAAAATCCTGCTAGCAAGACCCCTCAGCATCATAGGTAAGGGCGTGTGCATGTTATATAGCCTGACCTTGATGCGGATTACAGCCAGGTGATCACTAATTGGATTGATATCCATGACATGACTTTTAATCTTAGCCGATTTTATACAACAAATCCGCATCCAAATATGTGCATTCTTTGGAGACAGCTGTGATTAATGTCGCAATCTTTCTTTTTGTGTTCCTGATCCTATCCATCGAATTCCTGCATCGCAGTTATGTCTGCCCTATTCTGCGTGAGGACAGATTCAAGTTTTTGAGCAGCATCTGGAGTAGTTGGTGACCTAAATTCCAATGTGTAATGTGTAAACTCTGAATTCATAGTCCGTTGTCGTTCCGGGTCTGGTTGCTATTGGAGGGGGTAATTATTCGAGGCTCTACCTGTCTCTCTCATAACGTCGTTTTTTTTTTCGTTGAAAAAATAGCTCCTCACCATTATGTCATCCCAACGCTTAGTTGAATTTTCTACGAGAGAGAATTGTCTGATTAATTCTTTTTTAGTATTTTTTGGCACTTCAACATTCTATCAGGGTTGAAAAATGAAACATGATGGCTAAATGTTTGTTAGTAACTAACATAAATGTTGTATCAACACATTCACTGAATCGCTTAAGATCATTGAACCTGTAGAAATGCAAAAACAATCAAAACTATCCCAAAAATGTCACCTACTATCCAAATTTCAAATAGATGTCGACAAGCTTCTTATTAGTTAACATTGTTTCCGGAATTTCCTTTGATGATGTCTTGCCCGATGTCTTTGGCAATGAATTTCTATTCCATCCAAATCCACAATCATCATAAAACTAAAAATACGTTTGATTAATTATTATTTGCTTTACCTCGCTTTCAGATCGCCCGCCGCGATATGAATTCAATAATATCGTTCCTGCTTCTAGGAACGATTCTATCTCTGTGCAATGGCTATATTGTCGACGTAAGTCAACAAAAAAAACATTCAAATAGATGTCCAAACATTTAATGACATTTTATTTTTACTTCAATTTCCAAATTAGATTCGACAAAAACGCAGCATCGATCTATCTGCGTCACATGCTCTCATACCAGATGCTCGTCTCTCCAAAGATGTCATACCCACTTCGTACATTCTGAATTTACGACCAAATCTTGAAGAGAGCACTTTCTCGGGTGACATTCGCATGAATCTCAGCTGGAATGAGGAAGCAAAGAAGATCTCTCTGCATGCTCACTACGACTTGAATATCTACGAGAAGGACATTAAGTTGCGCAAAATCAAGCGACGAACAGAGTAAATATTGGATTTAATTTTTTCTTTTGATTGGTGGACCATAATTTTTTCGAATTGTATTTTTGAAAATTTGTCAGAAAATAAATTTCATCTCATTGAAGGGGTTCGGCTGAGGGTGGCGCTGCGATAGCCACTGCCATTGAGTATGAGGACGTTGCTGTTCAGCGGGCAGATAGGTTGCCAAAGAAGACTGTTTATGTGATCTATTTGAAGGAGACGATAGCTCAAGGAACTGAATGTGAATTGGAGATTAAATTCAATGGTGAAATCTGGGAGAGTACGGAGGGATTGTTCAAGGGAAACTATATGGATGGTAATGGGGAGAAGAAGCATTATTTGGCGACTTATATGAGACCGCACAATGCTCGAAGATTGTTTCCGTGCTTTGATGAACCAGGATTTAAGGTGAGATTAGTTTAGACTTGTCCCTAGAATTCACTCATAATTTCAAGTTTCAAAGGTCCCATTTACAGTGAGTATTTCACGACCGAAGGGTTATCAGACACGCTTCAATACTTTGCCAGTCAAAAGTGAAGAAATGTGAGTATTTGAACTGAAACGGGTGTTTTGAAGAAAGTAGTGATTTAAGTGTTCCTTTTTCGGCAGAGAGAATAACTACGTGGTTGATTACTTTGAGACAACACCAGCGATGTCATCGTTTACATTTGGATTTGTTATCTCGCAGTTGCAAAAGCTTACACCCACTGTTCCCCTGCCGGAAGAACGAAGACCGCAAATCAATATTTGGTCAAGACCGGAAATACACCAAGAACTTCAGGTGAGTTTTTGTTTTCAGTTACAACTGCCACATTGGCCCCTCGGAAAGTGGTGGTGCTACAGCTCGGTTCATTGCTATGCTTGTCGATTTCTACCACTTGCGGCAATACTACCGCCTTTCCAACAACGGATTCAGGCTGATTGATTTTGCTGCGGGGCGAAATGTTGTGGTAGCAAGCAGGGATTTTCACATCTGAACATCCATAAGGAAACATGGAGATCTCCTGATCAATCAAAAAGAGGGAACATGAGAAGTGTCAGATCGAAGATGTTGAGAGAGCCAATAGTAGAAGTAGAGTTCGGAAGTTTTACCCGAAGGTCAAACAGCTGGTTCAAGTTCATTGAGTAAGAATCGATGTCTGCAGAGATGAGCAAGGGAATATCATATTAGAATAGCAGGCATTGGGAAAAACCATTTCTGTAGACTAGAGAACGGTGACGACGAACAAAAATCTTAGCATTGTTTGCCCGATTCTGAAGAAGGGAGATCAACTGCGCCAACTACAGAGGTATCAGCCTTCTTAAAATCGCTTATAAGATTCTCTCTGCCGTAATATGTGAATGTCTGAAGCCTCACGTCAACAAATCTATTGGTCCTTTTCAATGTGGCTTCAGACCAGCAAAGTCAACTGTCGACAAATTTTACACTTTGCGGCAGATCCTGGAAAAAAATCTATGAACTATGAATCGACAACCAACTCCACGGGGAAGAAAACCCAACATCACGTGCTAATCTCAGTTTTTTTGACTAAGAAAGTATTTGAGTGGTAAAGCCCACTCTCGATCAACTAAGGTAAAACTATACAATAACCTCTCATCATCCCAGTCCTTCTGTATGGTGCAGAAGCATGGACCCTGACAAAATTGGATGAATGTGCCTTAGGCTGTTTTGAGAGGAAAGTTCTTCGGCTCATCTATGGAGCAGTGTGCATTGATGGGGAATAGAGAAGATTCTACAGCGAACTTTACGGGTTGAACAACGACAAGGACCTTGCTCGGTAATTTAGAACAGATGGACACCAAGGCGGAAAGCCTTCGACCCTCTTCCCGGAGGACAAGGAAGTAAAGGAAGACCGTTATTCAGGTGGCGTACCCAGGTGGAAGAGGACGTCAATCAGTTTGCTGTGCGAAATCGGAGATAGCTTAGCTACGGACTGAGCTGGTCGGTGGAGACTGTTGGTTGAGGCCGAAAACCACAATGGACTGTGGCGCCTGATAAGGCGCAGGCAGCACCCTTTTTGCTTGATTAGGGAAGGGGGATGGAGGAGTTTGTTCTTAATTTGAATGTTGTCTCGTTGAACATTTTAAAGTATGTTCAATGTATGTTCCAAGGCCCAGGTTAAGTAGCTCGCGGTAGCTGTTTAATAACCAGATCCTCTCCAACTTAGGGTGGCAGATGTAAAAACCACCTCATCGACATCAAGTCTATTTCTGATTTACTCGCAGATGGTCGGGAGTTGTATTTTCCTCACTTTTTTCAATTGGGACATTTCTAGCGAGAAGGTATCAATGATGACCTGAGTATCATTCACAAAGGCTCTTCTTCCGTCCTCGATTTGCAATTAGGTTGACGATTTCCTTGTTCGGTCGGGATGATCGGCTCTTTGAAAGCTCTTTGGCCTCTGTAAGTTGCACGGCGTTTGAGGAAATTGGTCATTCAGTTGTGTCTCGTTATCCTTGTAACGTGGCTCCTAGGACAACACTGCACAATTTGATTCGTAGTCTCCACATTTCGTGGGCATCCAGCTCGGTCTATTTCCCGTCGGCCTCTTGATGTTCTCGACCTCGTTGGAAGTGCGTTTATCCTGGTGTGCTAAACTTAGCTACTAACAGAAAGTGGTCAGAGTCGACATTTGCTCCTCGGAAAGTGCGCACGTTCAAGATGTTCTATGCTTGCCTTGCACCGATTAGCACATGGCTGATTTGATCGGTGGGACCATCTGGAGATCGCCAGGTTGCTGAGTAGATCTTTCGTCTTGGAAACCTAGTGCTACTTATCACCGTATTACGAGTCTCCATCCACATAGTTGAAAGGTTAGTCTTCGTAGCCTCCAGAATCTCGGATCCATCATTCGATCAGGCATTCAGCCCATCACTTCTCCATCATCTCCTTTGTGTTGAGTATATGGTTCCATCTTTTGTTAGGACTGCTACGGCTCCACTCCAATTTCAGGGACACCTAGTGTCCTTGAAAAACCGCTCTGACTGCTGATGATGATGATGTGGATAGGATTTCAAATCTCTATAACACAAGTCCAGGTGCACTCATTACCAAAGCAGGGATTCCAAGACCTCCGTCAGCAATTGATGTAAGGAAGTACCCTTAAGCTACATCAGCCGGCAGTCTGAGCCACTTCCGCACACAAGCTTGAATTATTTGGTCCATCGTTTTAAGTCTGTCCATCGTGATGATTGACAAGACCAATCTATGAATTAGAAGTGGAATTAAGAAGCTCCGTATTGAACCCGCTTAAGCTTTCAATATACGGAGCCAGATTATGGCCTGCTTTTCTTGGTCTAACTGGTCGTATACTTATCTATGCCAAGATATCTCTACTCCTGAGATGACGATAGTTGTGGAATTGCCCCTCCCTTGAGGCTGAATTGATTCTGGCTCATGACCTTGTACGTCTTCCTCTTACCATCCGGTGTTCATGCTTTCCATCTTATTCACTGACGTCTGCATTCCATATTTTGTTGATGTTACTAGGGATAACATATCCAACGTCCGATGGTATACTCGCCCGCATGTCATGAATAATCATACAAAATATGATAGCAGAAAGCGAATCACCTTGCTTGACGCCTCTTTGTACCCTTAACTGCTCAGACCTCTCTCCCTTAATCTCAACTACCGTTGGTGATGTTCGATATGCCCGCGAAGTATTCATTGAAGTTGGTAAACCTTTTCGATAAAGCATCTCTCTTATCGCATGGAGGCTGACGCTATTGAAAGCTTTTGCTACATCAAGTGACGAGATATGCAGTACTCTTATGTTGCGTCTTGAGTCATCCAGCAGTGTAGCCAGCACTGCAAGGTTATTTGCAAAACCATCCTCCAAGCATCTTTGCTTTTCATCGATATGACCGCTAGACCGGAGTCTAGATGCAAGGATCTTATGCATTTGTCTCACTCCAACCGAGGTAATGCTGATCGGTCTGAAGTGGCATCGCTCTGATGCGCCAGACTTCTTGGGTACAAAAATAATACTACTCGTCATCAAATCCGGTGGAAAACCACCGACCGTTTTCCATCACAACATTGAAATAATAGGACGCGCACACTTGCTGAGAGTCATAGTTACTCCCGCCTTTATCCCTTAAGATCGATCGTATTCAAGTCACCGATACGTAGCGTTGTCCTCCTCTTCTCTGAGATTGTCCGTCATGTTCATGAGCCACTGATGTCAAGTGAGCTCCTGCAATCACTCTTAGAGCATGGTTTCTTGGGAGAGCTAAATTTGAATTTTCATTTCTAATTTCAGGAAATCTACACAAAACTGGTCACAGTGTACGACAACTTGGAAACTTATTTCAACGTCTCGGTTCCATTGAGTAAAATTGACGTCTTGGCCATCCCCGGACTAGCATCTGTACGTCCAGCTGATAACTGGGGTGTTTTGATGTTCAAGTAAATGTCCTTTGCTAAGTTTCATAAGAAACCATATGTCTTCATCGGGAAAATGTCTTCATTTTCAGAGAAGCTGAACTTCTAAAGAAAGGTTACTACGGTCTCTCACAAGAGCTTATCTACCAGTGGCTAGGCTCATGGGTAACACCCTATTGGTGGAGCGATGCACACGTGAACAAGGCACTGGCTAGTTTCTTGGCTTCATATACAGTAATTGGTGTAAGGATCTTCTGTTATTAATGGTCTTCATAAGTAAGCCTTAACCGTCTTTTCTAGATTGACAATGGACTTGAGTTCAACGGCAAATATCCAATGACTGTTCTGTACTCTCTATATTACGAATTCAGCAAACGATACCCGCACTCTCGCATCACTGGAATGAAGCAGGAAACTACATCGTTCAAAACCGAATTGGTCATGCGCATGCTTAACTACACTTTAAGCAGTGAAACCTTCAAGACAGGTATTCGCAGATTTATAGCCGATCGACATTTCAGTACGTTCTTTGGGGATGATCTCTGGGATGCTCTTACCAAGCAGGCTCATGAGGACAAGACTTTGGATCCAAAATATGCGATCAATGAAATTGCTGGCTCATGGATCACCAAAGATCGTTTGCCTGTTGTGAAAATCACTCGGAACTACAAGGACAAAACAGCGAAAGTTGTCCAGAAAGTCTATCTTCGTGAGCGTCCTCATGATGTCCCCGAACAAGACAAGATGCTGTGGTGGATCCCTCTAGTTTTGGTCACTCAAGATACTCTCGATTTCAATAACACCACTCCCCATGCTTGGATGGAGAAGACCAGGGAGCTGACACTTAAAAATCTCCCAGAGCAAGAACATTTCATCATTGTGAATCCGGAAGAGATTGGGCCGTTTCCAGTGAATTATGATGAGAAAAATTGGGCATTGCTGGCCAAATTCCTTCAAACTGAAGATGGAAGGACGAAAATTCCAATTTACACGAGGTAAGCTTGAAATGGGAAACTGGTTTGATATGGGTGAGGACGATATGGTTTGGTATTTCAGGGCTAAATTGTTGCATGATGCTTGGAATCTTGCCTATGCTGGAGATCTCAGTTTTGCAACAGCTTTTGATATGACACTTTTTATGCAGCATGAGAGGAATCACATAGCTTGGAATCCAGTCTTCACTTTCATCGATCACATTGGGCGACACATCGACATGTCTGCAGTTCACAAGAAGTTCGAGGTTTGCTATATGGTTAATGTTTAGATCTCAGTTACTGACACTTGTCTTTCATCCAGACCTACGTTAGGGTTCTATTGACACCGCTGTATGAAGAATTAGGCAAGCCCGTTGAGAACGAGGAGAACTGGAAATCTGACCTTCGATCTCTGTCGAAGACTTTCCTCTGTCGAGCCGGCTATAGGCCCTGCATTGAAGAGGCTCAGGAGGCCTTCAAATTGTGGATGCAGAGCGAAAACCCTGACGAGGGAAATCCGTAAGTGTCGGGGACCCTTATACAATGCTTTTCTTTACAGGTGGATCTGTTCTATTTTAGCGTCCCTAATCAATACATCTGTCCGGTCTTTAAATGGGGAACAATGGAAGAGTGGGAATTCGGCTTACAGCGAGTCATAAACTTCCCTAAATCAAGGGTTCAAAGTGAGAGGACTTATCTTCTGAAAACTCTAGCTGGCTGCCCTGTCCAGCACGAGAAAATCGAGAAGCTTTTGAATATCACAATCTTAGAATCCAATGGAAACTTTACAGAAAACGACATTTTCCTGATCTTCTCAATGCTGACTGGAGGATCCAGTGGCTACATGAGTCTGTTCAACTTTTTATCCAACAACTGGGTTGTCATAAGACAGAGGTGAGTTTCCAACTATCTTTCAATCAGTTTCAAAGCTGACAAATATTCTTTCAGGTTCGAGAACAAAACAAATCTGTGGGACAATTTGATTGGATCAGCAACAGGGGTATTCACCACACAAGAAGGCTATGATATGGTGAAAAAGCTGAAAGACGAACGTCGAGGTGAATTTGGAAGTGCCGAACACATCATTGTTAGAAACTTGAAGAACATCAAAGAAGAAGCCAAATGGAGTGATGAAAACTTGCCTGTCATTGAGAAGTGGTTGGATGATTTCTTAAAAACCGTCAATCAGAATGATAATAAATTTATGGGAAAGTAGTGTTAAGTTTTCCGTCTCTCTGTGTACCTAAAATGCCAAGAATATTTCGTCGGCTCAATCAGTTTCGTACAAGATAACTTTGAATGTAATTTTTTTTTTTAAATAAATAAATTCACTTTTAACTTTAATGAATGTTGTACGACACTAAAACGTCTGTTTCGACAAGAGTGGCTTTCCATCCATTCCCATCATGAGACAGGTGCATAAGAGTGCAGCTCGCTCCCTAGCCTAACGAAATTGGTTGAGCTACTCTTTCACCTGCATGTTCCATCTGAATGTGATCTTTACCCCTGGACCGCAGTTCGGGGTGAATTTTCAAGATTTTCCGGACCGGACGCAGAGCACTAACTCACCTGGCTAACTTATTGGCTCTCCTAGCGCCACTGTGCAGACGGTATCGTTCGTGCTTCATTCTTTGCTTACATTTCTCAGTCATTCGCATGAGACCGCAAGTTAGGTAATGTATGTTGACAAGACAAATCAAGTCTCCAAATCACTAAAACACCCTGTATTATCAACAGTATTGGTAAGTTGGTGCGTTTTTGCATTTACAATAGTTCTTGGAAGAATTGGTCAACCTAAAGGCCTTGAGAAATGTTTGTGCTTTCGAAAAGACACACATTTACTTACTTACTTATGTGTGGCACTACAGTCCAGGTCGGACCAGGGCCTCACCATAAACTTCTCCAGCAGCTCGTCTGGCTAGCTTACCAGTTCGCAGCCAAGTTGGTTCAGGTCCTCTACCACCTATGTGCTCCACCGGAGTCGCGGTCTTAATCTTCTGCGACGTCCTTCCGGGTTGGATTCGAAGACTCTACGAGCCGGAGCATTATTTTCCATTCGCTCAACATGACCCAACCATCTAAGTCGTTGGACCTTTACTTTTCTGGCTAGGTCAGTGTCGCTCTACAGCTCGAACAGTTCTTTGTTGAATATTCGTCTCCATTAATGCAGACAGGACCAAAAATCACTCGAAGAATTTTTCTCTCAAAGCAGCCCAAAGTGTTTTCAGCAGATGTTGTATTAGTCCATGTCTCTGCACCATAATGAGGACCGGGATGATGAGAGTTTTGTAGAGTGTCACTTTAGTTGCTCGGGAGAGGACTTTACTACTCAATTGCCTTCTCGAAAGTCGAAAGAAGCAGCGATTGGCAAGAGCGATTCTTCGTTTGATTTCTGCGCTGGTGTTGTTGTCTGAGCTGAAAGCGGATCCCAGGTAGACAAAGTCCTTAACTACCTCGAAGTTAAATCTGTCTATGCTGACGTTTGCCCTCGTTAACCGCTAGACCCATCTTCCTGGCCTCCGTCTCAAGGCTCACAAACGCTCCACTGACATCACGCTGTGTTCTTCCAATTATGTCAATGTCGTCTGCGTATCCTAGTAGCTGGACGGACTTTTGAAAGATTGTGCCTCTGGTGTTGACATTGGAGCTTTGCACAATCATTCAAGAATTATGTTGAAGAAATCGCAAAAACCTTTTTTGACATCAAAAGCGTCCGTTAGGTTTTTTCCGACCATGATGGACGGTGATTTTCCATGTCATCTACACAGACGAATGAGTTTTTCTGGGATGCCAAAACTAGACATTGCTCTATATAGTTGGGCTCTATAGACACTGTCATACGCGGCCTTGAAATCGATGAAAAGATGGCAGGTATCGATTTGAAGTTCCTGGGTCTTCTCCAAGATCTGCCGTAGAGAGAATATTTGACCGATGGTGGACTTTCCGGGTCTAAAGCCACACTGATAAGGATCTACCAGGTTGTTCACGAAGGGCTTCAAACGTTCACACAGCAAGGCAGAAAAGATCTTATAGGCGATGTTAAGGAGACTTATACCTCTGTAGTTGGTGCAGTTCAGGGGATCTCCTTTTTTGAGGATCGGGCATACGATGCTGAGGTTCCATTCATCGGGCATGCTTTCCTCCGACCAAATTTTGCAGATGAGCTGGTGCATGCTCCTAAACAAATCATCTCGAGCTGCTTTGTACAGTTCGATGGCTATAGCCTGTCTGCTAAAGCGGCTTAGTTAGACTTAAGTTAAGATATCGCTATCTTCACTTCGTCCATGTCGGGTGGATGGATTTGTTGGCCTTCTGCACCTAAATTGAATGGTTCTGTATTGCTGACGGAGTTTTGCTTGCTCGTCATAGCCATTATACAGCTTGGAAAAGTGGTCTTTCCATATCCTCAGCACTGACTGCGGTTCTACTACGATGTTCCCATGATGGTCTCTTCAGGCTTCAGTTCGGGGTGTATAAGCCCTGGAGGTTTGTTTCACCATTTTGTAGAACTTTCGAACCTCATTCCTGTTGTGACATCCCTCTATCTCCTCGATCGCGCGCTTCTCATGCTCCTTTTTTTTCTTTCTGAGAAGTTTATGCTCCTCTCTCCTTTTCTGTTCGTAGAGCTCACGAGCTGTTCGTGTCCTTCTTTGCAGCGCCGCGCCGCCGCTTTTGACACGAAAGTCTCTATTTGCTGAAATTTCAAATTTCAATAAAATGTTGTTTAAAATTACAACAACTTTTACTTGCGACGTATAGAAATATATGGCAAGTATTGAATTCGTAAAAACAAAAATAAGAGTGCGACCAATGTAGTCCACACGACTAACTTCCCAGAGTAGAAAAATAAGTAAAAACATTTGTTGTTTTCGTTGTATATACACGTACGTTGGTTTTCTAAGTCAAATTCCATAAAACTGATGATTTGAGGACATACATTAAGTTCATTGAATAACTGTGACACCATCTGTCAAAAGTTGGTCGTACCAACTCGTGGACTCATGTACAACTACTTTGCACAGTAAAATACAGACTATTTTACTCCTGAATATTGTAGTTTTCTATTAGTGAAACTTTTTTTCTAATCGGATTAGAATTTAGGTGCATCGCACGACACCCCGTTTTTAACGAAGTTTGAAAAAATATTGTTAAAAAGTACTTGTGCTTTTTATGTACCGAAAAATCAAATTTTGTGCTCCATTGCAACATTTTTTTTTCTTAAACAAAAACACCGCATGGTGAAGGAATCGAAAAATATCATCAAGTATAGTATCAAAATTATGTGCTATTTATGTGCTTGCGATAACAGCAATAATGAATCATGCACTACTTATCTACATTAAAATAAAGATTTTTTTTATTCCCAAGTGGAGCGATGTGGTCAAAACGCGTACTAATTATGTACTGGCAATGATAGCAAAGAAACCAGAGTAAGGGCTCAATGTTCAGTTTGAAATATCCTTTGAAACAATAAGTACTTTAATATCAAAATTTATAAAAACAAACTTCATACGTCAACGCTCAGATTAACGAAACAAATTTAAACCTCTGAGCAAAACCTTTTAAGTATGCAACTAATTGATCGCCAGATCTCTGTTGTGAAGTTTGAATTTGAATTTTTGAAACAGTTTGTTGCCTTAAAGTATGCAAGGAACTTACTGACAATTTCTGTTGAAATTTTTGAATTTGAAAAATATACGTATATTACGCTAGAATCTCCATTTTATAAGCGGGACTCGGGAACCATCTGGGAATTTGTTGCTATTTTGTACCGAAAGAATTGATTTTGTACCTCTCTTAGTTTACGAGAAACGGCTGAGGACCTGACGTAATATTACGCTACAATCTCCCCTTATATATCTAGACAAAGAAAGCACCTATCGACTTGAATCCAACTCCATATTTTGTTGCTATTTTGTTGCTGAGAAATAGGCCAGCTACATTTGTCGTAATCGTAACCCTTCACGGGAGCCCTGTAAATACGAGATAGAGAGTATCTCGTAAACCAGAGCACCTAGGAATACTAAACCAGCGGCGTATTTTGTTGCTTTTTTGTTGCTGATAAAAAGACTGACTACATTTTTCGGAATCGTAACCCTTCACGGGGGTGTACCACCCTTAGCCCTATAAATACGGGATAGAGTATATCTCGAAAACCAGAGCAGCTAGGAACACGAGATAAGCCGCGTTGCTAGTAACTTAATAGTTGTGTTCACTGAGGATTTGTCTAGATCAGAACAGCACAGGACAGCACAGTTTGTGAAAAACGTCAGATCAAGTAAGAACAGTCAGTTAAACGTCAGTTGTGAAAAAAATAAAACAAAACAAATTGCAATTTGTGTGAATTTTTCGTTTCTCGATTATTTTTTTTTTCATTTTTTGTGTTCTAACTGTGAAAAATATTATTAAAAATTATTGAAATGGAAAATCAAGTGATTGCTAAGATAATACTAAATGAAAATGCTAGTGGTTCAGACACCGATAGTGATTTTTTGTCGGATTCCTCTTTAGATCATTGGAATGAAAGTGTGACAAATGTTATAACATTTTCTTTGATGAAATGTAAAAGAATTTGATGTATTTTTTTTAAATTCATTTTATATTTAATTAGTTAAACAAATAAAACGAATTGGCAAAATAACTTTCTTTTAATTTTTTTTAAATCACGAGAAAAAAACACAAAGCACAGCCAAATCAAAACGTAAACAAAAAAAAAAATGACAACTTCGATTTTGACATT
This sequence comes from Sphaerophoria rueppellii, assembly GCA_920937365.1. Classification (NCBI taxonomy): domain Eukaryota; kingdom Metazoa; phylum Arthropoda; class Insecta; order Diptera; family Syrphidae; genus Sphaerophoria; species Sphaerophoria rueppellii. The sequence continues at coordinate 31,605,587 of CAKKXW010000003.1, read as the reverse complement.
TCTCACGAGTCTGTTCTAACCTGATCAATGAACAGGAAAGTAGAACAGATCAGCACAGAAAAAACCTCAATGAATAGCAAAAAGCTGTACTTTTCTGTCTAGAACAGTCCAGCACAGCGTCAGTGAACACAGCTAATATAGCCTATGTTACTAAGTGTACTACCTCGTGGCATGATTCAACACTTAAAAACGCGTTTAAAAAATTCAAAACACTGCACGGTCACGGTCCTTGCATACCTTAAATCATCAAATTGTTTGAAAAATTCAAATTTAAAATTGCATACCTTAAGGCAACAAACTGTTTCAAAAATTCAAACAACAGAGATCTGGCGATCAATTACTTGCATACTTAAAGGGTTTTACTCGGAGGTTTAAATTTGATTCGTTAATCTGAGCGTTGACGTATGAAGTTTGTTTTTATAAATTTTGATATTAAAGTACTTATTGTTTCAAAGGATATTTCAAACTGAACATTGAGCCCTTACTCTGGTTTCTTTGCTATCATTGCCAGTACATATTTAGTACGCGTTTTGACCACATCGCTCCACTTGGGAATAAAAAAAATCTTTATTTTAATGTAGATAAGTAGTGCATGATTCATTATTGCTGTTATCGCAAGCACATAAATAGCACATAATTTTGATACTATACTTGATGATATTTTTCGATTTCTTCACCATGCGGTGTTTGAATCGATATCGTGCTACACCCCGGATTTTTGTTTAAGAAAAAAAAAATGTTGCAATGAAGCACAAAAATTGATTTTTCGGTACATATGTAAAAAGCACGTAATAAGTATGTATTTTAATTAACAATATTTTTTTTCAAATTTCGTTAAAAACGGGGTGCCGTGCGATGCACCTCCAAAAACTATTAGCTTTTCATCGATTAAAGGGCTGCATAGAACAGATTCTTCAGAGTGAAGGTATTATGTCAGCTTTTTTTTAAGAGCTTGAAATGTAGACACTTACTAACCGAACGCTCCCATTGATCGTGCAAATATCTTAATACAAGACTACTTTTTGAAGATCGGTTAGCCTCGCACTTAGAACTCCAAGAATGATAAAATGCTTCAGCTGCATTATGGAAAATTAAACACAAAGATGTTTTGATGTCATGTGATGTTAAAGCAAATTTGTTTATTTCTTATAATTGATGATAGCATGATACAATAAAATAAAAATCTAAAAAAAAATAGACAAAAATGAAATGTTGATGAACGATGATGATCAGTTAAAAAATACAAACATTCTTAGTACAAAATTATGATCAATATGTGCAGAGAGACACTCAAGTTTCTAATGTATATGTAAATTGTTAAGACCTTACAAATAAAAATCATGAATAGAAGAATACAAAGTTAAATTAAAATCCATGAACGAAATTCCTATGACGGCATATCACTTGAGTATATTGCTTTTGCTGTCGATCCCTCAAGAACTAATCCATTTCCCTTCTTAGTATTCATCGCCTTCGCCAGCTTCTTCATTCGAATCGATGCCAACTTCCTCGTAATCCTTCTCGAGAGCAGCCAAATCCTCACGAGCTTCAGAGAATTCACCCTCTTCCATACCCTCACCCACATACCAATGGACAAAAGCACGCTTGGCATACATCAAATCGAACTTATGATCCAAACGAGCCCATGCCTCAGCAATAGCTGTTGTATTGGACAACATGCAGACAGCTCGTTGAACCTTGGCAAGATCACCGCCAGGTACAACAGTTGGTGGCTGGTAGTTGATGCCCACTTTGAAACCAGTGGGACACCAGTCAACAAACTGGATGCTTCTCTTGGTCTTGATGGTGGCGATGGCAGCATTGACATCCTTTGGTACAACATCACCACGATACAACATACAGCAAGCCATGTACTTGCCATGTCGTGGATCACACTTGACCATCTGGTTTGCTGGCTCGAAGCATGCATTGGTGATTTCGGCAACTGTCAGCTGTTCGTGGTAAGCCTTTTCGGATGAGATAACTGGAGCGTATGTGGCCAAGGGGAAATGAATACGTGGATATGGCACCAAATTGGTTTGGAATTCGGTCAAGTCGACATTAAGAGCGCCATCGAATCGCAGAGAGGCTGTGATGGATGAGACAATTTGGCCGATGAGACGGTTCAAATTGGTATAAGATGGACGATCGATGTCTAGATTGCGACGGCAGATGTCGTAAATAGCTTCGTTGTCTACCATGAAGGCACAATCGGAATGCTCGAGAGTGGTATGTGTTGTTAGGATGGAATTGTAGGGCTCAACCACTGCTGTGGATACCTAAAATAAGAAAAATAAAATTAGCATGAAAGTTAAATTGTGTTTGAGGTTGAAGAAATTTGCAAGTCATACAAAATTGTTCAATGTAAAATTGAACATAGTTGTCGAGAACACGGAAAATAAAACGCATACAATAAATGCAAACTATTAACTGTCAAATTTTAGCCAAAGAGTGATGTGCAGGTAGCGAGTTTGAGGTATGAATAATTTTGATGATATCAGTGTTCAGTGAAATACTAGGATAGAGGACGTAAAGAAGCCTAACATGGAAAAGTCTTGTCAACAGCGTAGAATGTTTGAAAGTTCTTATTAGCTCAGTTAAAATGCTATCGATTGAGGTTTGGCAAGGTTAACCTTTAGTAAGCAGTGATGGCTGGAATACAAACACGCTTTAGCTTCGTCTTCTTCTAAGTTAAGATGCAACCGCTTCGAGTTTGTTCTGAATGACAGGTCTCCCTCCATCATCATCAGCCCACAAACAACAAATAAATTTCGTGAGTTGACTTTTTTTTTACAGCGGTTGAGCTGTCAGACAAAGCAATGTTCAGCCAATTTAAACTAGAAATTCCGTTTGGAGTCACATTACGTAAAATTACGTTCTTTTCTTTACAGTTGTCAAACGAAACGTGAGGTCGAAGCTTCATTGTGATAGCATGCATTGAATTCTTATGGCTTTGTTCGTAAACGTCAGGTGAAGTGAAAGCTAAAGCGTGTTTGTGTGCCAGCCATTAAGAGCCGATATCGTTTCAACAACGCGGAACAAGCATATAAGGCGAATGTCATCCAAGCAATCCGTGAGCTACAGCTCGAAATTACCAACAAGGGCTTAGAAAATTGGAATGATAGACTGAGATACTTCGCAGAGAGTCAGTCAGAGTCAGAGAGTGTCCCATAACCAAAGGAAATTATTACGTGGTGACCTACACCTTCTTGCGGCGCCTCTGAGAAGTTCTTGTCAATTTATTGGCATGAACCTGCGAACGTATGCAGATTTAGTCTATATAATGGAATTGACGGATTGAAGCAGGACGTATGATGAAGATTAATGCGATACTTAAAAGATAATGTATTTAAGTATATATTAAATGAGGAAATACGATTAACGAGTATCGAATGTGGATAAACGTTAATGAAATTAGATGTCCTGTTGGGTGTGTCCCTTGATTGACTGATTCATCCCTTCAATCAATGTGGATATACTTGACAGAGGGTGAGTGGGCTCCCTCATCCGCCAGTTGGATAAAAGCTGCAAAACAAACAAAAGATCACAAAAAACAATGATGTATAACGAATGTTATACAAAACTAAAATGTGACACCACCCCTCACCCAGGGGCAATTGGGTACCGCGGGTAGTGAGGATTTGCCACCTCACTAGTGTGGTTGTCTGAGTTTGGCCTCACCTGCTAATCACGGTTACGGCTCTTCTGTCGGCGACTGAAGGTTGAGTGCGGTTCCGTGTGTTGCATGAATAGCAGTCTAGAATCAAACCAAGATGAATACGGGCTGGCACTAATTCAATTGGTACTGGTGTGAATCTAGATGCAGGGTACCCGCTTCTTTCTTTAGATTTCTTTAGAAAGTTGAGGTGTGCAGGAAGAGGTTTAGTGTCCTCTTAAATTAAACATAGTGACATTGCTGACTTCGGTTGGAAATTGTCACGCCAACAGTGTGGATAGATCCACCGTCAGATAAGGCTTAATTGCTAGGTGCTGACGTTAAATCTTTCTTACATCTGTATCGTTGACACGAGATATACCACCCTTGCCACTGTCCATGAGTGGCACTTGCATCTTTGAAACCGAACATCTCAAGATTCTCGGTATGTGCATCACCTATCACCTCTTGTGGAGCAATCACATACGCGATGTTGCCAAAAATGCCACAAGATGTTTAGATTTTTTAAGACGCTACAACAGATTTTTTCCCCTTCTAATCTGGCTAGCATCTATAAAACATGTATACGTCCAAAACTTGAGTACAACTCCCACGTTTGGGCTGGTACTCCAGTGACGTATTTAAGTTTTTGGACAGTATACAGAGCAGAGCATTTAAGGTAATTGGTGACCGTTCCACCATTGAGACATTTACGCCTCTCGAACATCGACGTAATGTTTCACTCCTCACCCTCTTCTATCGTTGCTTCAAAGGTATATGCTCTAGTGAAATAGCCAGTTGCATTCCTCCCCTTAAGTTATTCAACAGTAATACTCGCGCCTCCAGGAATGCCCATCACTAAACCCTCGAGCCCAGCTTCGGACGTACGGTCATGTTTTCAGCGAATTTTTCTTTAGCCGTACTACGCGGATGTGAAATTTTCTTCCACACTCTGTCTTCCCCAGTCAAAATGGAATATGAACCCCTTGAGTGTGTGCTCAGCTCATTACGAAATAAAAAAAACAATGACAGCTAAGAGCTAGTACATATATTACCAGCGTTGCCACTAGACACAGTTAAAAGCCACTACCTATTTCATTTAGCTAATATTACATATTTTCTTGGTCATCCGTGAACGTGCTCTTGATGTCATGTCTCATGTGGATACAAAAAATGGAAAGTATGTTCGCGTTCAATGCAATATAAATCCCTCGCTTAACTCATAACCAACGACAAATGTCCAAAATGCACTTTTCCCACGAGGTAATGTTTACCAGACTTTTCCAACATGTCACGTACGTGCGTCACAAATACTATTGAAATCGACATCACTCAGGCCAATTATTCTACATCGATTAGTTGCAATTAAATTGTGTCTAGTTGCCAATTAGTTAAACCACAAAAAACGATACAAATGTCATACTCATAATATTGGAACGCATTTCACGCACGCACCCCCTTTGTGAAAGTTCTACCTGATGTGCCTTATGATTACGAGTAATTACTGTTTAAAAAAAAGCAAACCTTCAATTAAGTTCAAAACCAAGTTATTCTACGCAATGGACTGTTCCACTCGAAGCAGAATATCGGCGAACATACGGGCAGTCCACCGCCATAGTGCATGTTGCTTCTCTGTAAAAATAGGTTTTTATTTCCAATTGTAGGACATTGACCTCCAGAAAGAAAATGATTCTTGGTCTAACAGAATTCAAGCATTCATAAAAGTCGTGCATTTAACTCATTTAAAGAATCTGTGACTCATTGGCCATTGCTGGACGAAATCCATAAATTCAAGGCGATTGCGTGTCCATCGAAATACTTCTATAATATTATGAGAAATTCTCCCCTTTGCCTGCTGTCTGACCAACAAAAAAACTCACGCGAATTATATTCCACCACCTTTTTAACAATGTTTTCTGTGCTCCTTAACATGGCAACTCTAACACAACGAAATGTCTATGAATTCAAATTTCTTCAACTAAATAATAATTAAGTTTTTATTTCCATTTGAAGAAATAACTTACTTGTGGAGCTGGATAAATTGAGAATTCCAATTTAGATTTTTTGCCATAATCAACAGACAGACGTTCCATGAGGAGCGAGGTGAAACCACTTCCGGTACCGCCACCAAACGAATGGAATACCAAGAATCCTTGAAGACCAGTACATTGATCGGCCAATTTGCGAATACGATCCAGGACAACATCGACAATTTCCTTGCCAATTGTATAATGACCACGGGCATAATTGTTAGCAGCATCTTCTTTGCCAGTTATGAGCTGTTCCGGATGGAAGAGCTGACGATAAGTGCCGGTACGAACCTCATCTATAAGAAATGAAAGAAACGCAAAACAAAGAGAAGTTCGTTAATAACTATGTTAAATTGTATATTTAATTGCGACTTGGGTTGGTCTTAATTGAGAGATTTAAGATAGAAACAGTGCTAACAGTTTTATTGTTTGAGAAATTAAGTTGTTGATTTCTTTTCTTGGCAAATTAATTGTTTTTGTTTAAAAGAAAACATTAAGTCCATGTTCTATGAAATCCATTTGATTCACAGAATTTTTTGTCCAGGGCCGGATTAAGGTTAACCATTTAAAACCGAGTTGACATTTACACTTTACAGCTTAAGAATCAAAGATACATATATGCTAGTGAACCGCAATGTGAACAACAAATTGAGAAAGTATGCAACGCCTCCAACTTCTTACAAGATCTTTGTCTATTTTTTCTTGAGGAACGTCAAAATAAAAAAAAACCACTATTTTCAAAATTAAGCCTGCCCTTGAATCAAAAATTAAACGAAAATCACACACAACCCAGCAAAATTCGTCGAGAGCATTGTAACTTTCCGGAGAGTTTTGAGACGATGAAGCACAAACACATATTACATACATCCAATGCAATGAAACTCAAGTATGTATGAATGTTTAGAACAAGTTGTAAACTCAAGGATCAATTCAGACCCACAGAACAACGAAAGAACCAAATTAGCAAAAACGAAGTTTTCTTTACTTCTAAATACAAATTATTTAACTTATTAAGTTGAAATAAGTTCAGTCAGCAATCATATTCCTTAAGTTGTGAAAAAAACAAGTCTTATTGCTACAAACATTGTTCTTTCGTTGATCTTTGGTTCGTAGTTTATCCTCGATTGTACAACCGGACGTTGTTTTTGTTTGTTGCCTGTGACGACTATAGTTTTGTTTTATTGTCAAGAACCATTTGTTTCCGTTCTTTTACGAAGTTACGAACACAAATTGAAGAATTTAGCAAACCTAAGACAAAACGTAAATATTCATCTAATATCCAGTTCTACCACGATATAGCGCATGTCACGATTTCTGCATTGGCAGCTCTTATGACAGCTCGTAATTTCGTAATGTGACCTTGGGCAAAATGGAACAAAAAATTTATATACACAATCATTTTTCATCGGCATATACTTCTGGTACTCAGAACGATCCAGACATGATGCTGATGGTTGTGTCGAAAAATAAAGTCCGTCCGGTTACGTTCTGGTCACCAAAACAACACTTATAATCTTTAACAATACAGATTTGTTTGCACAACCTTGGATATGACACACGCAAAAAGAACGTAACGTATGCATGTAACGTGTCCAAAGCAGTCTTTGAAGTTTAAAGGCTGAATCACAAAGACGTCTGCGTTACGATGCACCCGATTTGCGTTTACTTTGAATGACAGTTCTCCCTCTATCACATCATCATCCCTCCAAAATAGCTTTGCCACCTCACTCTTTTCGAAGTAGATCTACTTCTATTTTTGGAAAACTTTGAAAATCTAATACCTACTTCCCACCATCAAGAATTTCTTAAAAATCTACTTCACTTAGAAAAAACTTAATTCGATTTTACTTGACATTTCTAGAATCCGCTTCGATTAACTCATTAAGTACCTAATTTTATGCCTACAGTTAAAAGTGAAAAATGGCATGCCTTCATTATACTTCTCATATCTTCATCAGGAAAATAGATAAGCGACATCTGCAATAAAGTTCCTATCCTTATACACGAACAATAAGCGGACACAGTTTACAAACACCAAATGCTAACCCACACAAATACGAAAAGATACGTGCATGTATTGACTTGTATATTAGGCCGTGTACGACTTGCGTTAAAATGTTGGTTGAATTTAACCAATAAAATATTAAATATTGGTTCTTCAAGAGCTGTCGCGCCCCTCTATTTATTTATTTTTAATATTAAATATACACTATTTTAAAAATTAAAATCTACTTCGCTTTTTCTCAATCAAATTCGCTTTATTCAGAAATTTCTTTCGATTCCTTTTTGTTTTGTGGTGGTAACGCTGTTCCAAAAATAAATGAATTTTGTGTGTGTACTTTTTTTTTAAACAGCTGTTGAGCTCTCAGATAAAGCAAAAGTTCAGCAAATTTGAACTACAGCCTTTGCATATATACTATTCTAGATACTATACTAGATTCTATATGCAAAGCCGCTACTATAGATTCTATATGCAAAGCTACAGCCTCCGTTTCGAATCACATTACGTAACATTACGTTCTTTTCCTTACGGTTGTCAAACGAAGCGTGAGGTCGAAGCTTCATTGTGATAGTAAGCATTGAATTCCTATAGCTGAACTCGTAAACGTCAGGCGAAGCTGAAGCGTCTTTGTGATTCAGCCTTAAATATTTTCTTCACTTTTTGCTGATATGGAGGTGTTAATCAGTTGACGTCAAAATGACAGACGTCAATCAAAGTACGATCTTTACTTGGTCAGCGCTAAACTAATGTCAAAAATTCTTCTAAAATTGGATTATGTTTGCATACAAACTTAACACAGATTGAATGATCTAAATGGAAACATCATTCGATGTTCGAAAAATATATCAAAGAAGGTTTTCACTGAATTGACTCAACTAATCTTAACTTCGAACCAGCTTCGAACCACGAATTATGACAGATATAAAAATCTTGTATTTTTCATCAAGAATTTCTGACTGCTTTAGGTATAATCTAGCATTTCATTTAATCTGATCTCACTTTTCTATATATTTTCTGTTTTAAAATTGCAATGTCGGTAAAACATTAAATTTATACCTACCCTATAACAAGAATGTAATAAAAGTTTGAAAAATTCCAGGAAGTACAATTTAACCACATTTTGATATTCTTATCGTCGTTTATCAGTTCATAAAAAGTTTACGATTTTTTTCTTTCTGGAATCGGCACTTTAACAATTATTATTACTCAAGAAACAAGGAGTAGGTACTCTGTAGAAATTTTACTCTGGCACGCAATGCGTGTTCAGCTAGTCTTTTTGTTTGCTTTTATTATACATATATGAAATTGGTGTACATGTGTGCGTACATTTATGTGTTTTTTTTTCTTTGTACGGGATATAATATTATAAACACCAAATTTAACAGTTGAATAAGAGCCTCTTGCTCTTATACTGCTAAGATATTTGACGAAGCTGTGTCTATTCATTAAATTTTTTTTGACAGTTCTTAACGGAAGTAAGTAATCACGACATGACAGATCGTAATAATGCATTATAGCAAAAGTTCCTATTAGTTTAAGTATAAAGGTGAAATTATGGCAAAGAACCATAACAAAAATAGGTTACACTAATTTCGTGTAAACGTAGGTATATTGGTTTTGGGTTTCCAGTTGTTTATAATGATTAAGGCATGCATACACTGTTCGTTAAAATTTGTTGATTGGCATATTTGAATTATTAAAGAGTTAAAGGAGGAGTCTAGCAAGGAGGATTTTTACGCGCCTTCGGAGCCTGTCCAGCATACAACGGAAAAATCGTACTCGGGAAGGAAGACATCTTTGGTAGATTTGTTGGAATGCACAGACTACACGAAGTTACAGCTGATAACGGCTTTTGACTATTCGACTTTACTGCAGCTCGTAATACGGTGATAAGTAGCACTAGGTTTCCAAGACGAAAGATCTACCAATTAAATCGACATATGTCTTAATCGACCCAAGGCACGCATCCAACATCTTGAAAGTGCGCACTTTCTGAGGAGCAAATGTCGCCTCTGACCACTTTCTGGTAGTGGCTAAGTTAAGAGCTCGACAAAACACAGGGAATTGTAGATGTTTTCAAACAGCTGCTGCGTGGATGGCATACCTGCGGAACTCTTTAAATATGGAGGAGGTGTTGTGATGAACCGCATGCACCAGGTCATCAACAAAGTGTGGGACCGCTGACTGGTCTATAAGCTCCATTATGCCCCATCTACAAAAAAGGCAATCAGCTATGTCATGCAAAAACTACAGTCATATCCCTGCTTAATGTTGCCTATAAAATCCTATCCAACGTACTGTGTGAGGTCTTAAACCGTTCTGCAACAAAATAAACGGCACGTACCAGTGTGGCCTTAGGCCAGGCAGAACAACGATAGACTAAATATTCACACTGACGCAGATCCTGAAAAAGACCAACGAATTTCAAGTCGAAACCCACCATCTTTTCATCGACTTCAAAGCTGCTTATGATAGCATCCACCGCCAAGAGCTTATGATAACGATGTCTGAATTCGGTATCCCGAACAAACTGATCCAGCTGTACCGCAAGACGCTAAGCAAGAGCTAGGTAACAGCTCATCCTAATTGTTTCAAACATGCGCAGGGCCCTAAGCATAGAGAATATACAATACCTAGAGTCACGACTTCGGGTGTTCGCTCTCTTTTTGCCTACAAGCTGCAATTTGGTCGTTTTGTACTAACCCAGTGAGAATGTGTTAGTTTTCCAATGCTTTTTAAATGAGAAACTGCACCTATACATTCACACTGAGTTAGATACAATGCTCAGGTTGGAGTCGAGGTGGGTTTCATGGGCTCAGATTTCAAAAATAAGATTCCGTTGAGCTCAGCATTTTCAAAAAAAAAAACTTAAACATACAAAAAATGCATGTAATATGAAAAATAAATACGTTATATTGTTTCTTTACACTTTTAACATATAATTGCACTATAATTTACCAATATTTGTATCAAAAATCTTAATAAATCTAAAAAAAAGTCGTGCGTTTAGTCTCGTATTTGCTGTGGTGGAAGTCTGTCACTTTGGGTTTGTGCATCAGGAAAAAATTTTGTCACGGCTGAGTGCTCACACTTTTGTCACCTCTTACACAGGTTCACGGACACGAAAAAAAGAGAGGATTGTGAGAGTTCACCTCTTACACAGATTCACGGACACGAAAAAAAGAGAGGATTGTGAGAGTTCACCTCAGACAACTTTTGAGGGTGTTTTCGGCAAGGGAGGAAGAGGTCGCGACTCTAGGTATTATATATTCTCCATGGCCTTAAGACAAGGAGATGCGCTGTCATGTGATTTCTTCAACATAGTCCTGGAGCAGATAGTGCGCAAGGCAGGTGTGAGCACGGAAAACACTATCTTCAACAAATCCACCCAGCTCCTAGGCTATGGGAACGACATTGACATCATCGGTCGATCCAAGAGAGCTGTGTTTGAGGCCTTCACAGCGATTGAAGAACAGGCGAAACTCGTTGGTCATGAAGTCAATGAGGACAAAACAAAGTACATGCTATCAACAAACAAAGCAACATTTATCCACCGCCATGGACTAAACGTCACTGTTGGTAGCAGCGCTTTCGAGGTAAGTAAGGTACCTTGGAACAAACATCAATCCCACAAACGACACCTTAGTGGAGATCCGAAGTAGTATTACCTTAGCGAACCGCTGCTGCTTCGGTTTGGCAAAACAACTGGGTTCAAAACTCCTCACTCGAAAGACAAAGTGTATAGCAGGCACTTCTTCAACGGATTTTCGGTTCCGTATGCGACGATGGCGAATGGAGAAGAGGGTTCATTCGAGAACTGTATGAGCAGTACCAAGATGTGAATGTAATCCAGAAAGAAAAGACGACTACATAGGCTCGGCCACATCGAGCGAATGGACGACAACGCTCCAGTTATGATAGTCTTCTCATCCCAGCCCCCAGGTTCGAGACGACAAGGAAGACCGAACCTACGCGCTTGGTTTCGGCGACGATGATGGAAGGCTGCAGTATCTCAGGTTGAGATCCTTCATGGATTGTGAGCCGGAGAAGTAAGTTAGTGAGTATTATACCGTGCATGACAAATCGTAACGTGGCTACAGCCAAAGTTTATTCTAGTTTTTGCACAAAGCCGAAATTATGGCTGAGTGCAAATTAACCATAGTGAAAAAGGGTGATGCTAGTTTTAAAAATAAATAAGTGCGTGTTCGTTCTGAATCTCCAGTTGTTGTCTATGCTGTTGGAGGCGTGCTGTATGCCTACACTGTTCGTTATAAGTTTGTTTGATCTGCGTATTTTATTTGTTGGAGAAATGTGGGTATATTGTGCTGAACAACCGCTACTTAGAGAATCTTCAACAAACAATAGTTATTGATACGGCTATTGGGACAGAAAGCAGAATCAATTAAACTTGATTTATTGATGAATTGATGACGTAGGTATAGAGTATGAATGCATTTATGCTCGTCTGAGAACTTCGAACCAATTGAACTTTGATGTATGAAATGTAAGAAGTCCATTGAATGAGGATATTATGAACGTTAAAATTTCCGTATAAATAATTCTGTCTGCATAAATTGGGAGTTTACTTTTTCGTGTTAAAAATGTTAAAAAATTTGCATAAGTGGCACCCAACAATAATCACTTTCTCTTGCGCTGACAAAAACAAGAAAATATTAATTTAAGACATTTATTGAAACATTTTTTTTTTCCAAAAGTTTTACATACAAAATTTGATTTTTTGTAACAAATTTTCAATTTTTATTATCACTGTGATGACTGGTACATTTTGAAATGTGCTGCCTGGTGTCAAGCTCTATCATTGAGAGGGTAAGGCCTAGGCTAAGGAAGGTATGCTTTTTGAAAGATACTTCTGCACGTATTCTGTGAGAAAAAGAATTTGCATTGAGTGATTGATTTATATATTTTTGAGTTAGATATTGTTTATGGATAGATTGTTAAGGAGTGTGTTACAATAAAGATATAGGGAGTTTGAACGTGTGTGTTGATGTTTAAAAAAAAAAGTTGAACAAATCATAAAACTGCGAAACAAGAATTATTAAATTAAAAATGACTGTGATGTGTCTAAATTCATAATGACTCACAAGCCGTGACATTTAAAATAGAACAAACGAAATCAGTTGAAGCTTCAATTTAATATACGCAAAATTATGGCTGAAACACAAACACGCTTTAACTTTGGCTTCGCCTGACGTTTGAGAGTTCAGCCATAGCAATTCAATGCATGCTATCACAATGAAACTTCGTTTGACAATCGTAAACAAAAGAACGTAATGTTACGTAATGTGACTCTAAACGGAATATGCTAAACGTTTGATTTTGTCTGACAGTTCAACAGCTGTAAAAAAAAATCAACAAATAAAATTCTTTGTTTTTGGATGATGATGATGGAGACAGAAATGTCATTCGAAGCAAAGTTGAAACCCAATTGATAAGAGCACAACACATTCTACGACAACAATGTGTTCAGGCTACATACATAATTATAAGCTGGGTAATTCCTGAACTGGATATAAATTAAATCAAAATTCATGGAGAGAATTTAGTCGTTAGAAAATGAAAACTAATCACATTTTCTTCGCTTATCAGAAAAAAAAAACAGGAAACAATGCTGTATTATGACTTTGTTGATGAAGATTTTCATCTTTCAATAGAAATAAACTCAAACATCAAACAATTAAGAAAAAAACATAAGTTGAATTAAGGTTTGTGCGATGTGCGATCTGATATCGCACTGACTTGTTCAATGTCTCTTTTTTTTCGCCCCAATGCATTTCTACCGTGTTCAATGTGCATTCAGTGCTCAAAGCCCGAGCCGGAGCGAACTGAACCCCAATTTTTTCGAGGCGTGAATTTAGGAGCTGTTGGAATCAGTGAATCAGTGACAAGCAAAGATTAAATATGTAACAAGATGGGAAACTGACTTACGTTTCACTCCCTAGATCCCGCAATTTTCATATTCCTTCATTTACTTTTTTCTTTTCGTCTACATGAATGCATGTGAGTTAAAAAAACAAAGAGATGAGCTGAGATTTTTCTATTATTAACAGTTCTCTTTTGTTTGTTTTCGCATTTTCAACATTTCTCTTTTGTTTGTTTTCGCTTTTTCAGATGGTAGAACCATATTTACTGTGATAGTATTGGTAAAAACACGCATACTTTCACAGTAACTATGGTCCGAAGCTTGTAGGCAACTGTCACTTTGACAGCCTTGTTTCCCATCTTGTTACTTATTTAATCTTTGGCCCCAGGTCTGGTTACATCGAACCTTTTTATACATATTTGACAGGTATAATCGACCTGGCATTCGTCTCTAGCGCCACCTAGTTACAAGTTAAAAAAATAAATAGAGTGAAGAGCTTACTCTCATCAACAATTCTCTAGGTGCGTGTGAAGAATTGAGGGGACCTACAATTTAACGCCAATTCCGAGCGGCAAAGTTGAGAAGCACTTTTTCATGACATGATACTCTTTGGAAATTTTATCAGTTCTTCTCAAGAGGCAGTGCGCGCGGAAGATGAAATAAAAACTATGGGCACGAGTAGGACTTAAACCCACGACATTCTGCTTAGCAGGCAACGCACCTAATCACTAAGCTACAGACATAGCCATTTGTTTGCACAAATTTTTACTGAGCAAACATTTCTGATGAAGCCGAGAAAATTAAAACGTCAATCTTGATAATACCAGTAGTAGATGTACAAACCATCGAACGAACCTATTGATCAGTGATTGTTCAACTCATGACAAATAAAAGTGCTACCAATTTTGTTTATTGATATGTGACGTATCAAGTTCCAAAATCTCACCTGAAATAACAATGACATAACCTAATATGATTGTTTTTCTTTATTTACTTTATATCAAGTGTCGGATTCTTGCAATTCTTTCCCATTTTTCTTGATTGCAATTCGATAAGGCTAGTGAAGAATAATGAGAGTGAAAGGCACTGCTAATTTTTTGCGTCACAGAAATGTATTCAACAAAGACTGCAGGGTGTAAATAAATAATGAATCTTTGACTGGGTGTCAATATCCGATATGACAGGTGACAAATCAAATTCAAAACCATGATGGCATCAATCAGTTGTTTACAAACGTAAACATATTCATATTGAATCAGAACTGTCACTCTTGGCCAGTTGGACACTTTCTGAACTGTCAAAATTGTTTTCAAATTGTCAATTACTGCGGTTGACTGCTATAAATTGGTTCATGCTCCAATTATGAAACCTTTTAACATCACAAAATAGAATGTTATCGTTTTTGTTTTTTGATCGGTTAACTTATGACATTTCAAGTAAAAAAAAAAAATAAACTCACCAACTACAGTAGGTTCCAAATCAACAAAAACAGCCCTGGGTACGTGTTTTCCTGCACCAGTTTCGCTAAAGAATGTGTTGAATGAATCATCACCTCCACCGATGGTTTTGTCCGATGGCATCTGTTGTGTTTATGCATTCATGTAAAAATAAAACAAATAAAGAACACACAAATTAGTTGTGAAAAAAAATGATTAAAATATTGTTCATTCATGCACAAAAGCAAATAAGCCACGAAATCTTATAGACTGCGAAATTTGATAAAATTATGAATAATAAAAAAAAAGAAACCAAGAAAAATTAAACATGATGTCACGCTTCTTTGCTTGAAAACAAATAAAAACTATGCAAATTTCCTGGCAATATTGGCAACCACGGTTCATTAACTCATGTAGAAGTAGAACGCAGAAGGAAATGTATGTCATCAACAAGCTTTTGCGTGAGAGAACGACAAAAATGGAAATAGCCATTTAGAAATCATAATCGATTTCCGAAATCAATTTCACATTCAATGAAGCATGATTTCTGCTGTTTTCAAGTTGTTTCCGAATTCCGAAGGTTGATCTGCAATCAAACTACATATATGTACTTTGATTTTTATATTCCTTACAATCAAAATGACAGTTGCATGACAGTTCAAATTGGAAATTTTTTTATGACGTTTTGTAAAAGAAGAACTGTCATCTGTCATTATATCTCAATTCATCCTAATGATTCCGTTTGCTTTCTCCAAAATGAAATGGAAAAGAAACATTTCCAAAGTTTTGTGAAAATGGACAAATTTCACTTGATTGCACATTAACACTGAATCTAGAATTATTATGTATATGTACATATATAGGATTGACCGGAGATTGGACCGTTCTCTTACCAATGCCCTGACTAGACGTCTACTTCAGTCAATTTATTTTTTCCTCTTCGATAATATTCGTTTGCATCAGCCATATTCTAGCTACTTGCGTCATATGATTGACAAATAGACAGTGTCCACTGGACGACAAGTGGGTTCAAATTTCTTTTGATTGACAGACGATGTCTGAGCGAAGCGCTCATCTGTGGTCATAATGTAACACAGCATTATAATTTCCATGTCCCTTGCTAAGTCCAACGTTCAAATTTCAAAGTGATATTTTTTCACTTCAATTGATTGACATCTAGCTTATGACTTATACAGATACAGCTTCTGCACATCATAAGCAACCAATCAAATGTCATCAGAATAACGTGGAATAGTAAAAGATTATGTCAATTGTGTCTGACCGCAGAAATATGACTTTGATTTCATGGTACACAATTAAGTAGGTATGATATTTGTAAGTTTTTCACTATTCATGTGCGGATAGAGAAAAAAGTGACATGAAGTGAAGAAACGTCAAAAAAAGACCGACCAATGGAAAACTACATCAATTTTAAGAAAAAAATGTCAATTCTTATGAGAATTCATGCAAGAAAATCGTGATGTTGACAGTTGATGATGAGAGTGACGTTTATGTGAATCAAGAAACTGGAACTATGATCCATCTTGTTATTATTTTTAGTCTTGATTGAAGAGACACTAAGATCTCAGATTGCTCTTTTGTCAGGTGGCCTATTGCCTACAGATCCTTGAACTGCACCAACTACCTACCACCTTTTCATCGATTTCCAAGGCCGCGTATGACAGCGTCTATAGACATTATGAGCAATGTCTAGTTTTGGCATGCCAGAGAAACTCGTCCATCTGTGTAAGATGACAATGCAAAACTCACGCTGTTCCATCATCGTCGGAAAAAAACCTAATGGACGCTTTTGATGTCAAAAAAGGTTTTAGATGAGGCGATATGCTGTCATGCGATTTCTTCAACATCATTCTTGAAAAGATTGTGCAAAGCTCCAACGTCAACATCAGATGCACAATCGTTCAAAAGTCCGCCCAGCTACTAGGATACGCAGACGAAATTGATTTAATTGGAAGAACACAGCGTGATGTCAGTGGAGCGTTTGTGAGCCTTGAGACGGAGGCCAGGAAGATGGGTCTAGCGGTTAACGAGGGCAACACCAAGTTAATGCTGTCGACTAGAAAGGACTACCAACATCGACGTCTTGGAGCAAACATAGATAGATTTAACTTCGATGTAGTTAAGGACTTTGTCTACCTGGGATCCGCTATCAACTCAGACAACAACACCAGCGCTGAAATCAAACGAAGTATCACTCTTGCCAATCGTTGCTTCTTTGGACTTAGAAGGCAATTGAGTAGTAATGTCCTCTCCCGAGCAACTAAAGAGACATTCTTCAAAACCCTCATCATCCCGGTCCTCATGTATGGTGCAGAGACATTTACTATGACAATATCTGATGAAAACGCTTTGGGCTGCTTGAGAGAAAAATTCTTCGAGTGATTTTTGGTCCTGTCTGGCATAAATGGAGAATGGAGACGAAGATTCAACCAAGAACTGTACGAGCTGTACAGGAACACTGACCTAGCCAGAAAAGTTAAGGTCCAACGACTATGATAGGGTTGGGTCATGTTGAGCGAATGGAAAATAATGCTCCGGATCGTAGAGACTTCGAATCCAACCTGAGGACGTCTCAGAAGAGAAAGACCGTGACTCAGATGGAGCACACAGGTGTTAGAAGACCTGAACCAACTTGGCGTGCGAAACGGGAAACAGCTAGCTAGGGACCGAACTGGCTGGAGAAGTTTGTTGGGTGAGACCCTGGTCCGACCTAGATTGTAGCGCCACCATAAGTATAGTAAGTAAGGCTTATTGCCCTTTGTATGAAGCGGTTCAGTTCACACAAAACGCTATCATTTGTCGTTCTGAAACAAAAATACATAATAACGATTCGTAACGAAAATTACGTCATCAAGTCGTTCTGATATGCATTGTGATTTGAAAGTGTTGATCTGTCAAAGTGAATTGTTTGTTTATATTTTGAAGCAACATCAAAACGTACCCATTCTGAAGGGAAATTAAAAAAAATAGTTGTGTTTTTTCTTGTTTTACAGATCAACGCCAAAAAGCGTACTGAAATGATTTAAACTATTTCCAACGAATTCCAACTTAACATTTCCAATTAACAGAATGCATCACTAAGGGCAGATAGAACATAGAATGACATATGAGTGATAAAATCCAATTGTCGGTGTTAAAATGTCAAAATACCTGACGACAGGAAACAGAACGCAGACAAAACGAAATTTACTAAAGAATCTCTCAAGCACAGATGAGTTTAAAAGAGAGATGGGAAACCAAGCTGTCAAATTGGCAATGCCTACAACCTTTGGTTTAAGTTTACGGCAAGAGTGTGAGTGTTTTTACCAACACCTACTATTTCAGTAAACTTGAGCAAACCCCCTCAATTCTGTTGCTGTTTTTTTCATTTATTCACATACACGAGGTAACGGTAAAATAAAATTTGCGGTATCCGGAGGGTAAAACGTAAGTCAGTTTCCGATCTCCTGTCCCTACTCTCAAGGCTTAAGACAGCTTCAAGAAACAAATGTCAAAAATGACAATCCAATCGTCAAGGAGCAAGAAGAATTTTAAATTTCACCTATATACTGTACTTTTTATCTACTACACACATCTATTCGAAGAACCCTTCTGGAGTAAATAGAGAAATAGATGTTAAGACCGTGTGCGAATTGGGTTTAAAAGTGGTTAAGACTTGACGTTTGGTTAAATTTTGACACTTCGCATTGAATAAAATGTGTTAAAAATTAGACTAGCTGCGGGCGAGGTTAAAATATGACAGTAGTGGTTGAAAATTCATCAATTTTTAACTACAATTCATCCAATTCGCATACGGCCTAAGCTTGTTTGACATTTTGCCAAGCGACAGTTCGAAATTAATAGGGCGCCACTCTTATGAATCCTTTCCATTGCAACTGTCACTTTTATCGCAGACGTTTATTTCAAGAATTCATTAAATTCAAATAACTCAATTGATATTTTCTTGCATTCATGAATGTCATTAAATCGAACGAAGCTCTCCACGAAGCAATGTCCTCTGCTCAACTCCTCCATTTTGAATTCCTGATTTGAAATTCAACTCACTTGGTGAATGTTCTACCATGCGACATGCGAGTGAGTGTGAAATTAGATATTTATACCTTGTACCAAAAATATAATTTATTCATATTATAACAACAACAAAATATTTGCATGCATGCAAGAATGATGAAAGAATCTAAAAGAGTTTATACTAACCTGTCCATCGGGTTGGATACCATGTTCAAGGCAATAGAGCTCCCAACAAGCATTACCAATTTGTACACCAGCCTGTCCAATATGTACTGAGATGCATTCCCTCTGTAAAAATAAATTGGAAAAAGCAAAACAAAAATTATAATAAATGTAAAGAAAGTCAACTTGATGCAGCCAACGAACGAAAGAACGAACGCCAGCCATAAATAAATTTTTTTGTGAAATTATTTGTAATTTAAGTTCTAGCTCTGGTTGAGTGTTCGACGAGTAGGTAGATGAGTGGGTCCATGGATAAAAAGATAAATCTATAAATACAACTTAATGAGGCCTTCGCTTAGGCATTTTCGCGCATGAAGCACATACTTGAGCTTCCTTCTTGCATCAATTTCTATATCTCTATCGAGAGTGCTACAAAACATCTGCAACAAACCAAGCGGCCCGGCACGGTGGTGGCGGACGAGATGGCCAGCAGCTGGATGGATTGGGGATAGTGTTGCATCAGAACAAGATGGTGATGGCGATATGGTGCCAACGATGGTGGTGGAGGGACCAATGCTTGGAAACCTATTTTCGAATGGATTTTGATTTGCTTTGTTGCCAAGACAAGAACCAAGCAGAGAAAGATTGAAATCTCGCTGAAGTGGATACTCCAGTACTTTCTTGTTTAATGACTCTTGAAGAAAATAGAGTTGCACAAGGAATTTAGAGTTAATCCATAGTCAACAAAAACAAACAGCAACTACCATGATTAAACTTATGGATGCCCATGTCCGAACAAAGAGAATGTGTTTCTTATTTCTTTTGTGTTGTTTGCATTTCAAGATTGAATTGTAAAGAATGAACAAAAGAAATTCTTGACAGGATGAAAGAACTCTTGAGAAATGCAAATCGTAGTGTGGATTCTGAAATGATTAAGCTGGTAGTCGAGGCTATTCTTTCACGTGCTATTAGAGTGCTAACATTGTTTACTGATTTAACATTCAAATTTAATCGTAGATTTTCATTAGCAAAAAATTAAAAGCTTACCCGATCTGGATCAAGGATCGACAAAAAAACCAGACCACACGTAAAGAAATATGGCTATCACAAGAACTTTGTTCTGTCATTGCATTGCATGTTTGATGAGTTAAACAAAGGTTAATTCAAGTGTGCATCAGGGTGGTTTGCTTGGTCCGACACTTTTCGTAAGTTTCCAGCTAAAAAGTTGGAGAAAGAATTTTTTTTTGTCCGAGTGATTGATGTCAATTAAGACTGGTTACTATAGGTTTATATTTTTTTAAAGTGGTGCGTTACAGCGACATCTACCAACGAATTTTCTTATAATTTGCACACACTAAAGGGGCTTTTTATACCCTTATTATGCCATAGACACAGTGAGCGCATTAAGCTATTAAGAATTAAGAAAGGGGTTTGAAAGTAAGTGTCGGTGTACATTGGTTTTGAATTCATCAAAATTGCAATGACTCGCAGACAGAGTGTGGAAGGGAGTTCCACATTCACGTAGTACGGCTAAAGAACGATTCTCTATGCTTTAGTGTACGTCCGAATTGGGCTCGAGGGTAAACTGATGGGCATTCCTGGAAGCACGAGTATTACGGTTGAATTGTTTAAGAGGAGGAATGCAACTGGCTATTTCACTAGAGCAATTACCGTGGAAGTAACGATAAAACAAGGAGAGACACGAGACGTTACCACGGTGTTCCAATGAAGTGAATGAGTTAGTGATGTCTCAGTCAACAATCATTCTTACTGCTCTCTTTTGTATTCCATTCAAGAAGGAGGAAGAAAGGCTTAAGTTAGTTGCTGGAGCACCAGCCCAAAGATGGGAATTGTACTCCCGCTTTGCAGGGATATAACTCTTGTAGATAATAGCCAGATCATGCGGCATTTTTGGCGACATCGCATATGTGCTCGTTCCACAAAAGGTGGTCAGTAATGCACCCACCGAGAATCTCGAGATGTTCGGTCTCTTTGATGCAAGTTCCACTCATGGACAGTGGCAAGGGGGGTATATTTCGCTTCGACGATACAAGACAGCATTGAGTTTTCGAAGCATAATACTCTACACGGTTTTTAATTCCCCATTGTACAATGCTGCTTAAGTCAGAGTTTAATGAGCTTATCATATTTTGCCGTTGCAGTTCAACATCCAAAAAGGAGGGATTTGAGTCTAGAAACGAATATTAAGAGCTAAGGGTGCTATCATCAGCGAAACAATTTATTGGATTAGAAGTAACAGACAAGAGATCATTGTTGAAAATGGGAAAAAGGGTCGGAGACGAAACAGAGCCCTGGGGCACACCAGCATTTATATTGTAGGTTTTAGATTTGAAACCGTCAAATACAACTTGTATTGAACGGTTCGAAAGAAAGTTTCTAATCCAACGAAGGAGGGATTTCTCGATTCGATACCGAAAGCAAGCATTTTCGATAAAAGAGCAGAAAAGCAAACTTGATCAAATGCCTTTGAAGTATCAAGTGCAACAATCTTACTTTCTCCAAAACGATATAAAGATTTGCTCAACTGTTCAGTGAGATAAGCCTTCAGATCACCAGTGGACCTGTTGCTGCGAAAACCGTATTGCCGGTCATTAAGAAGCTTTCGGTCTTCGAGATATTTCTTGAGCTGATAGTTTATTTATAGCGTAGCATAGCATATTAAGGCCCATTTGCTGATTCGGAACATGAATTTATGTTCAACTTAAATATTTCATTTTTATATGGGACGTTCCAGAGTTCGATAAGTTCTAAATAAAATCTCCATACTAAAGATGAACTTTATGTAGAACATGAATTTATGTTCCGAATCAGCAAATGGGGAGGAGGTCTCTCAGGGTATTAAGATGTTTTCCTGTGACGGCGATGGCAACATCATCGATACTGTAAGAAAATTGCTGTTTCTTAAACCTACTGTAGTTTTCCATTGGTGTTTGACATTTCTTCTTCTACCTCCAATGGAACGGGCTATGATGCATTTGTCATTCTTCGGACGATTCTGTTTTCAAAACGGAAGAGTTCTGCTCTTCGCAGAAGCATTCCGTGTGTCAAAGTCAGTCCAATGGAATGGTTTCAGAAATCTTCAGAAATCGACATAATGTAGGTACTACCTGGTATGCAGTTCAACAACAAATACAAATGATTACGCTGTTTTGGTTTTATATGAACGGGTATTCTGTTAGGGCAACATTCGGCCCGATTTACCCTTTCTACAGTAGCCAGGTAGGTAGGCAGAAATGGCTGTCCTACTTCGGTGTAGGACACAATTAGCGCTGAGTGCACAGTTTTGATACCATACCTCATGAGATTCTAAAAAGATTTGGATGGGTTAGGAAGGATGTACATATATTTCGCACGTACATACTGTAGAACTCCCTCCCTGCACTACGGCCTATTGTCTCCTAATGCCATCTAGTTTAGCAAAGATGGGGGGGCTGTGGGCGCTAAAGCCAGTTTGTGTTATTTAGGTGTGAGATCAAGTCTTTGATCTTAAGTTCTGAGAGATCCTCATTACCGTTGAAGAATTCTTTACCTAAGTAGAGTGCTCTTTTCCTAGCCAAGGCCGGGCAATGGCAGAGAAATTGTGGGACCTTTTCCTTTTCATCCTGGGCCTCACAGCTACGGCAGAAGGAGTTATGTGGTATATCCAATTTTGCCACATGCTCCCCTATATGGCGAATGCCCTGTTGTAGGTAGCAACAATCCTGGCTATGCCTTGGTTTGGAAGTCAAATTGATCGATTTTGGTTTGTTATAGGCGGGCCAGATTTTCCTAGATATAACGCAACTCGTTAAACTATTCTACATATGATTTGCTTCTGATATGTATTTGGTCAGGATATAGTCCTTCACAACTCCAAGAGGAGCATATACTCTCACTGCCAATGAGTTGTGAAGTTCTGATCCTTGCCTAGCTAGCTCATCTGTCTTCTCATTTGACTTATAGCCCCTATGGCTCGGTATTCAGATTAGAGTGACGCTCAAATCAAGTTCCTTGAGGGCCTCTTTGCATTGCTGGATTAGTTTAGAGGATGATAAAGCTGATTCAATGGCTTTAATAGCTGCCTGACTGTTAGTATAGCTACATTTTGGTTTTGTCGGATATTTTTAAGGGCTATCCAAGCTTCCCTTATCGCTTACAATTCTGCCTGGAATACACTGGCAAAATCGGGAAATCTTAAGAGATTCACAGAAGACACCTGCACCTACACCGCATTCCATCTTTGAACCATCCGTGAAGATAGTTGTGTCGAAGTCTTCCGTCACATCACCTTCTTCCCAGTCGATTCTTGACAAGACTCTAAACTTCTTTGAGGTGTTAAGGGAAGGGATGCAGTAATCGGTTATTGTAAATTGGATGTCTATCGTATCAGGCTTGTTTGGTTGCAGTGCCCGAAGGTTTTCCAGCAGCCTATTTCTTTGAGTCACAAGATACTGCAGGACACCTGATAAATAATAAAGAGGTCAAGAGGTAAGTAGCCATACTAATCCTCATTTGTGACGTCTACATGAGATCCAAGAGCGTGCAATGAAATGATCCCGGTATAATCACTGTTTGGTGTTGATTTTGGGCACATGACGTCAACGCCAATCCGTTCTAGACAGAAAACAAATGTCAATGATATCTCAAGCTCACACGCACTTATTTTTATTCAAATTTAATTTAAGGAAACGCTTTATGAAGACCCTTCCAATCAAAGTTTTCTCACAAAACCTCCAAATTATAAACAGCTTAGGAAGCGATTTCTAACATTTTGTTCTTCAAAAACACCCAATTTAAAACAGATCCAAAGACTGCTCGTTATATCTGATTTATATCACCTAAGACGAGATGGCCCTAAAACCAATTAATTTTTATTTTATTTTTCCCTAAAAGATTTCACACAATCTGTGAGATAATCATCTCTGTTTATTTAGTTTAATTAAATCCAAAAACACGTAAAAAATGAATTTGAAATCTAAACCAAAAAATGGGAATTTTTTTCTTTCCAAATATTATTTGCCTGACTTTGGGTAATTGCACCAAAACCTAGTCAACCCATTTTCCCTCAATTTACATAATAATACAGCTAAATGCTGTTTATCACGCTATAAACCATCCGAAATTCCAACAGAAACCAAACAAAAATTGTTGACAAAAAAAGAAAAGAATTCAACTCAGGTTCAGGGTACAAAGAAATTCATAAATAATTGCACTTCCGTAAACAAAGTTCTTTTTCTTTTTCTCAAGCTCTTTTGATTTATTTTTTTAGGGAATAATAAAAAAAAAGTTTCTCTCTTTTGAGGTTAAGTTTTCACTTAAGTTCTGAATAAAAATAAAAACAATAATTTGCGAGAAGTCTCTCGAATCACGCCCTTGCTTGCTAGATAATTATAACCAAACAAAATTACCGAAAAGTTTATTTAATTTGATTTTGACAGTACCTCAGTTGGGTTTGAGGAAAGTACACCGACACCGTACCGGTGCTAGGTACGTCAAAGTAGAACATGCCCTATTTTTGATTAGGCGAAAATTATTGATTATTCGTTGTCATACATTCCATTAGTGTCAAAAATAGAAAAACAACTGTCAAAACATGGAGGAAAAGTCTATTGATCCGTGTAAGTTAACAAAACACTAGCAGTACTGTCACATTAGAGATGATTAAGTACATACTATGGAGAAATGGAGAACTATGTATATGTATTGCAAATTTTGAGGCCAACAGATAGAACCGTTAACGATATCTTAATTGCGTTTTCGCAGTGAGAACGGGAAACCGTTATGTTCCTTAAAACTGATGGTATTCCCTTCAGTTTTCTGTTCAGTTCTTAGTTTTCCTTATGAATATCGAATGCTAACAAGGTAATTTTGACAGCTAAACTGAACTTTGAACTGACGTCTAAATACACAATTTTTTTAACTGAACTGAAAATGAACTGAAAACTGAACTAGTAGTAATATCTTTTTTTAAACTTAATTTCTTCTTCTACCTCCAATGGAACGGGTTTTTTTTTATAATTAACACACACTCATGGAGTTGTTATACCTTATGTGGCATTAGTGCTTTGGAGAAGGAAGGGGTTGGGCGAGGTGCCGTGTACATAGTCTTAATTCCTGAACACTGCATTCGCGTGTACGCTAAAGAACTTCTCATTGAGCGTACACTGAATGGCTCGAGGAAAATGAATTCTGAAGCGCGAGTATACGGTTGAATTGTTAGGGTTGAATGCAACTGCTACTTCACTAAACTATTCCGCAGAAGTAACGATGACGGAGAGCACGAAACTTACGACGTGTTCCATTAGTGAATGAGTTGTAGTCTTGTCCCAATTCTTTGCTCTTTTGTATACCATCCAAGGCTTAATAATGTACTGGGCACCATCCAAAGATGGAATTGTACACAAGCTTTGGACGGATATAAGTCTTATAGATAATAGCCAGATCAGACGAGGAGAACAATTTCTTGCACCGTCTTAAGAAACCCAAACATCTTGCTGCATTTTTGGCGACATCGAGTATGTGCTCGGTCACAAGAGGTGGTCAGTGATGCACATACCGAGAATCTCGAGATGTTCGGTCTCATTGATGCCAGTGCCACTCTAGGACAGGGGCAAGGGGTATATCTCGCTTCAACGATGCAAGACAGCATTGAGTTTTCGAAGCATTAAACTCTACGCGATTTTGTAATCCCCATTGGACAATGCTGTTTAAGTCAGAGTTTAATGAGCTTATCATATTTTGCCGTGCAGTTTCACATCCGAAGGGGAGGGATGCGAGTCTGAACGAGTACGAAAAGCTAAGAGTACTTTCGCCAGCGAAACAATTTATTGGATTAGAAGTAACACACAAGAGATCATTCATGAAATGAGAAAGAGGGTCGGAGACAAAACGGAGCCCTGGGGCACACCAGCGTTTATATTGTGGGTTTCAGACTTGAATCCGTCCAATACAACTTGTATTGAACGGTTCGAAAGAAAGTTTCTAATCCAACGAAGAAGGGATTCATCGATACCGAAGGCATGCATTTTCGATGAAAGAGCAAGATGCCGGACTTTATCAAATGCCTTTGAAATATCAAGTGCAACAATCTTACTTTCTCCAAAACGATGTAAAGATTTGTTCCACTGTTCGGTGAGATAAACCATCAGATCACCAGTGGACCTGTTGCTGCGAAAGCCGTACTGCCGGTCATTAAGAAGCTTTCGGTCTTCGAGATATTTCTTGAGCTGATAGTTTATCAGCGTTTCCATGACCTTAGAAAGAAGGACGTAAGTGCAATCGGACGATAATTGGAGGGAGAAGAAGATTCGCCTTTTTTGGAATTGGCTGGACAAATGCTGTTTTCCAGCTGCTCGAAAAGAGCCCAGAAGAATAGGATAGATGGAAAAGCTTACGCAAGGGTTTTGCCAGCGTGAAGAAAACCTCTCAGAATAATAGCGGGGATACATCGGATTTATGTCTGTTGAGATCTTTAGGACTCTCGCCCCTGCACGAATGCGGAAGAAGATTTGTCCCATGGAATCAATGACGCGCTCAAGAACAGGCGGAGTCATGACACTCTCTGGCATCGACGAGTTCGAGGTGAACTGCCTAGCAAAAAGGTTAGCTTTCGCGAGCGAGCTAACAACTGGGGAATCATTGTCAACGAGCGTAGGGACCGAGGAAGAAGACGAATTCTTCACAAATGATCAAAAATTCTTACTGCCTTTAGGACTTTGCAGTATTTTTTGCTTAAATAATTGGTCATGTAAAAATTTGTTTGACTAATATGGGCACTGCAGCCTTCCTGGCTTGTTTAAACTTGTTCCGGTTTTCCTCAATTGGGTTGGCCGGAACCTTAATTCTTTTTTCCTGATAACTGCTTGAGTCAAACCATGACTTTTCCTTGGGTTTTATGCTTTTAACCCTATTCGGGATAAAAGTTTTCATTTTCAAAATAATCATGTTAGTAATCGTACCTGCGCTGGAGTCAACGTCTCTATCGAGGAAGCATAGAGACCAGTTAACTGTTACTGTTTACATTTCGAAGGATCGGGAGTGTTAAGTTACAAACAAGTTCAGCTTTTGCATTCATTTACGCTGTGACCTCTTTAAAATAAAAATCAAGTTCTTATGCAAATGCGCCCCTGTGTCTACTCAAATGTCTGCCAGTCCAAAGTATTCCGAAGTGCTTATGTTTTTTTCATGTTTGAACATGCATAAGTACTTTTACCTTCCTTCGTCATTGAAAAAGGGTGAATCCGAATATATTGAACTTTCTGCCTTCTGCCAGGAAGGAAGGAAGTGCGGTAGCACAGGGTGCACGCTCTGTTTGCACAAAAAGTTTGAGTTAAAAAAAAAATTATAAAACAAATATCCCGAAGGATTCCCTAGGCCAAAAAAAGGAAATGCATATTCAAAGGCTTCCCTGCCGTGAAACTTTGCCCGCCTTATGTTCTCATTGCATAAAAGATGGGTACAAGCACGAGGCGTACCTACACTTTTTCGCTTGAAATTAATTCTTCCAGAACAAAAATCCGGTCTTACAAGCAAACCCATTCAATTAAACTCGAATGAATGTCCGTGCCGGCACGTCGTCGCGTCGCCGTCGTCGTTGTGTCGTCGTAGGTTATCGCATAAACCTACTCCAACTGCCAAATAATGTACCCTCATACTGATACACAGACACAAAGCACATCTGGGATTTTCTGGAGGAGGAAGCCGACCTCTACCTAATGCTGATGATGTTGATGAAGGTTTTTGATGATTCACTACGCGCAAATCCCAGTTGAATTGAAACTGGAAAAAGTTGTATTGCAAGTTAAATTGAAAGATGTTTTACGGTTCTGTTTTTTCCTTCAATTTGTTCCTTCCATCGCATTGGCATCATGAGCAAGTGCTCTGTATGTAGAAACGTGAGTCTGATGATACGAGTTTGGCTTTCTTTCTTTTTGTAGACTGGGTTTTGGCAGACAGCATTTCGCCTACACGAAAACTGTTTTGAACAAGACATAACGACAAAAAAAAAACAACCACTGCAGATGACATCAACCGAAGGCTGTGTACAGCCAATGCTATCATTGCCATATTAAACGCATGATGGAATTGGCGTTGCGTTGCGTTGGTGGAAGCGTTTTCAAAGATTGACAGTAGGCAGGCGAACAAGATGAGTTTATCTTTTAACAAAGCCGATTTGGTAATGAAATTGAAAATTGCTTTAGATAATATAGTTTTCCCTTTTTTAGGGATCTAACTGACGTTTGAGTAGGATTGGGCTGGTATTGTGATTGTGAAGGGGAGAATTTTCCCTGCTTGATTGAACTTATTTTCAATGGGGGTTCGATTGATGAATTTCTAATAAGATTACAGAAATCAATTGATTAATTGGTTTCCAATTGCAAGTAATTGAAATGAGGGATATTGTTGACGGGCTTTATATTTATGGGAAGAGTCTTGTTTGCTTTAAAAAGGTTTTTTATGAGTTATGGCTATTGATGACGAATGGATTTGACTCCTTATTGAATCGAATAAGAGGGTTAAAAGTGAATGAATTGAATAATTGATTTGTTTCACTTCATCTATTTAGGGAAGTAACAGGCTTTTTACAGTTAATCCAAACGACATTTTTTTATAGCTTCGAACTTACTTTCTTACTTATGGTGACGCTACAGTCCAGTCGGACCAGGCCTCACCCAACAAACTTCTCCAGCCAGCTCGGTCCCTGGCTAGCTGTCTCCAGTTTCGCACGCCAAGTTGGTTCAGGTCCTCTACCACCTGTGTGCTCCACCGGAGTCGCGGTCTTCCTCTTCTGCGACGTCCTTCCGGGTTGGATTCGAAGACTCTACGAGCCGGAGCATTATTTTCCATTCGCTCAACATGACCCAACAATCTATGTCGTTGGACCTTTACTTTTCTGGCTAGGTCAGTGTCGCTGTACAGCTCGTACAGTTCTTGGTTGAATCTTCGTCTCCATTCTCCATTAATGCAGACAGGACCAAAAATCACTCGAAGAATTTTTCTCTCAAAGCAGCCCAAAGCGTTTTCATCAGATGTTGTCATAGTCCATGTCTCGCACATACATGAGGACCGGGATGATGAGGGTTTTGTAGAGTGTACTTAATTGCTCGGGAGAGGACTTTACTACTCAATTGCCTTCTAAGTCCAAAGAAGCAGCGATTGGCAAGAGTGATTCTTCGTTTGATTTCAGCGCTGGTGTAGTTGTCTGAGTTGATAGCGGATCCCAGGTAGACAAAGTCCTTAACTACCTCGAAGTTAAATCTGTCTATGTTGACGTTTGCTCCAAGACGTCGATGTTGGTAGTCCTTTCTGTCGACAGCATTAACTTGGTCTTGCCCTCGTTAACCGCTAGACCCATCTTCCTGGCCTCCGTCTCAAGGCTCACAAACGCTCCACTGACATCACGCTGTGTTCTTCCAATTATGTCAATGTCGTCTACGTATCCTAGTAGCTGGACGGACTTTTGAAAGATTGTGCCTCTGGTGTTGACATTGGAGCTTTGCACAATCTTTTCAAGAATGATGTTGAAGAAATCGCATGACAACGCATCGCCTTGTCTAAAATATTTTTGACATCAAAAGCGTCCGTTAGGTTTTTTCCGACCATGATGGAACAGCGTGAATTTTCCATTGTCATCTTACACAGACGGACGAGTTTCTCTGGGATGGAAAAACTAGACATTGCTCTATATAGTTGGTCTCTATAGACGCTGTCATACGCTGCCTTGAAATCGATGAAAAGGTGGTAGGCATTGATTTGAAGTTCCTGTGTCTTTTCCAAGATCTGCCGTAGGGTGAATATTTGATCGATGGTGGACTTTCCGGGTCTGAAGCCATACTGATAAGGACCTACCAGGTAGTTGACGAAGGGCTTCAAACGTTCACACAGCATGGCAGACAAGATCTTATAGGCGATGTTAAGGAGACTTATACCTCTGTAGTTAGTGCAGTTCAGGGATCTCCTTTTTTGAGGATCGGGCATACGATGCTGAGGTTCCATTCATCGGGCATGCTTTCCTCCGACCAAATTTTGCAGATGAGCTGGTGCATGCTCCTAACCAAATCATCTCCAGCTGCTTTATACAGTTCGGCGACTAGCCCGTCTGCTCCAGCGGCTTTTTTGACTTTTGTTTAGATATCGCTATCTTCACTTCGTCCGTGTCGGGTGGGTGGAATTGTTGGCCTTCTGCACCCAAATTAAATGGTTCTGTATTGCTAACGGAGTTTTGGTCGTCATCGCCATTATACAACTTGGAAAAGTGGTCTTTCCATAATAAATGACATTTTGACATTGACATTTCGGAAAGAAACAAGATGAAGCTCTTTTGACTTTACCTGTTGATTGGTTATCTTATTCAACCATTAAGCAGTCCGTTCAAAATATTTTCGTGAACATAAGTAATTCATTATTATTAAGCACATTATCGATTGTGTGCAGCTGTTTTGCACAAATGGCTTCACGAATATTTTTGAATATTTAAAGCGTTAAATGTCTCTGGCTTGACGGGGTAACACTTTTCTTTTACGGCACCCCAACGATGTCAAATCGCAGCTCCGAGGTGGCCCAACGACATTAGCTCTGCGGCTGATAATGCGATCTTCAAAAATAGGGCGCAAAACATTGAGTGTATCTTCGGCTGTGTGGTATGTACGTAGCGCCGTCCAGTTAAAAACAAACGTTGCCAATATCCTCCTCTTCAATTTTTGTTAGCAAAAATTCGTTCAACATGCCCCGATAACGATCGCCATTGACTGTTGCTGCCACTGATGCATGATTTTCAAAGTAAGTCGCAATATTTCCCAGCGTTGTTCAAGCATATACACAACCATATTCGTTCAGCGGAAGAATAAAACTAATTATCTGTCATGTCAGACATGAGCTAAGTGTTACCATTCATGAAATAAGAACTAGTTGAAAAAAAAACGTTAGATGGCGGACCCTTTAGCAGGACTTGAAGTACATAATTTCCGAATTAAACAGTATCAGTATCACTCGAACACATCGACACTTGTTACATAAATGGAAAAAAAAAAACAGATTTCATTTCGACAGATCATCAATTTCAAATGAAATGGGAAACACACCTCAGTAAGTGATTGGTCAAAGACTCTGTTCAGACAAGACGATCAACACAGATTATCCATTATGTTAAGACAAAAAAGTGTCAACACTGGTACTGGTATCAAATCTGGAATATTTACGTGAACTTTCATCTCGCTCTGCCACGAAACAAAAAAATATGGTGAATAAACGTCAAAGTGATTCTGCTTTTGGTTCTGATCTCTGAAGTCAAGCTCAGAATCAAAAGTGTCACTTTTGTCCAGTTGA
Organism: Sphaerophoria rueppellii; assembly: GCA_920937365.1. NCBI lineage: Eukaryota > Metazoa > Arthropoda > Insecta > Diptera > Syrphidae > Sphaerophoria > Sphaerophoria rueppellii. Next base: position 31,574,065 of record CAKKXW010000003.1, on the reverse strand, counting down.
ACACTTTTAGAATTGTCAAAAATGCTTCTAGATTGCCACATGAGAACGTTAATGTCAAATAATGTCATGCGACTGCTTATGCACTAAGGCTTATGACGGTTTGGAGTGAAGAGAGTCCTTACGTCATTCATGATGCTTTTGGAACTGTTGGATTGTTTTAATGTATAAAATAAAACATTCTTCAAGATTGAATTGACATCTGTTTGTCATTGTTGGTGAAATAGAAATATCAAGAAAAACCTTATCAATCACTTCCTATCGCGTAATAATCGATAAAACTTGAAAACCTCCTGATTCAGATAAAATGCATTCAGGCCTTCAACTATAAGAAATCCGCTCTTGACATTTGATATCCTTCCATTGTTTTCAAAACTCCAAATGAAACCACTTAAAAATTCCATTGTTCAATTGAACCAGCACACCCCTCGCTCAGCTTGACTCCTCAAAAACAAATAAAAAAAATTGTTCAATTGATTTTCATCATAAACTCTCCAATATCACGTCCCACAATTAAAACTCCTTACACTGCTGGCTTACTGTACTTGATTTGATTGGTGTTAAAAAATGCATCAAGCATCATGCTTAACGGAACATTTTGCTTAATTAATAAGCAAATGACGGATATTTTTGTTCACGTCGCGAGAGTGTAGTTGAAGTTTTATAGAAGAAAGTCAGCCAAGCCCATTAAAGTTAAAACACCATTACGGCGCGCCACGAGACGCTTCAAAGGGTGTGGTTCTGGATTCTGGCTGCTTTTATGACCGACTCTACTGAGAATTTGATGTCGCGTGTGACTTTACGAAACAACTGCTGTACCTTACTCTTGCAATTGAAAATTGAGATTCAATTATTCAATATGCAGAATGCATAAACGCCCGGCGGCGAGCGGCCGCGACGCCTCACGCCAAAAGAACGACGACCTCTTCTTGTTCGAAAGCAATGAATCATATTCCCTAGACACCACACAAATTGGATTCAGATGATTCCATCACGAGTCTCGAGGAGCTCATTGAGAATTTATTGATTAAAATTTGAAAACTACTTAACGTCATTGTTACTTTTCGTTTGGGATTTCTCCACTCGAAGCCCATCAGTGATATTCTTGTAGATTTTCTTTTCTCATTAAGATAACTGCACTTCCATGCTTTCACAAAAGATGCAACCTGGGTTTGGTCTTGATATCTGTCTATATGCACCTCTATCTCGGTTTATGTTTGGTGAATCAATCTTGTAAAACATTTTCCATTAAAATCACAGCATGTTTTGTATAATGGGCTTTTCCATTTGAGTTTGGGGCGGACACAAGATAGACCTCGGACCATATTGTAAGACAAGGATGCAATTAAGAAGTGGGCTGAAGTATTTTTCAGTTTTTATTTTCCTCTATAGGCGCCTGATTATGGCAAACCTACGACTTGGTCGGCCCTAAGAGATGAGTAGATTGCACAGAGACTAGGGGGAAGATGGATAGAAAAGTCTGTTTAATGATTGACAAGTTTAATCAAAAGAGACAGGAGTAAAGGTAAGGTAGCAATTTATTTAGTTGATGTTGATAATGAGTGTTTCCTTAATGAGTCCAGAAAGAAATGTAATTAAGTCTTAATAGGCATTGCATCAAATTTGTGTGAATTTTATGGTGTTTTGGGGTATTAATGAGGTAAGTGAGAAAGAAAAGCAATTCATCTAAGTTTTATTGCACGATGCTTTGGTCTTTTTGTAATGAAGGAAAAGGTCTTGAGAGCGTTAAGTTACGGTCAAATTTATTAACATTTCACGAGAAAGTGCTTGAGGCCAATGGCTGGGAGGTTTTACTTAAGAAAAGTTTGGGCATTAAGATTACACTTATGAGGTCTTACATTCAGCCAAGAAATTGATTTTTCACGGATCTGTGGATCACATTGGGAAAATAATTTGATTCTGAAAGGATTGATTTCTCTCGAATCCCCTTGTGAAGACGAATTTACACAAATTGAAACACATACTACGAGTTTGACATTTCGGACAGTTTGACATTTGTGAGTACCTACTCAAAACGTTTTGAATTAAACCTCACAACCAAATTCACCACAGCCATGGTGTGATTTGAAATGTCATTGAAATCAATTTTGACGTTTCGTTTAAAAATTGGATCAGTTTTGCTTTGTGCTGTTTGAATTCAACGACATTTGACATTTTTGTTCAGCATCGTTTGACAATGACAAGTTCACAATAGCTGTTCCAAGTACCGAAAACCATAATATAAGATGTCAGAATCCAAACCATTTTTTTTTGTGAAACCTGCAAATTATGACAGATGTCACAAATTCTATTTCACCGCATTTTGTGACTGGCAAATGATGTTTTCAACCTCGTGTAATCTATTGGCTATATACATCGGTCATCCTACCAATACTCATGAACGGGGTTGCAGTATGGTGGACTGCACTGTAGAAAGTCACTTACTATGACAAACTCAGCAGAGTCCAACGCACTGCATGTCTTTGCATAAGTGGGGAATTGATAACCACACCCTCAGCGGCGCTAGACACTCTCCTCCATGTGACACACCTCGACATCTTCAACAAACAAGTGGCAGCGAGTACAGCTATAAGACTCAACGCCTCACCTCAATGGACCAACAATAATGTGGGACATTCCATAACTTTGAACTTCTTCGGTTCTATACCAAAGATATAGACATAGACTACACCATTCCAAAACCCCAATTTGAGATAAACTTCCAGGTATCCCATCCAGAGATGAATAGGAAGCCAAACAACTTGTGGATGACAAAAGCATTCATTTTTATACAGATGGATCCAAGACAAATGATGGAGTTGGTACTGGTGTGTACTCAGAAATGCTCAATCTTAGCCTCTCATTCCGCCTCCCTAATCATTGTAGCGTCTTCCAAGCGGAAATTTTAGCGATTAAAGAGGTTCTATCCTGGATAAGAGAAAACGTGATATCAACTTCTGATATTCGCATCTTCTCTGACAGTCAGGCTTCTTTTAAATCTCTCGACGGTGTCTCAACCTACTCTCAAACGGCCCTCGATTGTCGATCATCTCTTATGGAGATGGCGCAGCAATTTAATATTCACCTGTGCTGGGTGCCGGGCCACAGAGGCATCACGGGGAATTGAAGAGCCGACGAATTCGCTAAAAATGGAACCGTCATACCTATCACACCTGAAAGGGAAAAGATAGGTAGACCAATAGCTACATGCTAGAAGAAACAGTCTTAACGATAACAAGCTCTAAGTGGTACAATTTACCTACGTGCGCAGCCACAAAGCTCATATGGCCGTCACTTGACTTAAGCGCTCTAAAGACTTGTTATCTTAAAGCAGATTTCTCTAGTAACTCCCTATTTGGTGTCCTGACGGGACACTTGTCTTATAGGCAGGCACGCAATACGACTTGGCATAGCCTCAAATGACTTCTGCAGGAGCTGTATGGACAAGGAAGAAGAATCTCTCATCTTTCCTGCATGCACTGCTCATTCACTAAGACGCAAACTTCATCTGGGAGAGTACTTTTATGATAATCCCAGTGAACTAGCTAACAAGGATATCAAATATCTTCTTCGCCTTATAAAAGGCTCAGAATGGTTCGACTAGTAAAAAGAAATTCTCTAGATTCATGTGCGGTATCACAATGGGCCTTTTCTGTTGACCTAAGTGTGCCGATTTTGTATCCGCAGCCACTTTAACCTAACCTTATCTACTGCGTTACTATTTTCTTACTGACAAGGTGTCATTGATTGGTTTCCAAATTGAAGACTAGAATAAGGTACCTACTCCTACAGCTACAATTAACACATTTCAATCATTTTTTTCTTACACCTACTCAACTTATTCTCTTCTTCAAAAAAGACACAACTATTTTAGGCTTTTTATTAGCTTTCTTAGCCATTAATTGAAAGACAAACAAAACCATACAAAAACACACGAAATCCATTTTGACCTTACAAGACGAAGTGATTCATGATTTCTTAAAACTTCATAATTTATTTTTATAACCTTTTTTGGCGACATTTTTTTTAATTATTCATAATCATTGGCCGCCAGACCATAGAAGCAAATGTGTGTTTTTGAGTATTAAATTCTCATTTTTCTGTATCTGCTTCAACAATATTTTTATTTCACTTAACACATTCACGTTAATACGTGCATCATAAAAAATGTGTAGATACCAGAAGATACTGCCTTATAAGAACTGCCGGCCGGCCGGCGAAATGTGCTGAACAATACGACTCACTTAATTAGTCACAGTATTGTTTTTAATCTTAAATTTGATATTGTAGACTTTTCTTTGTCAGAATGATTCAGTGGAAAACGGGGAAACTTAAATGCGATACGTTTTTATTTATTATTGTTTAGGTTGAAGTTCATATGATTTTAATTTCAAGAAAAAAGATGTGATTAACCGTCTAAAACAATGACATATCATCTGAATGACCTAAGAATATTGACAGTTGACACTAGGAAATTCACTTGCGGTAAGTGGAATTCATATATTACGTAAACCGTCATATTTTTGCAAATTCCTTAGTGCCACTTAGGTACTTTTTACTTAAGGTCCACTTTCCCAAAAAGTAAAAGAACTCTTTACAGCAAAAATCTCACAAATGCACAAAATTATATCAAACGTCAAAAAAATTCAATGCATTTCTTATGGTTTGACAGAATTCACAATTTTCCCCAGCAAGAAGTTTTTGCATGTAAAATCGGGAGATAGGGGAAATATTTTCTCCTTCAAAAGTGACAGAACTTACAAAAATCTTGAGTAAAAGAACATAAAAGTGTGAGAATTAAGGAGTTTTAAGGAGTAAAAGAACAGAGCTTTAAGGTCCGTTTTTTTACTTTTTCGGCATTTTTTGTAAAAACTGTCAAAAATCGAGGAGTGGGATGGGAATGGGGATGAAATTTTGTGATTCTCCAAAAAGTAAAAGAACGCTTGACAACCTAATTCTCCAAAATGCACATAATTATGCCAAACGTCATAAAAATTCAATGTACTTCTTATGGTTTGACAGAACTAACAAAAACTGGCACAAGAAATTTTTGTGGCTAAAATCGGCAGATAGAGGAAATATTTTCCTCCTTTAAAAGTGACAGAACTTACAAAAATTGGGAGTAAAAGAACGGAAAAGGGGGCGAATATGGCAGTTTTCGGCAGTTTTAGGGAGCAAAAGAACAGACCTTTAATTAATATTCATCGGAAGGCACATACAAGAAAGATGATTTTACTTGAACAAAAAGTCATCACATTGGAAAATACTTAACATGTACTTCCTCACATTCTTGTCGCATCAAATGGTCCTTGTTTTCATTTGTTGGTCTGCAAAATTTCAACAAGAGCAAAATCTATTCAGATCAAGTGTTCAATACGGGCGCCACTGGTTTTTGACATGTAGCCAACCATTAAACAAGAATTTAATACCAGAATGGTTATCTTATATAAACGGAAGATTTTAAGATTCTCTTCACACAAAACTTAAACTTCGAGAGAGTGGGATGGAAGTTTTGAACAATGCCCCTTATGTTTAATAATGAATAATCACAGAAACCCTACTAGAATTTTGGGGTGACGTGAAATAACCCACTTAGGTGGGTCAAAACTTCACAAATCGATTATGAACTTATAACCCACGTAAGTGAGTCAAAAGTCAGCAAAAAAAGAGCCATAAGTTCTTAGAAAACACTTTTTAATAGATATGGCAAAAATTAATAATTTTTTTTTCTTTTATGAACTAGACTAAAAAAAAACAATAATTTATGAACCTATCATGATACAAAATAGAATTTTAAAAAATATTTCGCTTTCACAATATGCTTGCAAGAAAGGCACAAAATTAAATTTTTTTATTGCTGTTTGAACTGCTCGTTGAATATTAATTTTTTACTTTTTGATGGTCAAACAAAAAATGTCCACACTTTTCTGTTATCGACCCTTTTAGTCGGTAAAAGTAATCTATTTAATTTTGAAAAAAATAAAACGTTCTTCTGCACAATGGGATGTCAAAGTTCGGTGGGAGTATATAGTATACTTTTTCATATAGAACGAAACAGTAAAAGCTTAGAAAAATTATTTGCTCGACAACTTAAATTAGCTATGATATTAATAAAAAAGATCGGGCGCTTTTTCATTATTTTCAGAGTGTTGAGAATTGAAATCGGTATGACTGAGTTTCTGAATGTTTACGGTCATTTGATTAAAAACAAAAAATCAGAGTCTTAAAAACTCGATTACTGAATGACTATATATGAAATTTATTTTAATTTTACGAATAACATTGCTCAGTACTTGAATTCTTTTTTAAGTTTGTCTCGGGTAATATGACAGTTCATTTCACGTTCGAAGAGAATTAGAACCAATAAATCATTAAGGACTTTAATTCCCATCGTATATGGGAACTAACCACACTTTAAAAAAGTTGACCAAATCTTCACTTGGATGAAACTAAACCCTCAGTATAGTTAAGTTCCGTGGACTTATTTCCCTCAACCGATCGGAATAAGCAACAAAAAATAAAAAATAGATTTCACTCGCGCGCCGTAAGCTGGGGTCACAATTCCATGAGAAATTTTGACGTACTTTACGTGGGTTATAAGTTCATAATCGATTTATAAAGTTTTGACCCACCTTAGTGGGTCAAGAGTCTTTTACGAACTTATGACTTACGAACTTTTGACACTGCGCCGTTAAAATTTTTGAAACTTTGAAATTTTGCAAATAATCGAAAAATTGTTCTCCATCATTTACTTTTCAAAATACTTTTACTTATCACTGCACTTTTTCATAAACAACTGATACACAGATCATGAAAGAGATGTTCTTCACATTTAAACAACAGTAATTGTTAAGCATATTGGTGCAATTGAGAGTAAATCTCTGTTTAAGAGCTTGCTAACAGCGGTAAAAAGGGGTCTTATTTCCAAGTTGGCATGGAAACCAGGCCGTATTTCAAGTTTTCTTATGCGTTTTGTAAATGCGCGGCCTTATTTCCATGTAAAATGCGGCTTTATTTCCATAATGCAATTGAAATAAAGCCCGCCGGGTGTTATTTCAATTTCAACATGGAAATAAGGCCCCTTTTAAGATGGCGCCTTATTTCGTCGGGCGTTATTTCACGTCACCGAATTTTGGCCCTACTAGAATTTTTTAGGAGCTGTAGGTTAGGTTGGTTAGTTGCCGTCTAGATGTTGTTGACTCACTTAGACCTCAAGGATCTATTTTGTGATACCACTAAGGAAGTTACTCATGGGAGAGTAATGAACTTAAATAAACCATTTTGTACTTATAATGAAGTTAGAAAGACATCTTGTGTCAATAGTTGCCAGTTCACTGGTATCATCGTAAAAGATCGTAAAAGGGATAACTGATTCTATTGGAGAGTGCCGAACAAGTACATAGAAGGTGTTGGACTGTTTTATCTTCCTCCTCGTCCATGCAGCTTCTACAGAAGTCGTTTGCGTAGACCTCTAGCCTCAAAGCAGAGCCAGGATATTGTGGAAAACACTATATTGATTGCGAAGTCTATATGATAGACTGAGATTCAGTTGTTTCGAATAGATACGACTGAACCGTCTGTACAAAGGTGTATCGTGTTTTCTTCTAGGGGTCTTTCTTCTTCCCAAGAAGATCTTGAAGGTATTGAAGCATTGAAGTTATTATTGAATACCATTTTCGGGGTAGTATAGTCTAAGCGATCTGATCCATTGAGAGGTGGCTCTAAGCCTCACGCATGAGTTGGCTGCCACCATTTTGAAGGAGATGTCAAGAGGTGTTAGGTTTAATAGCACCTCCAAAGCTGCTGTCGGTGATGAGCGAAGTGCTGCCGTAATACACATACCTGCTGACCGCTGGACTTTAATGAGTTAATTCAAATTTATATCATCTTGTCCAGTGCGGTCCATCATACGAAACTCCTAAATGAGTAGCGGGCCAATTTTCGATACACTTCGGCCAGTGGGTTATTTTTGGGGAGAAGCCCCGATTTTGAGCCTATGGCCATTTTACAACTAAAGAGTGCTGCAGTAGCCTTCTTTACTCTTTCATCAATATTTGCCTTCCTATTTAGTTTTCTGTTTTAAAGCTGTAAAACATTTTACATTATAATTATTGTCGTTATTTAAAAATGCTTAGGAGATTTTAAAGCTGTTTTTAAAATCAGAAGTGAAATTCTCTTCAGAAGTGCCACTCTTGTCCGATTGAACGCATTCAGAATACTTTTTTTTTTTATTCCAGATTGCCAATAATTAAAAACGCAAAAGTATTTATACTTCTGAATGGCTGAACATGATGAAAGCAATTTGACGTTTTTTTTTTTTTAATGCTCCGAAGTTTTATTCACTTCTGACCACAAGGTACAGCACCACTAATGAAAGGAGTACAGAGTGGACAAATTGGATTAAGTCTTAAACTTCAGTTTCTCAGTTCTTCAAATCAAATTGAACGAATTCATAAACACCCAGAGAGTTTCTTAATTAGTAACCAATAAAAAGGCAGTTAAAAAGACGTCGTCATATAACGATGAATAAAGTGCTTCTCATAACACATGGTAAAAAAATCAAAAAAAAAGACAATCTGTCACAATGACGCAAAGATTTTTTTCAAAAGATAACTCCGAAAATGATTCCGAAAAAAAAGAAAATTGGAAAAACTATTGAATTCCTTTTAAATTGCATGAAATGGAACAATTAGAGAATTCAAGTGAAAATACATAAATTCTCTCTAAAACGCGATTCGGTGTAATCTAGATCACAGGACTGTAATCTCAATAATTTCATGTGAACATGAACATGTATATGAAGACGAAGAGACAAAAGCATTCTTCACAATTGCATGGGAAATCCCGTAAAATATTTGCAAATTCTTTTTCGCTCTTTTCTTTCATTGCAAAATTCATTAAAACCCTTCAAGCCTGATTCACATAAAAAAAAAAGATTTTTAGGGTTCGGTGTAGGTTCCAATTTGTCCATAAAAATATAAAAAGAAAAAAAAAAGAACAAAAAATGCCGGCAGGGAAATAAAAACCAAACCCAGTGGGGTGACAAGTTCTTCTTTGTTCAAAACTTAGGGTGTGTACCCACCGCTGATTATTTCACATCAGAGACATACACACATTCGGTACTGGGAATGAAAAAGGACTTCGCCAACGACATTCGACGACGATGACGAACAGCAGCAGCGAATGTGGAGGCGATATAAGGTGACATCATTCAGTTTTCGGCTTTGGGGTGGGATTACCTCCTCCGAAAACTTTTAAATAACCCTAAGTTCACTTTCGAACAACCCTAAAATATCCCTTTTTATCCATGGACGATAAATTAATTAAAATCACTTTAAAATTAGTTTTGCTGCAGTTAAACACTCACCATGATTGATTTTTTTTAGTTTATTTGGTTTTTGGTAAAAATTAAATTTTCTGTTTTTGTTTTTTTCAAAATTTAACACACGTGAGCACTTTTATTTGATAAAAATGTTCACCGGCTGATTTTTTAAAATTGCACTTGATTTGAATTTTTTTGTTTAAAAAAATATATTTTTTTTTGTTTAAATAATTTAATAAAAATCTCTATTGGTGTCTTTTTGGGCTTATAAGAACTGACTGGAACAATGTACTCAAGAGAGGTCTCCGCAAAATTTGTCCGCGATGCAACAAACGTGGATTTCAACTGAAATTATTTTAGAATGTGAACGAGTTTTTATACGAGAACCCCCGCCTTTGGGAGAAGAAAGAATAAAATACACAAATTCAATCTTTTTTTTTCTTTATTCTCAATTTTTTGTTTCTTCTGCCTTTGGTTTTGTTGTGTGTTAAGCATTTTTTGGATTGAAGTTCATTTACACTCAGAGTCATTTCGAATTCGGATTTGATGATGGTTTTGTGTGAGGCTATAGGTTTTCGAATGGATTGCATTTGGGTTAGAGTAGCTATTCGTGTTTTGATCTATTTGAAATGGGATTCGGGAATAGAGAGAGCTGCAGCTGTGTGCTTTCGGGTAATCAGAACTTTTAGATTACTGGGTATTCATTGCCTTTCACTGTACCCGGCCGCCTGGTCGACATGCAAGTTGAATTATTGTGGTTGCATTTCGAATGCAAGAAAAAGTCTGGACGAAGATAGATTTGGATGGTTGAGTGGTTTTATGCTTAAGATAGTGGATGAGCGGCGAAAAGATTTGGTTCTTTTGAATTTCGTGTGTGGTGAGATTGATTTTGAATTTGCATGTTGGTGGTGCGTGGAAAAATTACTCAATTCAATTGAGTGAGCTCAAAGTTATGCTTTGAGTTAGATTGGTGTGGTAATTAAATTGTTGATGTTATCTCAATAAAAATGCAACTACTTAAACATAAAAATAAAATTAAGTGGTTGCGTCTTGGAGTTTTAATGATGTGTTTTTCAGAGTTATAGAAGTCGAAGTTCGTTGCAATAAAAACAATAATTGACTTGAGTGAATTTTTAGAAATTCTTTGGCAACTGGAGGGTATTGTCCCTCTAATCATGAATCATGTTCCATCAAAATCTCGTGTTTTTTCTTAAAGCACTGGTCAGAGGAGTTCACTTGAGTATTTGAAAAACGTGCTCTTCTTTGTTTGAGTTTTGGTGATGAGAGGAGGAACGAGGACTTTTGCATTTGCTAATTAACTCATAAAAAAGTCAAAATTATGAGTTTGTATGTCATTGTAGAATGCAAAACTCTTTCGTGTTGATAAAGGTTGGCGGACTGTAAAATGAATTACATTTAATTAAATTTCTAACGTTACTATGTCAGGCTACATCAGGGCTGAGAATATAATTCAATTCTTAAAATCCGTGCTCCAATGAAATATGATGGGTGTGTGAGTAATACTGCTCTTTATCAGAGGTTGGGGCCCACTACAGGCTACACTGCTCCCCGCTATCCTGTTTCCGCGCTACCACGGTACCCGCTAAACCACTACCCGCTACCCTGGCCATATCTCATGAACAGCTTCGTCGATTTTGTGAGAAATAATTAAAACCCATCTACACGACTACCCGAACATTAACTTAAAATTTGGTGTTAGGAGGGTAAAAATTAAGATTTAATACTTTTCAATTCCACACCATAAAATAAAGAATTTTTAAAAATAATAAAAAAAAAAATGTTTGGGGTGTGAAACACCCTTAAAAATTAGCAGTGTACAAATTATGTACAAATAAGTTATAAGCCTTCTCTCATACCTGCTGATTATTCTTATGAAATTTCATCAAAATCGGTCAAGCTGTTTCGGAGGAGTATAAATACTGAAACTGTGACATTTGAATTTTATATACTTATAAGATAATACGGACTATCTCCTACCATAATGAATTGAAACACAATCATTTTCCTGGCTGATTCCTTTCCGCTCGTACAAGCTAGATGTCCAGCCCACCGGAGCCTTCCAAGCGGTCTTGAAGCGGAAGATTCGATATAGCTCATGATAATCCGTCTCCGGAATTGTTCATCCACAAAAAAGAGGTCAACCGTTCTCCAAAGAAATTTTCTCTTGAAGAGAGTGCCTTTGACTAGGATCCCAAATCTCGGATCTGTAAGTGAGTACTGCCAAGACTGCCACCTTATTCAGCAACAGTTTCAAAGTTACGGTAAGATATTAGGATTTTAAGGGCTAAGGCTTGGCCTTTGCAACAACCCGAGTTTATTTTTATTATACTTTTGGCTACTGACCTAAGTTAATTCATTCTGGTATGATTTGAAAGTTGTTCTTCTTCTGTGATCGTTTTCTGAAGATGGTAAAGCCACTACAAACACATATACAGTTTTTAACAGTTTGATGATAAGCCTTCCAAGGATGTCGGTTTTTTATAGACGATGCCAATGACAGGTTGAAAAGGAAGTAGAGCAATCTATCCTCCTTTTTTTTATAATAAACACACACTCAAGGGGTTTGTTTATACCCTTATTATGCCATTGACAGAGTGAGTGCTTTAGGAAAGACGGAAGAGATTGGAGAGGAGGTGCCGGTGTACATTGGTCTTAAATACCTCAACACTACAATGATCGGGAAAGACGGAGTGTGGAAGAGAGTTCCACATTCGCGTAGTACGGCTAAAGAACGATTCTCTATACTTGAGCATACTACCGAAATTGGGCTCGAGGGTACACTGATGGGCATTCCTGGAAGCGCATGTATTACGTTTGAATTGTTTAAGGAGTGGAATGCAACTGGCTATTTCACTAGAGCAATTACCGTACCGGTAAAACAAAGAGAGACACGAAACGTTACGACGGTGTGCCAATGAGGTGATTGAGCTAGTGATCTCTCTGTCACCAATCATTCTTACTGCTCTTTTTGTATACGCTTTGGACGGATATAAGTCTAGTAGATAATAGCCAGATCAGACGGGGAGAAAAATTTCTTGCACCGTCTTAAGAAACCCAAACATCTTGCGGTAATTTTGGCGACATCGCGTATGTCTTTGGACCACAAGAGGTGGTCAGTGACGCACATACCGAGAATCTCGAGATGTTCGGTCGTATTAATGCAAGTGCCACTCGTGGACAGTGGCAAGGGGCGTATATCTCGCTTCAACAATACCAGACAGCATTGAGTTTTCGAAGCATTAAATTCTACACGGTTTTTTATTCCCCAGTGGACAATGCTGTTTAGGTCAGAGTTTAATGAGCTTATCATATTTTGCCGTTGCAGTTCCACATCCAAAGAGGAGGGATGTGAATCTGGAAACGAATATGAGAAGCTAAGGGTACTATCGTCAGCGAAATAATTTATTGTATTAGAAGTAACTGACAAAAGATCAATCATAAAGATGATTAAGAGTGTCGGAGACAAAACGGAGGCCATTGAAAATGTTAATGGGTCTGAACCACTATTCGGTTATCGAAATTCCACTTGAAACTCAGGGTCAGCTATGTACGCTGACTTATCACTTTTATGGGGAAGCTGAATACTCTCATAGATTTGTAAGGTTTTACCCTGGTAACGGGGAAGCAGATGGTATGTTAAGTTCTCAACATTTAGCCTTCCCTAGTCTGGCCTTCTTAATTAATTACAAATTCAAACAAAAAAAAAGTCCGTATACGCCACAGTAGCCCGGGAGTATATGACAAGAAAGAGTGATTGGATAGCTTCGCATTTATCAAGAGAACCTTTCACTGACATTTTGTATTTTATTGTTCGCTTAATCATTTAATCGATTGATTAACAAACGTTCAAATAATTAATGACCAAATTTGTCATTTTAATATGTACCACCTCGGCGATTGTTAAAATGCATAACAATAGGTGTGCTTACCAACTAAAGTGAGATACACAATACACATGACACAAGATTACTTCATTATTTGTAATTTTATCCACATTTTGTTGCCACAACAGCACATGATTGTAGTTCACATGATTTTCATTTAATTACGTTAAGTTAATCATTTCGAAAGGTGTGGATCTATTTGACACACATTTGGTTTGTTTTTTTTTTTTCAAGCTGTTTAAATTTCTAAAACTGTTATCCAAAATGTGGCTTTCAGGTCGATATTAAATAATTTGACCCCAAAATCTTTCATGTTACCACCCTTTGTTGACAAGTTCATTCATAGCATCGCAGATATTGATCAAGACGAATCTAAAGAAGGGAGATCCTCTAAACTGTGCCAACTGCAGAGGAATCGTCTACTTAACATCGCCTACAAGATCCTCTCTGCCGTAATATGTGGACGTCTGAAGCCTTTCGTCAACAATCTGATTGGTCCTTATCAATGTGGCTTCAGGCCAGGAAAGTCAACCATCGACCAAATTTTCACGTTGCGGCAGATCCTGGAAAAAACCTATGAACTCGATACCAACCACCTTTTCATTAATTTTAAGGCCGCGTAGGACAGCATCTACAGAGACGAACTGTATAAAGCTATGTCTAGTTTTGGCATCCCTGCCATGCTCGTTCTCTTGTGCAAAATAACGATAGAGAACATACGTTGCTCCATCAAGGTTGGCTTCGAGAAAAAAGTTTTTTTGGGTTATCTATGGCTCCGTGTGCATTGATGGAGAATGGAGAAGAAGATTCAACAGCGAACTTTATTGGTTGTACGACACGGACCTAGCCAGAAGGATCAAGGTGCAACAACCCACTCGGTGACACCCATGCTCCGGCCTGAAAGGCCTTCGACACCGTTCCTGAGGGACGAAGAAGAAAGATGACCTCAATCAACTTGGAGTGCAATATTGGAGATAGCTAGCTGGCTGGTGGAGACTGTTGGTTGGGGCCCAAGTTTACAACGGACTGTTGCGCCACCTTTTATGAGTAAGTAAGTAATAGGGGTTGAGACTCAGCAGTTACCAACTGTTTGCGTTCCTACCACTGCGTCCTCCGGCTTTGAAAACCAAGAGCTATGACATCGACAGTTCTTAGTTTCTAAAAACAAAAGGTGTGGTCTTTAAGATCATCCCAAACTTATCGCTGATGGGAAACTTAAGATTTTCTTGGCTGAGATGTTGCTGTCCATCTGCTGACCGTGCTTAAAGCTATCATTGCGTTTTGGACTTCTGGACTACGAACACAACATTGCCTGGTAGGTGTAGCTCGTTTGCTATGTTCTTTTCTCTTTAAAGGCAGATTTGTTGGGATGCACTTTCAAGCCGATATAGTAGTGGTTCACTTGGATAATTCATCCCAAAGGTATTTAAAACTGCTTCTTATGTCGTTTTCAATTGGTCATGTTTTGACATTTCTTCTTTTACCTCCAATGGAACAGGTTATGATGTATAACAGTATAAGTGTCATTCTTCTGACGATTCTGTTTTCAAAACGGAAGATTTCTGCTCTTCTCATAAGCATTCCGTCCGTCAAAGTCATTCCAATGGAATGGTTTCAGAAGACTTCTGGACTCTTCCGAATGCTTCTTGACGTCCAATAGAAAACAACATTAATTTCAGTCACTTTCAGTCCAAAGTTAAGTCCAAAGAACTTCACCAGTCAAGTCATCCGTTCTTAAATCGGTGAAGGAGTCTTTTGGGGTAATCATGGCTTATTTGTGCATGATGCTGATTTAACAAGCTGCTGACGATTGGTGTGAGTGAGTGTACATCAGAAGTTTCTCACTGATTTCCCAATGACTTCCAAGGAATCTGGGTTTATCGGGAGTGCTGTTCTGTAAGTCATTCAATTTTTATTGATGGATGACCTATGTCATTGCTTTATATTTCATTCCCAATAGAACTTGCAATGATTAATTACATAAAATAAAATCTTTTGTGTGGCATGAGTCTAATTGAACAATCTTTTGTATATCAAATGTCACTCAGAAAGAGTGAAAACCTTTCTACGCAACATCGATAAATGACCACAATAAATTCACCACATGGTATGGTCGACTGATGGCCGACCCTCTTTCCATTTCAACTGTCCAACGCTACTCACTCATTAGCTCCCCTTTGCTGTCAAATTCTCCTAATATCGACCTCAACCGGCAAAACCGGCACACTTGTTGTGACTTGAGTTATTAGGAACATCAAAAAAGATGATTTCTATTTAAATTGACTCCCACGACCTATTCCTACCGCAACAGCGAGACATACCCTCTCCTTCGACTCTCCCAACTCTGACTTCAACTCAAAGTCTTTGAGACTAGACTGGAATAATTAAGAAGATTCATTGGATTTGAAAATTGAAATATGTTTTGCTTATGTTGTGAGTCATGTGTGGGATTGTGAGTTACATCATGACAGCACGATTGGGGGAGATTAAAATGAACCACGCGTCGAGGGCAAATGGCCATTTTTGTTTAAATGAACGTCGTCGTGCGTTGTCGTGTCGGTCGGTTGCTGCTGGCTGTCTTTTGTATTGTCTGCTTGTTAATCTATGAGCTTAGCTAAACAGAATCTTGGACATTATTAATTTCAATGAATATGTCGTTAGATGTCACTATGCGTGCGATGCTCAACAATGAGTTTTAACTTTTCAGATTTTTTCTAATTTGAATAAAAGCATGAAGAATAACAAAAGAAATTTGACTAATTTGACATCCTATTTATGTAGATAAGTGCAGTGGCATAACAAATGGGGTTGGTTCTTCCTGAACAAAATTCTTGCGATAGGTTTACTTAATGTGTTTGTGTGATAATGATTAATGATAACGATGACTAAGAGGTGAGACATGCGCTGTGTAGGAGTTCTCAGGTAGGGGAAATCTTCTATCCTATCCTTTGATACCTTAATTTTGGGTGTAGAGGATAAGGTAGCTGTGGTGTAGTTCTGAGTCATTTTGAGGTTTCTTTTCTCCTTTGAAACCGACGATAATTTGTGTTTTTGTCAACAATTGAATTGAGGAATTCCTTTTACCTATCCTTCTCGTGTGTCGCAATGTCTTGTAGTCTAAAAGAAGCGGAAACGTAGCGATATTTTCTTTTGAAGGTGTGTTGTGATTATGAAATAGCTTACAAGAAAATGCAGTTTTAATGCGATTATGGGAAAACGTCAAATTTGATTTGTGAGAAGGTTGGATAAAGTGACCTCCACATTATACTTTCAATCAGTATAGGATCCTAGTATGAGATATAACAGTTTTGCCCCTATATGGTCAAGTCGAACTTGAAGTTTGGAGATGTAGATTTTCTTGGCAGAAGCGTTCAGTTAGTCGTTTTGGTTGGTAATTCATCTATTCGGAGATCAGAAGGTTACTTTATTTATAATTTGTTTTTTGTGTTATTTAACACTGCAGTTAGGCTGCGTCCGTCAATTCCATTTGTGTGTTTTTTTGAACAACGATAGTAGTCCACCAATGGCCTTTTCCGTCAATTCCTTTATTTAGCTGGAGTTATAGCTATTTCACGGCTGCCAAGCCGATCATTACTTTATTTATTCATTACTTTATTTATTTATTTATTTATGAAGCTAAGTTCTAACTTACAGTTAAAGGAAACAAAATTATGTTTTAAAGCAAAATTAAAAATACAATAATACAATACATTATTATATACAAAATGTAAAAATTATCATTGATTATTATTATAAAACATAGTTCGCAAGCTAATAATAGTTGTGATGTTGTGTATTTGATGAGTTAAGTTGTAATTGTCATTGTAAATATGAAACATATTATTTAAGGGAGAATTCCTCTCGTAATTGGTACGATAGTGATTGATATGAAGAGGAGCTTGATTGTTTCGAAGATTAGTATGCCTTGGAACACTGAAATTAACGCGGTTAAGGACATTTAACGCATCAATATCTCCATTTATAACTTTGACAATAAACATAAAACATAAATAGGATCGACATGTTTCAAGAGTTGGTAAGTCAATTAGTTTAAGTCTGGAATGGTAGGGAGGTAGATTTATGGGATCTTGCCAACCTAATCCTCTAAGAGCAAACCGCAGAAACCTTTTATGAATTTGTTCAATTCTATTTATATGACAATTGTACTGGGGAGACCATACCTGACAAGCGTACTATCAACAACAGGTCTAACAAATGAAATATAAAGTTGTTTAATAACATAAGGGTCGTAAAATTGACGAGATTCTCTCTTTATCCAACCTAGTAATGAATTTGCTTTACTGCAAATTAGGTGAATATGTTGTTTAAAATCCAGTTTGTTATCAAGTAGCACTCCAAGTACACTGACTTCCTCGACAATAGACAAACTTGAACCCAGAAAACTGTAATCATATGAAAAGTCGACAACTTACGGGTAAAGCTTATAGCTTTACATTTTTCAACATTCAATATTAAACAATTTTTATTACAATAAGAAAAAAAAGCGTCAAGGTCTTTTTGGAGCTTTTGACAGTCGTTTACTGTTAGAAACAGATTTGAAAATAGTTACATCGTCAGCATACATTAAACATTTAGAATATTGAAAAACAGAAGGGAGGTCATTAATGAATAATGTGAAAAGAAGAGGCCCCAGGTGGCTACCTTGAGGAACACCAGAATTTAAGGCCAATTACTTAGGACACTCAGTGCTATTTACTTTGTAACGAGCTGGAATCGGTAAGTGGCGAATGTCTGTGGCAACACCATCTGCCAAATGTATTTTCCCCTCACAGTTTTTTCTATAAACTTAGCGAGTATGGTTTGACGTCCTACCCTGCAAGCTTGGACCTCTTGTAAATCAGTATTATCTCGAACCCATACAGCGAAAATTCATCGTTGTCTATGCACGTTTACCTTCAGTTAATTGGTCGGATGGATTTTGTTCGAGTGCAGACTAAAAATCTGAAAGCTGTTTTCTGCAAAAAGCCGAGTTCTTGTGAGCGATGTGAATTGTGAAGTCGACTGCTTCGCTTTGGCCTGCATACTCTAACGGGACGATATGCACTCCACATCAATATCTTCACTAGCAATAAATTGTCAAAGTTCGGAAGTCCCTATTGGGACTGAGAAACACTTTTCTACATCAGCAACCCTCTTAGTATTGTCAGCTATTTGCAAAAGACACTTATCAAAGATCATAAGCTTTTATGCATCCCTTACATCAAGATTGTTACAATTTCAGCTCGTTCCTTATCTCATTATGTGCTTTAACTGACGCTGTTTTGGGCGCAGTAATAAACATTTTTACTGCGAAGATTTGTCTGTTCGTAACTCTTCTTGTTCGGCGTAGGTACGTATAGAGTCTACCAATTTAAAGCTGCGTTCAGATTCTTGTTCTACTTTGATCTGACATTACTCAATATAAACTGTGTTGCTCTTTTCTTGTCCCATTTACAAAACGGCCGCTATATGTAGCAATACACAATAAAGCGAGTCTCGTCAGAACGCTTTACCATTATTGGATGTCCAGAAGCATTCGAAAGAGTCCAGAAGTCTTCTGAAATCGTTCCATTGGATTGACTTTGACAGACGGAATGCTTCTGAGAAGAGCAGAACTCTTCCGTTTTGTAATCAGAATCGTCCGAAGAATGACACATACTTCATAACCCGTTCCATTAGAGGCAGAAGAATAAGCGTAAAAAAAAGACTAATGGAAAACGACAAAAGCAACTACATAATGTCAAGCTTGATGTGCCAATAAAGTTTTCGAGGACGTGACGGCAGTGGCTTAGCTTTCCGCTTTCGTCCGCGGAATTGTAAATACGCCATCTCTGTAGTTGCGATGAGTAACAATATTACTAACACTCCTATGATAACATTTAAAATTGTTGATCTGTCAAAGTGATAGTTTTAGATAAGAAGGGGATGTGTTCTACTTTCTCATCGTCTCTCTTTTTTACGAAAATTGAACAAAAACTTAATTTTTATTTAAACAAATTATTACAAAAAATAACATTCCCTTGAAAAGAACTAAATATACAAACACTTAATTTACACATTTGTTGGTGTTTTAAAGAGATAAAAGTATTCAAAACTGATAAGTACTGCAGGGGCAAAATGGAAATTCTTTGAAAATCTGTTCTATCTTCGAAATATGGCAGCGCAACAAGCAGTGAACCTCGCAGTGACGTCATTTTCTTGCACGATTGCCAGCAGGTAAGCTAGCAAGCATTCCCAGCAGGAAAACTAGCGTCGGGCTCTAGGGTGCAAGATTAAGCAGTTTTTGTAACTTCCGGCAGCTTCAACTCTTCAAGTTACTTGAAAGAGTAAAGGAACGGACCTAATAGTTTGTTTTTTTAATTTTAGAAGTGACGCAGAGATGACTGTTGGGATATTTTTGGAAGTTTTTTGACGTCTACTCATCACGTCTCATTTTTTCTGTCAGTGCATTGCATGAAACGGGAAAAATGATAGTTCTGAATCGAAATATGATTGCAACCGAGTCTCCAAGTTGATTAAGGTCCTCTTCCACTTGAGTGCACCACCTGAGTCGCGGTCTTCCTCTCCTCCTACGTCCCTCGAGAATAGTGTCCAAGGCTTTCCGGGCCGGAGCATTGGTGTCATCCGCTCTAAATGACCGAGCCATCTGAGTCTCTTGACCTTGACCCTTCTGCCTACAACCCGTAAAGTTTGCTGTTATACCTTCTTCGCCATTCTCCTTCAATGCACACAGGGCCAAAGATAACCCCAAGAACTTTCCTCTCGAAACAGCCTAAGGCACTTTCATCCGATTTTGTAAGGGCCCATGCACCATACAGCCGGACTGGGATGATGTGGGTGTCATATAGTTTTACCTTAGTTGCTCGAGAGAGGGCTTTTCCACTCAATTGCTTTCTCAGCCCAAAGAAACAGCGATTAGCAAGAGTTATTCTTCGTCTGATCTCGGCGCTGATGTTATTGCCTGTGTTTATAGCGGAGCCTAGGTAGACAAACTCCTCTACTACCTTGAAGTTATATGCGTCTATTGTGACGTTCTGCCCGAGCCATCGGTGTTGGGTGTTCTTCCTCGAAGACAGCATATACTTCGTTTTTCCCTCATTTACCGCTAAACCCATTTTTGCCGCTTCTGTCTCAATTCTCACAAAGGCTAAGGCTAAGGCACCATTGACATCATGCTGCGTTCCTCCCTTTATATCAATATCATCGGCGTACGCGAGAAGTTGAACAGTTTAAACCCAAAATAAGTACCTCCTTACAGGAAAAACATAATATCGTCGTGGTTGCTACGAATCGTGACGATTATGATTCTTGACGTTTAAAGTTACCAATTGTTAAAAACTACGAGTGCAAATTATACAGTTCAGCCTATAAATAAAGTTATTACACTAAATGTGAACAGTTGCAAACCCTTTCCCATATAATCTATAATTCATTAATTCTTAACGTACCTAAATGCTTCTTACCTCACACAAATAATGAGTTTTGAACACATTGCAAATTATTTATTAGGGGTATTAACGTAAACGCGGAAAACCCATAGAAACCGTAGAATTTTCTATCGGTAGAAATGAGCTGTCAAAATTTGTATGGGAAAAATATTCTGGAAATCGTAGAATTTTAGCTCACAAATTTGAAGCAGAAACTGCAGAAGAAAACCTGATAAAATTTATGACGTTTAATTTGGCGCTCATTTCATCTTTTTTCCAACTGAACTGACATAAGCGGGAAGTTCTCGTCAAATTAAATAAAAAAATTAATCAGAATCAACTAACAAATGAATGAATGAATGAATTTTGTTTTAAAACTACTTCTTGACATCTTGAAGAGCAAAAATTAAAATGTAATTATGATAAAAAAAAAGAATCACTTTAACATAAATTATCGAATGACGTGAATTGAACAAATTCACTTTGTCGTTTAACAAACAGCAGTTTGTTTCCCTTGTTTACGCTACTATTTTCCGCTGGGGTGTTCATTTAAACCTTTTGCGGAATTTTCTATTTTTCCGCAAAGTAGAAAATTATCTCGTTACGTGAATACCCTTATTAATTTGTTGGATCTCAGAAAAAGCTGAATGAAATCAACCATCAATGAGGTACAAACGAAATGCATTTTACAGAATCCTTAGAATGCTATCTAAGATTAATCTTGTCAAGTAATAGTTACGTTACAGAAGTATCAAATGCCACTCATCCAACCGATGTTTTGCTGCGATCAATCATCTTAATTTTCTTCCGTTATTACATCAGTCGGCTGCATATTCATATTAAATCAAAGTCATAAATCAGATTGTCGTCAAATTCGTTCAAAATATAATTTTCCACATGAATAGACATCTACTTCTCATAAAAGTGAAAAAAAAACATGACGACTTATGACGACAATTCAAATGGAGGCGCGTCTTTTAACTCGTTCGTTAAAGCCCCATTTGTCTTTCCAAATAGTATCTCAGGCAATTAAGAGTGATTTCAAATGAAGATAGTCTTAAACGTTGCCGTGTGTTGTCCGTCGTCGACTGTATCGTAGACGTAGGAAGGTACCAACCAAGTACGTAACGTAGCATGATCATGTTCAGCAACCAACTACAAGCTATTTGCTGCCCAAAGATGGAATCATTGCTCATTGAACTTCTTCAAAGAATTAATAGTATTCGCTTGAATGGCTCCTAGTTTCTTCCATAAAAAGACAAGACATTTGGGGAACACAGTTAGGCGCTATGGCTATGTTACGTTAATGCCCATTCGTGTGTATTCTCTCTGTCACTCTGTGTGGTGCGGACGCATTAATTACATGTTATTTGTTTTAATTTCCTGCATTTATCGATGTGGGTAGCAATGTAAATTAAATAAATCTATATTGGGCCGAAGTAAATTAAAAAATGAAATTTAATTAAAACTTTTGATCCAAATTTTGTGTTCGCTTTAGAATTTATTGACCTTAATTGGATGTGTAAGAAATTAAATAAATTCCAGGGAGCCAAATGTTTTTTGGGTCGCTTTTTTATAGAAATTATAAATTTATTACTGATCAGAAGCAAGCATTGTTGCTTCGCTGTTGTAGGAAGAATCGGTTTTCTTTTCTTTTCATATCATGTCGATGTCGCCGCGTAGCAGCTGCGATTTGAAGCATTTGGACTTTTGCTTTTGTGGGGACCCTGAAGCGTTTTAGGTAATGTCATGTAACAATTCCTGGTTCTGTAACCAGAACGAATTCATATGCAAGGTCTTGGCCAATTTGAGTGGTCTATCTTTTACATCTGCATGGGGTAAGCCTTGACGTGGTGGAGCGACTTACGGTAACTACTACTATGAAGCTTAGAGCTATGCGATCGCGAAACTTGTTTTGACTGAAGGGCCTCGGATGGTCAACAGGTCGAAGCGGGGTAAAGGCTGTTACTACTAATTACCCCACAACGAAGGAGTATTACCACCAAGGCACTCCCATCGAGGGACGGCAGCGAATAAATTTCTTTTTTTGGAATCAACGGTAGCGTCTTCCGTGCCAGTTAGGCCGAACTACTTATGGTTAACACCTTTACGAGCTACTTCGACTTATTTGAAGCCCAGGCCGTAAGAGTAGTGGTTTTTACGGCTCTTTCACTGGGAGTTACATCAAGTGCCTGGTACTCCAGGTTGGGGGTTGTACGTCAGGGTGACAATCCGAATAAAGGCTAAATTCGGCAACAATAGCCTAATATTGGCGCATTCCCCCACAGAAGAGAAAAAGGACGACACCAAAGACGACTTCTACGAGCTCCTTGACAAAACTAATGAGCAATGTCCTACTTATGACATTAAAATTCTCCTCGGCGATTTAAACGCAAAGCTGGGAGAAGAGAACAACTTTGATGGAGCAATCGGAAAGCACAGTCTGCACGACACCACTTCCGATAAAGGATTCAGGCTGATCGATTTTGCTGCGGGGCGAAATGTTGTGGCAGCAAGCACCTGGTTCCCTCATCTCAACATCCATAAAGGTACATGGAGATCTCCTGATCAATCAACCGTCAACCAGATTGATCACATTGCGACCGACAGAAGGCACTTGTCCAGCATTTTAGATGTTCGAACTTTCTTAAGAGCTAACATCGATTCGGACCACTACCCCGCCGTAGCCCAGGTAGTGCTACGAATATGTCGACAACGGCCAAATTAAGGAAATGCTGCAAGAAAATTCAACGTCGGACGGCTACAATCGCAAAAGATCGCCAGATCCTTCGCTGATCAAGTGTCAAGTCACCTCTATCTATGCCAACAACATCAAGTATCGAAGACCAGTTGCAACATTGCCAGAAAGCAGTTAGAGATGCCGCCTCTAATGTGCTGGGTTTTACACAGCCACCAAAACGAAACCCCTGGTTTGACGAAGAATGCAGGCAGGCCCATGGAGCCAGCAGGATGCATATAAAGCAGCGCTGCATAGAAGGACAAGAGCTGCTCGTGAGCTCTACGAGCGAAAGAGGAGAGAGGAACGCCGGCTTCTCAGGAGAAAAAAGAGAGAGCATGAGAAGCGTCGGATCGAGATGTTGAGAGAGCCAACAGCAGGAATAAAGTTCGGAGGTTTTATCGAAAGGTTAAACAGCTGGGTCAAGGTCATCGAGCAAAAACCGATGCCTGCAGAGATAAACAAATGAACATCATAGTAGAATCGCAGTCAATGCTGGGGATTTGGAAAGACCACTTCTGTAGACTGTATAACGGCGACGACGAACAAAACACCGCCGTCAGACAGAAGCCTTTCATCGGACACGATGATAGCAGTGAACCCGACCTAGAAGTGAAAACCGCAATATCACGGCTGAAATCCAACGAAGCCGCTAGGGCAGATGGTCTAGCTGCTGAGCTGTTCAAAGCAGACGCCAGCGCCGAGTCAGACAAAGAAGAATAACTCTTGCTAATCGCCGTTTCTTTGAGCTAAGAAAGCATTTGAGTGGAAAGGCCTTTGTGGAGCAACTAAGGTAAAATTGTAAATTGAGAAAAATTCTTCGGACATGGACACCTATGCTACGGCCCGGAAAGCCTTCGTCACTATTCCCGTGGGGCGTAGGAGGAGAGGAAGACCGCGACTCAGGTGGCGCACTCAAGTGGAAGAGGACCTCAATCAACTTGGAGTGCTAAACTGGAGACAACTACCTAGGGACCGAGCTGACTGTAATTGAATATTTGAAAACAAGACCCAATAAAGATTACATGCATATGTACATACACCTGCAACTCACCACACTACTACTTCTATATGAATTGAAGATTGCTTATCTGTCAAAATGAATGCTTTGTACACAAACAGTCAACTACTGCAAATGTTTTTTTTTTTTCATGTAATTCATTTCAGGATGCACTGCAACTGCAGATAGATTTGCACAGATTCACATGCATTTAAGAACATATTGAGTTTGGCATTTTTGGATCCAACAAAACGTGAGTGAAATAAATGTTCGTGTCAGCAGATATAACAGTTATAGAGTCAACATAGAATTTATAAGGGCCAATTTTTCAATCTGGATCGTGAATCAACGAAAAACAATTCTGTAATGATAAATTGTAAGTAAAATTTTTGTTGGGTGAATATATATGTATATTATTTATTGTTATTATTTGTATATGGATATTATCCATTGCGAAGTGAAGAAATCTTCGTTTTTATGCGTGTTACAGAGTTAACTGTCGCTTGAACAATCGACCCTTATTAATCAATCAATGATCAACTTCCAAGAAGAATGTCTTTAGTTTTTTTTTTTTTAATAAATTCAACATTGAAAAGCCTGAAATCTGCTCGTACTGCGCATTTCAAGTTTTTGTTTAACGTTATTAATCAATCACCATTTATAAATAGAGTGGCGCTACAGCTCTTGAAGAGCCAGGTGCGTGTGAAGAATTGAGGGGACCTACAATTTAAAGCCGATTCCGAACGGCAAGGTTGAGAAGCACTTTTTCATGACAGATGATACTCTTGGAAGTTTTGTCAGTTCTTCGCAAGAGGCAGTGTCCGTGATAGATGAAATAAAAACTTTGGGCCCGAGTAGGATTCGAACCCACGACGTTCTGCTTAGCAGCCAACTCACCTAACCACTAAGCTACGGACACTACAATCACCATTTGCTTTTTCAAAATATAAAATCATAACGTAAAATCGGTGTATTTCCGGTCAATTGGTCGAATTTAATTCCTCTTTGCAGTCCGTTGCGCCACCTACAACAAACAACAGAAATATAATTTTACAGCTGAATGCGTTCATCGGCCACCACTTGTTTGACATCTCACTGACATTTGATCTTTCAAAAAAACCACAAATTTGCCAAATCAAATTCGTAAAAGGAAAAGAAATTTCCAAGTGAAAGTCTCCTTGTTTTTTGCAGAAAAACACATAAAATATTACTGTCTTAAAATAGTTACAACCAACAAGAGTTCCATTAGCTTTCATTAAATCCAATTGATTTGCTTTAATCAGGGAATTTTCCTTTAGTAAATAACGAATAATCCAAAATGTTTTAGTAGAAGGAAGTGAAATTGCAAATAAAATTTGGTTTTTGCTGTGTTGTCTTTTTCGGTGTCGTTTTATTTATCTCTTAGTTTTGGTTTATTTAATTTAAACAAATAACTTACAATTTGTGTGCCAAGAAAATTAGTACCAAAACAAGATAGGACTTCAAAATGCGTTCATCAATTGAGTTTGAAGAATGCCTCAAGGACTCCCCACGTTTCAGGTGAGCCATCATCGCTCAATTCGGAGAATTATGACCGAATTCTCATACCAATTCATCAAGCTTGTCTCAAACCCCAGATGCAAAATCATCGGCGACTCGACCTCTAGTCTACGAGTCGCTGCTGACTCATTTCTTTTGTTTTTTGTTTAATTTTTTTTGTGTATGATAATGAAAATGATAAATAAACAAACTATCGCTTGCTTGTGCATTTTTTCAGGCAATATATCTCTAAAGAGGAATCCGAAATCGAGCACTTGGAACAACGCTTGGAGAAGATTATCAAATTGTGTACAGTGGCCGTGGACTCTGGCAAGGAATATGTCAAGAATCAGAGGTTTGTTGCTATTCTTTTGTGTATCTTCGATTTCATTCGATTGATTGCCACATGGGCATTGAACACTTGTAATTCTCTGTCTTTAGTGCTTTCGCCATGTCGCTTTGGGATCTGCAACAGCATTTTATTGATAACAAAAACGCACACAACGCACTTGGGAAGATCATTCACTGTTTTCAGGTTTGTTTTTGTTTTATTTTTGATTTTTCTTTTTTTTTACAACGAATGATTGCTCTTATCATTTAGGAGATGAATAAATTCCATACGATTCTACTGGATCAAGCCAGTCGAACGGTGTTAAAGAACTTGAGTGTCTTCGTGAAGGACGACATCAACCAAGTCAAAGACTATCGGGGACATTTTCTCAAGGTCTCCGAGAACTATGACAACGCCCTCATAAAAAATGCTCAGGTTAGAATACATTTGTTAATATATTGTGTTCACATTCAGATGAATCATTTGGTATTCGTACATACTTCCCTTTGAATTGAATTTGAATCTCGTTTTGTAGGCAAATAAAAGCCGACCACAAGAGGTACAGGAAGCTGTAAATATACTTGCAGCATCGAAGTCATGCTTTCAGCATACGGCATTGGATTACGTGAATTATATTACTTTGGTTCAATCGAGGAAGGTTCCATCGATATTGTCAACGGTGAGTCTGCTTTCGCTAGTTTATTTTCTTAGAACGTTTACCGGAGTGACGTAATTAACTGTTGCACGAGGTTTGCATTTTAGTTCTCATGTTTACCTCATTGATTATTTGTTCCGGTGAATCATTGCTTGATTTTTATTTGCAAGTAAGTGCTTTTCGAAGTGCAAAATGGTTAAATTCCACTATCACAATATTTATCCTGTTGCTCGAAGCTTTGTTTGCAAGCATATTACGCTCAGCCCTAGTTTACGAAGCTAGAACGGATGCTGGTAAAGACGGTCAAGGGAATATTGAAGTTGAATCGCATCGCGTGTTGAGGATTTGGATGAACTCCTTTTTTTTCTGCTTAACGTTGCATACAACAACGTACTGTGTGAGCGTCTTAAACCTTTCTGCAACAAAATGATCAGCACGTACAAGTGTGGCTTTAGGCCAGGCAGAACAACGATAGACCAAATATTCACACGGAGGCCAATCCAACCAGGTCCAAACCCACCATCTTTTCATCGAATTCAAAGCTGCTTATGATAGCATTCACCGCCAATAGCTTATGGTGACGATATCTGAATTCGGGAACCCGAACAAACTGATCCAGCTGTGCCGCATAACGCCAAACAATATGCATGTGTAAATGTGTAACAGCTTATCTGAACTGTGACAAACATGCGCAGGGCTTAGACAAGGAGATGCGCTATCATGTGCCTTCTTCAACATAGTCTTAGAGCAGATAGTGCGCATGGTAAGGGTGAGCACGGACGACACTATCTTTAACAAATCCACCCAGCTTCTAGGCTATGCGGACGACATTGACATCATCGGTCGATCCAAGAGAGCTGTGCTTGAGGCCTTCGTAGTGATTGAAGAACAGGCGAAACTCGTTAGTCATGAAGTGAATGAGGACAAAACAAAGTACATGCTATCGGCAAACAAAAGAACATATGTCCACGGCCTAGGACGAAACTTCACTGTTGGTAGCAGTGATTTCGAAGTAGCAAAGGAGCTGCTGCAGAGCTGTTCAAAGATCGGAAGAATGTATGCCCGATGAGTGGAACCTCAGCATTGTTTGCCCGATCCTGAAGAAGAGAGATCCTCTAAACTGCACCAACTACAGAGGAATCAGTCTACTTAACATCGCCTACAAGATCCTCTCTGCCGTAATATCTGAACATCTGAAGCCTTTCGTCAACAATCTGATTGGTTCTTGTCAATGTGACTTCAGGCCAGGAAAGTCAACCATCGACCAAATTTTCACTTTGCGGCAGATCCTGGAAAAGACCTATGAACTCAAAATCGATGCCCACCACCTTTTCATCGATTTTAAGGCCGCGTATGACAGCATCTACAGAGACGAACTGTATAAAGCTATGTCTAGTTTTGGCATTCCAGCCCACCCACCGCGTTCGCTTGAGCAAATGACGATGGAAAACTCACGCTGCGCCATCAAAGTTGGCAATAAGCTAAGGGAATCTTTCGACGTCAAAATAGGATTCAGACAAGGTGATGCACTGTCGTGCGATTTCTTTAACATCGTTCTTGAGAAGATAATGCTGAACTCCACCGTCAACACCAGAGGCTCTATCTTCCAAAAATCTGTTCAACTTCTCGCGTATACGCGAGATATAAAGGAAGAACACAGCGTGATGTAAAAGCGCCTTTGTAAGAATTGAGACAGAAGCGGCTAAAATGGGTTTAGCGGTAAATGAGGGAAAAACGAAGTATATGCTGTCCTCGAGGAGGAACACCCAACACCGTCAGCTCGGACAGAACGTCACAATAGACGCATACAACTTCGAGGTAGTGGAGGATTTTGTCTACCTAGGCCCCGCTATAAACACGGGCAATAACACCTGCGCCGAGATCAGACAAAGAATAACTCTTGCTAATCGCTGTTTCTTTGGGCTAAGAAAGCAATTGAGTGGAAAAGCCCTCTCTCGAGCAACTAGGGTGAAATTGTAAAACACCCTTATCATCCCAGTCCTGCTGTATGGTGCAGAAGCTTGGACCTTGAAGAAAGTGCTTTAGACTGTTTCGAGAGAAAAAATCCTTCGGGTCATCTTTGGCTTGTACTCAGATGGCTCGGTCATTTAAAACGGATGGGCACCAATGCTCCGGGGCGGAAAGCCTTCGACACCATTCCTGAGGCACGAAAAAGTAGGGGAAATCAGGTGGCGCATCCAAGTGGAAGAGGACCTCAATCAACTTGGAGTGCAAAACTGGAAACAACAAGCTAGTGACCGAACTGGCTGATGGAAACTGTTGGTTGATGCCCAAGCTCAAAACGGACCATAGCGAGTTCCTCACTCGAAAGACAAAGTGCCTGCAATACAAGACTTTTATTTTACGTGTCCTACTCTACGGCGCCAAGTGATGGACGATAAGCACATTCGAAAGACAAATTCTTCGACGGATTTTCGGTCCTGTATACGACGACGATGGCGGATAGAGAAGGTGAACTATATTCGAGCAACAACACTCCACCCAAGAAAGTCTCCTATTCGCTGTCCCCAGGTTCGAGACGACAAGCAAGACCGAACCTCCGGCACATGCACCAAGTGAGCGCTTGTTTTTGGCAACTGGAGAGTGCATGTGAGGCACCGTTCCCGATGGAAGGCTGCTGTGTCTCAGGCTGAGATCCTACATGGCTTGGGAACCAGATGACAACTTCTTTTTACTGAGAAAACCTGCAACTTTGTTAACCACACTTCAGAGAAGTAATAGTATACAAATTGTCAGAGGATGACCTGGTTAAGAGTATGTTAGAACTCATCATTACAGTGTGGTATAAGCCCCCTAGTCATTTCTTAAATCTAAATATCTTACCTTTGCTTCAAAACAGCTGTTTTTCAAGGCTATTGTCTTAGACAGTACTCATTTGTGAATCCGGGACTTGGGTGCTTAGCCAAAGCCACTCTGAATACGTAGTCGCTTTCGAGAAAAAAGTCCGTTGGGGAATAGCTGGCCCCATTTGAGGGAAAGTCCTTTGCAGTACAATTCTTTGGCCTCCTTCTTTTTTTAATCATCTCCCTCCATTGAACAAATGAACAGTTTGTTATGCAGTGAAAGGGTGTACGCGATATTTTAAACAAAATTTAGACATGGACTTTAATTGACTGATTTACTCGATTTACATTACTTCCCAGACCGGAAAATACACTTTAAATAATTACCAGTTCACATTTCTTTAGCAAGACCTAAATTCCTGATCTTATCTTTGCTGGAAAAAGAGAGATAAACCTTTGCCTTTGTGACCAAAATTGAATGAAAGCCATTGTTCTTGTTTCAAACCTGCTACACTCAAGACACTCAAACAGATATCAGTGCCGGTGCCAATGATTAGATTATTTTGCAATTATTCTTTGCCAGATAACAACAAAATAATAAGAATTCTCTGACTAATCGAACAATAAACAACTTTTCAACCATTTACAGCTACTAGACTACTACCAGGCTTGCGGCACTTACTACCACCAAGGCTCCGATCTTTGCAATGATTTTGACGAGTTCTTCAAGAATCTCTCCGACGACATAAATTCCCTACGCACAGAATACCAACAACTCGAGAAATCAATGCAGAACCGCCATCTCAGCGTCAACAATTTCAATGACAACAACACCAATAGTTCGTCAAACAAACTCGAAGGCTATCTCTTCAAAAAGAAATCCAAAGGCTTCAAAACCTGGTGCCGACGATGGTTCTATTTGAGTGAAAATCAACTTGTCTACAGGTGAGTAGTTTTTATTCAAAACAAACCGCAATCAATTGGGTGCGACTGGCGGTTGCCCAAAATGATAAATTTCATTGCGACTCATAAGTGATGTGTCGAGTTTCAGAAAGCGAGCGAATGAGGATTCGTTTTCGGTGATGGAAGAGGATCTGCGGATCTGTACGGTGCGACCGATAAACGACGGCGATCGGAGATTTTGTTTCGAAGTCATTTCGCCAACAAAGTGAGTTTCTATCCAATTCAGTATGAAGCCAACTTTTTTTCACAAACTTGTTTTCAGGTCCCATACACTGCAAGCGGACTCATCAGAGATGCTCCAGGCTTGGATCGGTGCTCTGCAGAGGAGTATTGGAGCTGCTATCCAGTACAACAGCATAAACTCAAAACCCCAGTCGTCTCTGCCTTCGAGCGCGGTGCAAGTGAGGCGAAAGATGTAAGTGAATCGATTCCGTAAGAGATTTTCAAATGGCACAAATGCTGTGTTTTTTTTTCAGCCATTGGGAACAATTCTTAAAGATCCCTGGAAACTCTCAATGCTGCGACTGCCGGGGCTCAGATCCCCGATGGGCGTCAATCAATCTCGGCATAACCCTGTGCATTGAGTGCTCCGGAGTGCATCGCGGTCTTGGCGTTCACTACAGCAAAGTGCGTTCGCTCACCCTTGACGCCTGGGAAGCCGAGAATGTCAAAGTTATGATGGAATTAGGCAACGATATTGTCAATCGCATCTACGAAGCCCACATCGATGAGAACAGCACCATCAAACCGGCGACCGAAAATTGTGATATTAGCGTTCGTGAAGCGTGGATCAAAGCCAAGTATGTTGAGAAGCGTTTCATTTGTGGCATGCCAAAAGTCGAAGAGCTGGAAAATCTCGAATGCTTTGGCGCTAGCGAAGTGACACAAACACGCCGATGGGGTGTGAAAAAATTCAGACGCAAGTTTCCAAATGGCTCGAGCACGAAATCAGACGGTGATGATGAATCACTAAACATTCCATCGATGTCGTTGAGTATATCGCGAGAAGATCTGATGATAATTGGAGATAATTTGAAGATTGAATCGTGCGATCAGCCGGGCATATTGGGTTCAGATCAGGAGTCAACGGAGGGCGAGGATGATTATGTTGTTGAGGAGGAACGATTCGAGAAACTGAGTGCGAATACGTTGTTGTATAAGGCGTCGGGTGTGCATAATTTGCCGGTGATGTGTATGGCGTTTGCGCTGGGTGCTGATAAGCTCTGGAGGAATCCGGACGATTTGAATAGGACGTACTTGCATCAGGCGGTTTTATCGGTAAGTGGGATAGTATTCGATGTATTGGGACGCACTGAATAATGTTAATGCATTTTCTCCTCAGGGCTCGGTAATGGCTTGTGAATTCCTTCTACTTAACGGAGTGCCAATCGACGTGGTCGATGACAATGGCTACAGTGCCCTGCATTTAACCACACAAAAAGGCTGCATTGCTCAGGCGTATCTCCTGCTAAAGCACAAAGCCAAATACGACATCGTCGGCAAGGATGGCAAGAAACCTCTAGACATTGCTGTTGATCAACGAAATGCTGATATCGTTACATTGTAATTAAACAACAGAAACATTTGCACACGAAACTTATAATTCAAATTTCAGACTAAGATTAACCCGACTTAACGATGAAATTGGTCTAAGCGATGAGGGCAACGGCGAGGACGAGACTTACAAAGACGTTATGAAAGACTTTTCCAATTTCGCCTCAAGCCAACCCCGAATGCTGAGAAATCGCACCGATACAAATACACTCGAATCACAGGCTTCTTCCCAGACCAACTCGGATTGATCAGGAAACCAGAACTACCTAGAAAATGCTTAAGTTGCACTCGCTATTCCAATTATTGTATTGAGTTGCATGCCCCCATCCAACTATCTGCCAAGTTTTTTATTTTCTTTTTTTTGCCTGTTAGTTCCTTAAGTAAACTTTTTTGTTCGACGATGTAGAGTAGACCCTCACACTCAATAAAGCTTCAATGTTCGTTTCGTTGCTGATGCAGAACTTGATAAACCAACCAATAAGTGACCAGGAGGAAGTCCTCTCATGTCACATTGATATATTTTTGATATTAAAGAAAAGGTCTCTCATCGCTCTCAGTTGTCCCCTTGAGAATTACTCTCGTTACTGTTTAAAACATGTATTTTAGCTATGAGAAACGTTTTTTTCCATTTGACTTTTATATATCTCAATTATTTTTTTATAATTACTATTCATAAGACTTAAGTTGTAAATTGTTGTATTTATTCAATATATTATTCGTTTTAAGTAATTGTTAAATGTTTTCTACGTTTTTTGTCCTCTTTTCATCGGATACTCTCTTCTCAACTGGCCAAGATATGCTTCAATTAGAAGAACACGTACAGCCTTATTCGGTCAAATCGAGATTACCGTCGGAGCGGAATTTTCTCCGATTTCCTCAGCATCGGAGACATTTTGCCTGTCGGAGAACTACCTCGAAGCAAAATTCGGAGAAAATTCCGCTCTGACGGTTAAGGGGCCGACCCATAGAATCCGTCAGCATCAATGCATACGTTGCTGTCAACGTATTTGCCGGATGGAATCGTCCCATAGAATACGTTATATACTTTGACAGTCTCATTTGCTTGGTGAAAATATTATTCGCAAAATAGAAAATCTGAACAAAAAATTTTAAATTAAAATATCAAAATCGCGTCAAAATAATTTTTTTGCACATAATTTTGATAATTCATTGCTTTTCCTTGTTGCAGTGGGAACACATTGAATTGTTTGCTCGTCAAATTCAGTTGTCAACGGACGCAAAAAGTAGAAAGTTAACCAACTCTATCCGTCTTATCCGTCACATGCGTTGCTTATGGGACGGATTCTATGGGTCGGCCATTTTACCACAGAGGAGGTATGCCTCGAGTAGCAACTCAAGGCATTTTGCTCTCTTTCGACCAAAAAATTAAATTTGATAAAATATCCATATTAATGCGAATGTGTAGGTTTCTCAATGCATTTCAAATGGGGCGAACCAACACATTAGCATTGGTATGGATTTACTTTCACAGTGATTCACGGACACAAGAAAAGAGAGCAAAATTTTTTGGACCGTGATTTAAAAAAAAGAGAATGAGTTGCGACTCTAGGTAATACCTCCTCTATGCCCCTTACCTTGATAGGGCCGAATTCGAATATCGTACCCGATCGGGATTTCTCCGATCGGCATCGGAGGTTTTATTTCCTTCACAGTACCCGAATCGTACATAAATCAAAAACGCGTACCGACGCACTTCTTTGTTGTTTTGTGAGTGCAAAAATAATTTTATTTCCGACACTTTTTTGTTTCGGAAACAAGCGGACAAAAAAGTTAAACTAATCGCAATGCATCGCATGCAATCGCTCTCATTTTGAAATTCCGACGCAGATTTCAAATTTTTTCGTACGATTAAACTGTCAGAAAGGATACGGTGGTAGAAAATTCTAAGAAACTGTACGAATCGGACAGAATTTTGCTCCGATCGGGTACGGTAATAAGGCTGATAGTTTTTGACTTCTTCTTTGTTGTACTTTGAACAGAAGCTTCTTTGTAATCTTTTGCAATATAAATCTATTAGCTGTTGAAGCTCTGATTTCGATTGCGTTACCAATTCCAATACAAATTTATAACCCAACGAATGTTGTTTCAATCCTAAACAGAAAAGAATTAAGTCAATTGATCATACATTTATATATTTATCGCACATTATTGTTAAAGTAAAGTTTTCTTATTGTACCTTGACCTTGTGACATGATCTTGATCTTGCAATTAGGTATGAGTGAAAGAGGATAAAAGAAAATTGTAATTTTGAAGAATAATTAAAACATTTGACTCCTCTGAATGGCCAACATTTATATAAATAAAAATTATGTAAACAAACAAATTCTTTATTTTCTTTATTATTAATGTGAGCGCCTGAGTGAGAGACTCTCCGCCGCCGTACCCTCAAGCAAGAGAGAGTACCGAACTAAAGGAGAAATGAGAAAAAGACTGCGAAGGAAGAAAAGAGCATTTGCAGCTTCTTAGCTCAATGATCTAGAAGATTCAAGTGCTAAGAACAACACCCGACGTATCTTTAAAAGGTCGAAACAATAAGTCTCGTGGTTTTTGAACCAAGACACAGGCTCTTCGAAACAATGAAGGAAACCTAATCACCGGAGAACAGGGAGTAAATTTTAGATGAATTCAAGCAGCACTTCCAGCAGCTGCTGAATGCGCAAAATGTATTGGCGAAAGAGAAGCAAGACCAGTCAAAGAAGACCAGCACAGAAGAGGTGGAAATAGCCATCCTAAAGCTAAGAAACAACAAGTCCGGTCGGATTGCAAACATGCGGAGCTCTTTAAATATGGAGGAGGTGTTGTGATGAGCCGCATGCACCAGGTCATCAACAAATTGTGGGAGGAAAAATGCATGTCCACTGACTGAACTTTAAGCTCCATATGCCTCGTTTACAAAATAGGCGATTCTGTGTCATGCAAAAACTACCAAGGCATATCCCTGCTTCATGTTGCATACAAAATCCTATCCAACGTACTGTGCGATCGTCCTAAACCTTTCTGCAACACAACGAGAGACCAAATATTCACACTGAGGCAGATCCTGGAAAAGACCAACGAATTTCAAGTCGAAACCCATCATCTCTTCATCAACTTCAAAGCTGCTTATGATAGCATCCACCGTCAAGAGCTTATGATGGCGATGTCCGAATTCTGGACCCCAAAAAAATTGATCCAACTGTACCACATGACGCTAAACAATACGCAGTGCAGTGTGCAAATGGGTAACAGCTCATCCGAG
This sequence comes from Sphaerophoria rueppellii, assembly GCA_920937365.1. Lineage (NCBI taxonomy): Eukaryota > Metazoa > Arthropoda > Insecta > Diptera > Syrphidae > Sphaerophoria > Sphaerophoria rueppellii. The sequence continues at coordinate 31,538,593 of CAKKXW010000003.1, read as the reverse complement.
TTGTTTCAAACATGCACAGGGAGATGCGCTGTCATATACCTTCTTCAACATAGTCCTGGAGCAGATAGTGCGCAAGTCAGTTGTGAGCAAGGAAAACACTACCTTCAATTAATCTACCCAGCTCCTAGGCTATGCTAGTTTTGAGACCTTCACAGCGATTGAAGAACAGGCGAAGCTCGTTGGTCTTGAAGTGAACGAGGGCAAAAAATAGTACCTACACACGCCATCAAGAAAAAAAAAACATCTGTCCACCGCTCGAAACAAAACGTCACCGTTGGTAGCAGCTATTTCGAGTTAGTTAAGGAACCTTGGAACAAACATCAATCCCACAAACAACACCTTAGTGGAGGTCCGATGAAGAATTACCCTATCGAGCCGCTGCTTCTTCTGTTTGGCCTAACAACTGAGCTCAAAACTCCTCACTCAAAACACACAGTGTCCGCTATACAAGACTTTGGTCTAAAAATTCCTACTCTACGGACGATAAGTAAAAATGGGGTATTGATACTGGGTACTTTCGGAAGAAACAATCGGTCCCGTATGCGACGATGGCTGATGAAGAAGAATTCAATCGTGAACTGTACGAGCTTTACCAAGAAGTGGCACGGTCACATCGAGCGATAGAGGCGTTCCGCGTGACAATTCTTTGATCTTTTAGCCGATGTCGTAATGTCATGGTTGGTTGTATCTTTCTTCTCTGAGGCTTGTTGTCGGGTTGCGGTTTGGTAGCGAGGGATTCGAGGTTGGGGCACAACCCTTCTTACTTACTTAAGGCGATACACTATAGGCCGGACCAGAGCCTCATCAAATAAGCCTCTCCAGCCAGCTCGGTCCTTAGCTAGCTGTCTCCAGTTTCGCACGCCAAGTTGGTCCTCTACAACCTGTAACCTCCACCTGAGTTACGGTCTTTCTCTTCTGCAACGTCCTTCTGGGTCGGATGCGAAGACTACGGTCCGAAGCAGTATTTTCCTTCGCTCGACATCAGCCAACCATCTTAGCCGTTGGACCTTAACTTTTCTGGCTAGGTCAGTGTCGCTAAACAGCTTGTACAATTTTTGGTTGAATTTTAGCCTTTAAGCAGCACAAAGCATTTTCAGCCATGTCTCAGCAGCATACATTAGGGTTTTTCATAGTGACACTTAAATTGCTCGAGAGAGGATTGCCTTCTGAGTCCAAATAAGCAGCGATTGGTAAGAGTAATTTTTCGTTTAATTTCAACACTGGTGTTGTTGTCCGAGTTTTTAGTGGATCCTAAGTAGACAAGCTCTTTAGCTCCTTCGAAGTTAAATCTGTGTATTCTTACGTTAGTTCCAAAACGTGGATTTTCGGTGTCCTTTCTTGTTGACAGCATTAACTTGGTCTTGCCCTCGTGAACAACTAGACCCAACTTTTTGGCCTCCGTCTCAAGGCTCACGAACGCTCCATTTACATCACACTGTGTTCCTAGTAGCTGGACGGACTTATTTGCAAGAATGATGTTAAAGAAATCGCATGCAAGGCGCAGTACCTTGTTGAAAACCTTTTTTGACACGAAATGCATCCGTGAAGTTTTTTCCACCCATAATGAAACAGCATGAGTGGTAGGTATCGATTTGAAGCTCCTCGATTCGGGGTGTTCAACATCTGGTGGCTTGTTTACCTTTTTGGAAAACTTTAGAACGTTGTTCCTGTTATGACATCCCTCTATCTTCTCGATCACGTGCTTCTCATGTTGCTTTTTTTTTCTTTTTGATAAGTTTGTGATTCTCTCTCCTTTTCTGCTCGTAGAGCTCGCAGCTCGGGTTAAACCAGGGGTTTCGTTGTGGTGGCAGTGTAAATCCTAGTACTGATGGCTGCCTGGCACTGTTGCCATTGGTTCTCTTTATTTTGACTTCTTAGAAGGTTTTCGGAGACGCAATCGGAAAAGGATCTTGCGTTTGTAGCCGTTTGACATCGAATATCCGCATTCGTACCTTGGCGACTAGGTAGTGATCCAAGTCAATGTTGGCACCTCGGAATGTTCAGATATCTCACATGCTAGAGAAGTGTCGTGCGTCGATCACAATGTGATCGATCTACTTAACGTTTGATTGGTCTGGAGACACCCAGATCCCCTTGTGGGTATTGAGATGTAGGAAACGCGTACGCCCGCTGCAAAATCGATAAACCTGAATCCGTTATCGGAGGTTTTTTTTTGTGCAAGCTATATTTCCCGACTGTTTCACCAAAGATGTCCTCTCTGCCTAGCTTGGCGTTAAAATCTCCTAAGACGATTTTAGACTCGAAATTAGGGCATTGCTCGTATGTCTTGTCGAGGACCTCGTAGAACCTGTCCTTGGTGTCTACATCGTTTTTCTCAGTGGGGGCGTGATTCCACATTAGACTAATGCTGCCGAATTCAGCCTTGACGCGGATTGTCGTGATGCTCTCATTCACTGAGTTGAAACTCAAGTCAAGTCCCAACTACCTACCACAGGCGCTGATATTGTTCCCGGTAGCAGTTGTCGTAGCAGTTCTTCATTTTGCGTAGGCCCGGACCACTCCATCGCATCTCTTGGATGGCGGTTATATCTGCTTTTTAGCAGTCTAGGGCTTCATCTAATTGTTCGGCTGCACGTGGTCTATTAAGGGACGTTGAACTACAAAAAATACTTGCAATTCAATGAATCGAACGAGTTCGACATATGTAACTATTTAATTATTCTGTTTTTTTGCGGTTCATAGAACGAAATCTACAAAACATCATGAACTTACTCGGTCAACTTAAAGACTACATTTCTTCTTTGTACTAAAAAAAATAACCTGTTCATCTTTTTCTGCTTACGACAAATAATCGTTGGATGAATCATTGGCCGCACCAGAATCTGCTTTCAAATCGTCTTTGGCCAAGCCTTTGGCATGCACTGCGGAATGACGCCGAAGAGAGCTTTTGTCATTGAATGTCCGTCCGCATTCGGCGCACGCGAATATCATTCCTCTGTGTGTTAGCAAATGCCTGCTCAATCCAGATGTATGAAGAAAACTCTAAACAAAAAGATTACACAATGAAGGAAAACCAATGGAAGACACAGTTCATAGGCGACAATCTTACTTTTGTACACAAATGGCAGGAATTCTTGACTATTTGCGGCACTTCACTATGCACGGCATTTATGTGTTGCTTCATCAGCAGTTTTTGGACAAAAGCCTTCGGACAGTGTGGACACTGATGCGGCCGTTGACCAGTGTGTATGGTCATGTGGCGCTTGAGAATCTCCTTTTGCATGAAATTCTTGCCGCACTGATCGCAGCTAAACGGCTTCTCGCCGGTGTGAATGCGAATGTGTCGATCAAGGGAACTCTTGCATGAGAAAAACTTTTCACAATAATCGCAACAGTATTCCCGACCCGACCTGTGAACCGAACGATGACGCATCAGCGAATTGGCTCGGGTAAAGGATTGCGGACATTCGCTGCATTTGAATATTTTCAAATCATCTGTCGAGACACGATTGCTGACGAGTTCCACGATGTTGGTGTGAGATGGCGTTGGCTTCTTTTTTTGTGATTTCTTCTTGTCGAACTTGAGGGTAACGGCTTCGACGAATTTCTGTGGAGTTAGAAATGTAGAGTGTGGCGATTTGGATGGTCGTAAAAGGACTTACATTTACATTTAGCGTCGTGACGTCTTCGATGACATATTTCGTGTCGTAGTTGTCGTCGGGGTTTGTGTGGATGACCGTGTTGTGGACGCGCTCGTCTTTAAGGTATTGAATTTCTCCGTTCTCTTCAACTGAAAGGACACATGTCAAAGGTGGTAATTCATCATAAAAGAGCATCGTGTGAACTTACTTTGATACGACTCCACCTCACTGGCTCTTCCCGACTCGCCTACAACGTTTTGTGTTTCTTCCAAATCGGCCAAAAATATAAACTCATCTATATCGTCTGCATCGTTGTCCTGGCTATCCATTTCGGTGCCAGTGACCAATTCTTCAGAAGCTCCCCCATCGTCCTCCTGTGACTCAACCATCTCGCCTTCATCTTCGCCATCGATTTGTATTATTTCGTCGTCTTGGTATCGTATATCCGGCTCGTTACACTTCTCGTCGAAGATCACCATCCCAGGGTTGTTGTCAGTGTCACCATCCATGCCATCGTCATCGCTGCCGAATATTTGCGCTTCTTGGTCTTCTGCGTCTTCCTCTTGAACCTGCTCCGAAGAGGTTATCTCATTTTCAGCTACGGCCTCGGCTTTCAATTGTGTATTGTCTCGTTGGCGAGGTTGATTTTGCAGTTGCGGCTTGGGAGGTGATACCGTTTTCTTCTCCAATTGTTTCACTTCTTGCGTATGTACAGTTGTCTTCACCGAAGGACTGATGTTTTGCGATTTCGATGCAGATGATTGTTCCTTCTTCACAACAACGGCTGCTGCTGGTGTCGTTCTAGACTGCATGAACATTCCGAATTCCTGGAACAATCGTTGAGTGTCTTGTATCTTGAACTGCTCTCGCTGCTCCTCAAGCCATTTTTGATTCTTCTCGTCTTGCTCAGCCTTGCGTTTGGCTTCTTCAGCTTCAATAAATTCTTTAGCCTCCTCGTACTGCTGTTCATCTTCATCGGCATCGTCATCTTCGTTGTCTGACTTGATAAATACGCGACTCTTTCGCCCCAGATTCAGCAAGCGAATATGCTTGCGCAGCTTGCGGTTGCTTATTTGGCTTTGTTTGCGAAAGAAATATGCAACTTCGAGTTGATAGCGACACTTGTCGCAAATCAAACTTGGTAATCCATCACCAGGTCGAATCTCGACGGAGGCACAAGCCATAATTCGGACAGGAATCGATAATTGCGATTGGAAAATGTTGATACTGCCAGCGTCGTATTGCAGACAGAGGCGACAAATCGTTTCAAGATTCGGATCGGTCGTTGGGGAGAGATTGGGCGGAGGTTTTATATCTGTCGTCATATTTGATGGTTTATTTGCGATATTTACTTTGGTTTTTTTTTTAAAGAAATCTCAATCCAGGATCTACTGTTTTGGTAAAATTAAAAACAAACGCGATACAAGATTTTACAAATTACAAGCCAACAAAAGCAAAGCAAAGCACAAATACGTCAAATTTGAATGACAGTTAAGCTTATATTGTAGTAGATTGCTGTTTCAACAATGCATAAAGTACAAGATGACAATTTGGTTGCAAACACAATTTAATGTTAATCCTCCTGTTATACAAATTTATTCTTTTCTGTTGGTTCAACATTTTCGATAATTTCGATTATTGACGGATTTTAATCGAGATCAGCCAATACTTACTCAGTTTTTCAACATCTGGATCACAATAACCAACTTTTGTCTTATTGAAAATGTAAATGTATTCAAGATCTTGTTGACATATTTCACTACTAATGGTATTTATTCTTTCCCTAGCATGCCCGGATTCACCCATTCAATCGACAAAATCGTGATGTAAGCCCACTTTTAAGTAACCACGTTGTTTGTTTTTTGCATTTACATATCTGCAATCAACCGCCTGAATCTGCTTCCACCCAAATGTTGTTGTTGATTTTTAACAAACTGTCAAAATTTTGACTGCATGAAAAGAAAATCTCAACAACCCCTGCAGCCTGCACAATTTTCTCAGACGTCAAAATCTAACCGGTGCGGGTGTAATTTCCTTGCAAAATCTTGTTGCAAATTTTATAGTTTTCTCTTCGCCAAATCTTGTTCCATTAGTTTTATTAAATTAACCCTCTTCATACGCTACAAAACTTCTTAAACAATCCTTCAATACAGTATCCCAATTTATCAAACTCCAAAAAATCCAAGGTAAGTTTTGTTCTTGTTAATAAATTGGAATACCTGCACCCAGAATTATAAATAATTTCTCGTAATCATAACCAACAAAACTGCTCAAATTATTTTACAACAAATGCTGCAAAAATTATAAAATTAAAATCAATTTGGTTGTATAATTGGTGCCAGTTCAATTTGCGCGACAGCAAAAGAAATAAACTCGACTTAAAGCCATTCATAATTCGTGGTCATGGCTTTTGTTGGTTGGGTTTTTGGTTACATGGATGGATTATTATGGAGCAAGTGCAATGGCACCGCAAGTTCGTTGCTAGACGAACCACCAGTTGATTTCGATTTTCGAGCATTGTGTGTTGTTGTCTTGTTGGTGAACGAGGCAACGAGCACATGATTAGCTTTTGTTATGCTATTCGAAATGAATTATTGTCTGGCAAGAGATTTTTGCTTTTTTGCTTTCTTTCTTTATAATCTTATGTACTTTCCCGTCGCACATTGCTGTGCAAATTTCATTTTTCACTTAATTATTCGGTGGAAGAGGCTTGACAAGATTTATTTTTCCATTTGCTTGCATTAGAGGTTGCCGGTTATTTTCGGAATGATGAAAATTAAAAGCTTTTTGCTTGCATAGAAAGTGTGCGCAATACATAAGCTGTATTATAGCTTCGTAATTGGAATACGGCTTGTGCAATATGGAAAGCGGGAAAAAGACTTAAACAGTGTAGACTAGGGAATAGAGCATCGAGAGGGGAAGAAAAAAACGATCTGATTCTTTGAGTTTAGAGTTAAACATTCAACTCTTACTTAAAAGTGTTGATTTGATGCAAATATAGACTCGACTCGAACACTCGACCTTGTCATTTTATTGGGAATGAAAAAGATGAAACGTTTTCTCTGTCTAGAAGTCCCTAAGACATGACTTGCTAAGCTAGTTGGCCTTACAGAGTTGGAGATGGTAGTTCTAGAGTCTAACGACACAGCAGAGTTTAACAGCATTTAGGTTAATCGACTTTGCTGCGGGGCGAGACGTACTGGTAGCAAGCACGCGTTTCCCACATCTCGATATCCACAAGGGAACATGGAAATCTCCTGACCAATTAACCGTCAACCAGATTGATCACATTGCGATCGACGCACGGCACTTCTCTAGCACGCAAGATATCCGCATGAGGTGCCAACATCGACTCGGACCACTACCTTGTTGTAGCCAAGGTACGAATGCGGATATCCCGATCAAGGCCAACACGCGAAAATGCTAGGAGGAAATTCGACGTCAAACGGCTACAATTGCAAGAGATTGTTAGATCCTTTTCCGATCGTGTCTCCGAAAATCTCGTCCTTGCTGCCAGCACAAAATATAGAGAACCAGTGGCAACACTGCCAAGCAGCCATCAGAGATGCCGCCTCTGAAGTGCTACAACGAAACCCCTGGTTTGACGATGAGTGCCGGCGAGCACATGCAGCTAAACAAGAGGCATACAAAGCGGCGCTGCAAAGAAGACACGAGCAGCTCGTGAGCTCTACGAGCAGAAAAGGAGAGAGGAGCATAAACTTCTCAGAAAGAATAAAAGGGAGCATGAGAACGCGCGATCGAGGAGATAGAGGGATGTCACAACAGGAACGAGGTTCGAAAGTTCTACAAAAAGGTGAAAACAAACCTCCAGGGCTTATACACCCCGAACTGAAGCCTGTAGAGACCATCAGTGGAAGCGCAGTCAGTGCTGTGTATATGGAAGACCACTTTTCCAGCTGTATGATGGCGATGACGAGCAAAACTCCGTCAGCAATACAGAACCACTCAATTGGTGCAGAAGGCCAACAATTCCACCCACCCGACATGGACGAAGTGAAGATAGCGATATCTAAACATAAGTCGAACAAAGCCGCTGGAGCAGACGGGCTAGTCGCCGAACTGTACAAAGCAGCTGGAGATGATTTGGTTAGGAGCATGCACCAGCTCCTCTGCAAAATTTGGTTGAGGAATGCATGCTCGAAAACCTCAGCGTCGTATGCCTGATTCTGAAGAAAGGAGATCCCCTGAACTGCACCAACTACAGAGGTATAAGTCTCCTTAACATCGTCTATAAGATCTTGTCTGCCGTGCTGTGTGAACGTCTGAAGCCTTCGTTCAACAACCTGGTAGGTCCTTATCAGTGTGGTTCGACCGGAAGTCCCCATCGATCAAATTCCCACGGCAGATCTTGAGAGAAGACCCAGGAACTTCAAATCGATACCTACCACCTTTTCATCGATTTCAAGGCCGCGTATGACAGCGCTACTATAGAGTACCAACTATATAGAGCAATGTCTAGTTTTGGCATCCCAGAAAAACTCATCCGTCTGTGTAAGATGACAATGGAGTCTTACACAGTCTTTGTGAGTCTTGAGACGGAGGCCAGGAAGATTGGTCTTGCGGTTAACGAGGGCAATGAACAAGTTAATGCTGTCGACAAGAAAGGACTACCTACATCGACGTCTTGAAGCAAACGTCAACATAGACAGATTTAACTTCGAGGTAGTTAAGGACTTTGTCTACCTGGGATCCGCTATCAACTCAGACAACAACACCAGCGCTGAAATCAAACGAAGAATCACTCTTGCCAATCGCTGCTTCTTTGGACTTAGAAGGCAATTGAGTAGTAAAGTCCTCTCCCGTGCAACTAAAGTGACACTCTACAAAACCCTCATCATCCCGGTCCTCATGTATGGTGCAGAGACATGGACCATGACAACATCTGATGAAAACGCTTTTGGCTGCTTTGAGAGAAAAATTCTTCGAGTGATTTTTGGTCCTGTCTGCATTAATGGAGAATGGAGACGAAGATTCAACCAAGAACTGTACGAGCTGTACAGCGACACTGACCTAGCCAGAAAAGTAAAGGTCCAACGACTTAGATGGTTGGGTCATGTTGAGCGAATGGAAAATAATGCTCGGCCGTAGAGTCTTCGAATCCAACCCGGAAGGACGTCGCAGAAGAGGAAGACCGCGACTCCGGTGGAGCACACAGGTGGTAGAGGACCTGAACCAACTTGGCGTGCGAAACTGGAGACAGCTAGCCAGGGACCGAGCTGGCTGGAGAAGTTTGTTGGGTGAGGCCCTGGTCCGACCTGGACTGTAGCGCCACCATAAGTAAGTAAGTAATACTTCAGGGTATGAAGAAATGATCTAAGTGTGACTGTATCATCGATCCTTCTTCCTTCGTTGCCTTTATTTCCTTCGGAATTCACAATATTTTTACCTGCGTTGTTTTAAGGCCGAAAACACAACTTTTTTTGTAAACACATAAGTAAAGTTAATGACTTTGAATTTAATGACATGACAAATTGTACACTGGTCCTCTCCCACACAGAAATAAATGTTCATGTAAACAAAATTTAAAACCTAAAAAATTGACAACCATTATCGAGAGAATATTTTCTGTTCTGGCTGCCTAGCCAAGTTATTAATTTTCTTTTTCTCGTACATTTCCAACCATGCCCCTCATCCCGCCCAGAAAAAAAAAAAAAAAACAAACAAAAAAACCGCCAACACAAAAATAGAAATAAATAAAAATTCACGTCACTTGTCAAACCGATTCGATCCGTTCGCAGAAAAGGATTGCAAATCCTTCGACCAAGTGCCGAAACTTATGCAATGTACGACATTAATTTTGATTTGGCAATCAACACAGCGAGAGGAAGTGGAAAGGCATTAAAAGCCTTAAATAGAAGCAAAACACTTTTAGCCCAAACAAAAATATTAAACACTGTCGTTTTCGCAAATGATAAGATCGAAGCGAATTCCTGCAATTTACTCGTGCTCGCCCCCCGTTTTTGGTTGGTGTTCTAGTGCAGCTAAATTATCTTTTTGGCCGTCAGTCGTCACTTTTAATTGACTCTCTTTGCTTTGCCTCATCTCGGAGATCTTGAACTAGAGTGAATTTTTATTGTCAGCGCCAGAAAGATCAATCGCTGTCAGACAAGTAATTTGTTTACAATTCAGAGAGCGAGCGAGCCAGCGAGCGAAATGCCTGCCTGAAATACACGACGACCAAGACTTTGCCTCTAGGCAAAAGAATTTCACAGTTCGTCTACGTTGGTTGGACATTTTCGCGTGATACTTTCGAACACCTCGTCGGGGGTTCCTCTATTCGTTTGTTGTGTCAAAACAATTTCTTTAAATAAATTAAAGTGATTTATTTGGTTTTTAATTGTTTCTTGATAAACTTTAAGTCTTAAAATTGGTTTTCGTTTTTTCGCAGTTGCAGCAGTGTTGCGTGAGATCGATAGAGAGAGAGAGAGAAAGAGAGACTAAAAACATAAACACAGGGAGAATACAAAACAATCGATTCAGAATGAGTTTGCAATCTATCAAGTATGCAGATTTCAAATTGGAAATATTGGATCAACTGCTGCTGCCAGTGCAAACGAAGTTTATAGCAGTCAAAGGAGTCGAGGATGGTTGGAAAGCGATAAATAAAATGCAGGTAAGTCTTACTGACAGTTTTTTTTCTCTAACGATCTAAAAATAAATAGTGATAGTGGAGATCATGGGAGAGATAACAGTGTGGCGCTTATCGCTCTTATTCAAAGTTAATCTAAGATCAACTGTTTACGTGCTTGAGTGGAAATATTTTTGCTTTCCATGAATGGCAGTACAAATATGAATAGTCATTTGGTGAAGTGGAATCCAATTTGTTTACCATCTTCCCTATCTTTGGCTTAATTAACGTCTTGTTTGATGCAAATTCAAGTTCAATTTCATGAAAATTCACGTGATCAAAGGCTAATTAATAATGTTTATCCAAATGCACTACGAGGCTTATTGAAGTTTCTAATTCTAAATAATTCAAATAATTTTCTAAAGTATTGGGGAGGTTCCGTCCATAGCAACACCATGCAAACAAATTGACAATAAGAACCGAGCAGCCGTTATACGTATAAAGTGTTCAAAAGAGAACGCTACGTGACAGAGTCTTGCAAGAAGTGGAGCTTGCAATATAAATTGATTTTGTGGACGTACGCAGCCGTGGTCCACCCAATCTTAGTCTGTATGTTGGCCCGGTACTAGGCGAAGCCCTTAATGTAACAAACTCAAAAAGGTTCAGAGAACAGCTAGTGTTGACTCCACTGGAGCTATGCACTCATGTCCGTCGGATGTCCTGAGCGTTTTATTTTCCTCTTGCCAATCGACATGCACATCAAATATTTAATATCTTGAATCGGCGTTAAATTGTAGGTCCCCTCAATTCTTCACACGCATCTAGAGACTTGTTGATGAGAGTAAGCGACTTAGGCCTTACCTCTTCAAGAGCTGTCGCGCCACTCTATTTTTTAACCTCATCCCTGTCCACATCTCTTCGACAAAAACCGATTACTGCAGTAATACTGTGGACCTAATTAGGGATTTTAAAGTTGTCATTCCATCTCGAAAGGAGTGAGAAGTTGATTTAGTGACGAGAGGCTTCTACATTGCAAACCCAAGCAAGACATAGCCAGGGTCGTTGCAACATGTACCGAACACTGGTATGTTGGGGAACACGTATCTAAGCTGGGCATTCCCCACAAAACTTTCTGTCGTAGTTGTGGGGACCAGGCGACAAAAAGAAACTGCTTTTCATTGCCTGTGTAAGTGTACTGCGCTGGCCAAAATGAGAGCCAAATCATTGGGAAAGACCTTCTTCAATGACTTAAATGCGATTTCCGACCCGAAGAACAGAGAGTTGATCTCTTTTCTAAACGCAACAAAGTGGACTTGAGGTGTATTTCCAACTGATTTGTTACAGTTCTTCTTCGAACTTGAGATCGCCAGCTAGCGAACGTAAAAATAAAAAAGCTCAAAACTTTGTACAGTCCAGTTATAGGTGCAACTTTATGGTATCAAAACGGCGTAATCCAGCACTAATTGTGACACCGAGCTGGTCTGCTCGTGGCCGCCATCTTTACTAATACTACTACTACATTCACAACATCAGAGAGTTTTCCTCCATTTCTTATGCTTTGTGTTTTCTTTCTTTGTACAAAGGGTAGACATGTGCATGCAAGGTATTTAAAACAATAGTTTCGGCTGTGTCCTTTACTTTTAAGTCTTTAGTCTTTACTAAAGATCTGTCTCTCCATGTTTGCGCATCGGTGTGACTGCGCAATTACACAAAGAAAATGCTAGTTTTCTGATGACCACTCACGCAAATGATAATAAGGACAACAAATATCGGATCTGCATGTGGAACGTAAGGTCCCCTAATAGACCTCGTACAGTCGAAAATTAGGTGCCCTAAGCTGCTCCAAGGCAGATAGAAACGCTTTCAAAGAAAGCGATGAGATATCCCGGATTTACAAAATCAGAGTCTATAACAGTATGTGAATGTCTTCAGTTTCAAATCTGTGAATGAGCGCGACAATTATCCCCGTCTGTACTCACAGATGAACAAACCAAAGCTTTGTTCTATGAGCTCTACGACAAAACCTATTAGTAATGTCCCAGCTATGACATTAAAATTGTTTTCGGAGGTTTTAATGCCTAGTCTCTGGCGGAATACTCGGACGATGCAGCCTGCAAGACATCACCTCCAAATTCCAAGGGATTAAGCCTTGTCAACTTCCCTGTAGTGCGATATGTGTTGGTAGCAGAGCAGAAATTCCCACACATCGATTCCACAACTTAGGTCCTCAGACCTGTTAAGTCCATCTGGGACTCATGAAGAGGCAAAGGGCCTCTACTACGCCTACGCGTTCCGATTGCGGAGATGTGTTTCAGCTCCCTCTAATTCTTGCCTAGTGACGCTCTCTTCGACTCTTCTCCACCATGTGCTTTTTGGTCGCACAGCTCTTATTCGTTCTTGTGCGAGCGGGTTTCCCTGCATTGCTTGATTTCCAATGCAATCGTAACCTTTTCGAAGCCATTTCATGGCTTCCATTAAGCTCAGATTCGACATTTGTGCGAAACAATCGTAGCTTACTTCGGTCTTAAGCTGAGAGAGTTATTCCTCCATAATTTGGACAGCATACCAAACGCCGCTTTTGCTTTGCCGATGCGGCAGATGTCTCGATTTCCACAATGGAACATAAATCTCCTGATCAATAACCATTAACCTTAACTTATCCGGCTCACAATCCATGAAGGATCTCAGCCTGAGATACTGCAGCCTTCCATCGTGAACGGTCCCTCACATGCACTCTCCAGTCGCCGAAACCAAGCGCTCTGGCATCCGCAGTCATTTGGACTTTGTACCGTAGGTTCGGTCTTCCTTGTCGTCTCGTACCTGGGATGAGAAGACTACATCCAAATCTTGGTACAGCTCATACAGTTCTCGGCTGAACCTTCTTCTCCATTCGCCATCGTCGCGTACGGGACCGAAAATCTGTCGAAGAATTTTTCTTTCGAAAGTGCCCAATATCAATTCCCCTTTTTACTTACCGTCCAGGAGGGTCATTCCGTATCTCGATATCGTCGAAACGATATCGTTTCGACGATCGACTCGCTTCACGTAACTCTGAAAATCACTATCGTCCAGACGATATCGTTTTTTCAGATCGACATTTGCTTTCCGTATCTCGACTATCGTCAAGACGATATCGTCAAAACGATGGAATTTGAACGACAGCTAAGTAGGTATCGTTTTTCATACATTTGAAGGTTTAAATTCAAAATGTAAAACTTGTAAGCGACTGTAAATTGAAATATAGCAACTCACTGTAATTTATGTATCAAATTTGTTTTGTGTTGTGTTTTTAAAGTGCATCGAAATGTTTCAACGAATGAATTTACGTATGTTAGAAAACCAAAATAATGAGGATGATAAAAAAAAAAAAACAAATCATAAAAATGCGAAGACAATTAAGGGATACATCGAACCCATTTGATCTTCCCAACCAAATGTTAAAACAATAATGCTAAAACAACGATTTATTTATGATCAATCAAAAGCCAGCAAATGAACAAACAAACAACAAGTAAGGAACAGAGGAGTTCCAATAAATAGAAAACACAAGGCATGTTCATTTTCGAATCCGAATGCCAAAATAGAATTTTACGCGTTTTATTGTTTTTTGTTGAAGAAAGGTTAGTACTTACCAGAGATTAAAATGAGTCAAGTATTGCTTGTAAGTTTCGGGTATTTACTCAAAAAAAACGAGTTTGATCAAACTGAGTCAACCATCAAACAAGTTATTTCGAGTTTTTTTATTCATGAGTAAAATTATTTACAAGTCATCCCTTATTTCAAACGAGTTCAAACGAGTTTACTGATTGAAAGTAGAATCGCTTACAATCACCACTCCATTATTCATGGCGCTTGTAAGTAAATCGAGAAATATTGTTTGGTTTGTTTGAGATTTGTGTGCTGAGTGGAAATGTAGGTAATTTATGGTCAGGAGGTTTATTTTCATGGTTGATTCTTTTCATTCTCGAAGTTTTATACCAGCGTATAATTTTTAGAAAAAAATAGAAACGAATAGAAATAAAAAATCCACATATTTTGATTCTTTTGATTTCTTGTGTTCAAAAAACCATTGTAGAATAACAACAGGACCTTGTGTATGGGTTTCAATATACATTTTGATTTCATGAGCAAATTTATCCGCTTTTTCAGTTGAATTTTCTCCAGCAAAATCGGCGTACATATCACATTCCCTTGAAGAAACTGACGGTTGCATATTCAAAGAGTTCGTATTTGGTTCAATGGTTGGAGCTAGGGACTTTATAAAATCGTACATTTTAGTCTTCTCTGCTGCTTGTAATAATCTTATGTTTTTGCATGGCGGATATTAGAACGTAGCAGTCTTGAATGTTAGCTTGATCTCAGGGTTAAATAAAGTCATTAGATAATGTTTCATTTTTCCTTTGAATTCAGTTAAATTGATTGAATTTGTTTCACCCAGGGTGCAGGTCGTCTCTTTAAAGGGAGTCAAGAATATAACAATATCATTCAATAAATCGATTTGCACATCTCATACCTTAAATACCATACATTTTCTCGCGGTCCCTTCAACGACAGGATAACCAAAAACAAAATTTTTCCTTGACTACGTTCTACATCCTTCTGATTTCACTTTAATCCTAATATTAAAAAATGTACTCATTGAAAAAAAAAACCTTTTTTTTATAAAAGAAAATGCGGAAAAACCAAAAATTTTTACTGAAACTTATTCATTCATAGCTTAAACTTAAAACGTATTTTTATACCTGAATTTTTATTTTATTGCTCTAATAACAACAAGTCAACATCGCACCCTAGAAAAGGATTACAATATATTATCCAG
Source organism: Sphaerophoria rueppellii (assembly GCA_920937365.1). Taxonomy (NCBI): domain Eukaryota; kingdom Metazoa; phylum Arthropoda; class Insecta; order Diptera; family Syrphidae; genus Sphaerophoria; species Sphaerophoria rueppellii. Next base: position 31,523,583 of record CAKKXW010000003.1, on the reverse strand, counting down.
AAAGTAGTAGGTAGCTTGGTAATAGGTAGAAGGTCAGATATGTCATAAAAAGAGTAACAATATTTAAAAATCCTTACAAAACTGCATTCTCTACCAACCGGAAGCACGTATTCCCACGACATTATCTTCGGCAATCACTTTTTTCTATTAAGGTTTCGGTATACAAAAATAACATACCTAACCTACATTTAATGTATGCACTCATTAATAAATCCTTTCTTTAATTAATGTGAAAAATAATGTTTCCAGTGCGGATTATTATATTTATGACTGCAAATCCGGCCTCCTAAATCATTTAAAAATATTTTTATTCATTAAATTATAACGATAACCCATACAAAGCCTGCATCTTTCTTTTTTTTTCTTCGTTGAGAAAAAAAATTTGAAACATTCAATCAATTTTACCCGAAAACTCGAACATGCTTGAGTAAGTACAAGCAAACAAATTGCTTGTGAATCAATTTGACTTGAAATGATCGAAACCGAAAAATATTTACGAGTTTCCTCTGCTTGCTTGGTTTGACTTACAAGCCTTTTTACTTATGAATCAATTTATTCATAAATAAGGGTTGCAAACGAACGAGTATGAACAAGCACACAAGAAAAAGTTGGACGTGTTCGAACTGTTCAAACATACTCATTTCAATCTCTGGTACTTACTTAATCACATTTCCACACTTATAAATTATGTGTATAAATGTTTTTTTATTTAAAAAAAAGTTGAATTGAGACACAGATGTTTGAATTTTTTGTTAATTAAATTCTTTTCGATTAAAAAAGATCCCGAGGAAAAAAAATTTCATTTTGTTGGACACAGCTATTTCAAATTGTCTTTTTTGACAAGCCATGATGACATTTCATTCACAGTTTGAGAGTTTTAGTAGCTCTCAAAATGTAGAGGCAAAAAAAACGATGAACGAGTACGATAACGATCAACTTACGTGAAGCAAATTTGAGACGATATCGTCGACGACAATCGTTTGACGATAGTCGTTTTCAAAGTTACGGAATGACCCTCCAGCACTCGGCGCCGCACAGTTGTCCAAAATGACTTATCTCGTTGCAAAAATCATAACTTTTGAACGGATTGAGGTAGCGGTACATTTTTTTTTTTATTTGAAGGGCTGTTACACCAATGAATTTCAAGAAAATTATTTTACAGGGTGTTTCGGAATCATCGGCCGAAAACAGATTTTCTCAAAAAACTAAATTTATAGAAAAAAGAATTGAAGTAAAACCTTCAAAATTTTCTTTTGTTTGCAAATGTTGATAAAAACAAAATGATGGCCCCCTAAGTGTTTATAGGGTGTTCCAAAATAAAATTCATCACAACAGTGGATGCGAAAATTGGCAAAGAAACTTTTTTTTGCTTTAAGAGGTCAATAATAATGGTTTATACCGTTTTTAAGTGACATATTTTATGTGAAACAGTAAAGTTAAAAATAAACGGACCAAAAATTAAAAAAAAAAAAATCAAGTTTCAAGGTTTGATGGAGTGGCCTCTATCTTAGTCTCCATTAACTCATTATAACTTGGAAATACGTCAACGTTATGGCTTCGCAATGATTTTCGCATCAATTTGTATTTTTCCTTAGAAAGTCCCATATCCAAGAACAAGGCAAGTGCAGTCGGACCATCATATTTTTATTGGATCCCTTTGAGGTGTAGGAATACTCGCTTTAATCCGCTGCACTCGTAATGGGCTAGCACTCAGAACAGCTTTTCTGATGTCCGCTTTTGCCTTATTATTACCCTTGTTATATTTCATACTAAGAGCTATTGACACATTTTCCGTCGAAATATTGCTCGTAGTTTCCATTAGTTTCCTGTAAGGATTTCGAAGGCCTTCCTCTTGATGTACTTGGCATGTCACTGTCTTCCATTTCAACCTCTTGTATAGTAAATGTTCCATTCAAAAATTCTTCATTTTTAGTGAGAAATCTTTCTTTGTGTCTATTACTTTGTGTCCATTTTTGCTTAAATAGAGCATATAACTTTTGAAGTTTCTTTTTAATTTCTTCATTAACACTAATTTCTGCGTATTGATTCTGAAACAATTGCACAAATTCTTCAGAATTCGAAGCATTGTGAAAATGTTCCAAAAGGACTTTGTTTGAAATATTCATATTCGAATTAATTTAACACGATCCGGTCTTTAGTCAATTGTTTTGAAAACTAATGAAGTTTATCCATTGTCAGAGTTTATATAACAGATAAACATGCACACGCACAAGGATTATTTTACCTGTGAAATTTAAGCTACCCAAAATACATTACTTTTTAGCTCTTTTATTTGTTAAGTGAAAAAAAATAATATTTCTCTCTACCTGTTTGATTGGACCATAAAATAAGGATCTATAATTAAAAATATCCTTCAACCTTAAATATAATTGTTTACTTAGTTTAAGATTTATAATAATTCTTTTGGCTTATTAATTGCAGGAATCTACTTAAATAGGAAAATGAAAATAGGCAGATTATAAAAATTGGTAGACATGGTAAAACATTTTGCAAAACCTATATCAATTGATATTCGTAATAAAATCCAAAATAATATTTTTTTTTATTCTAATGCAAAAAAAAAATAAAATTTCACCCGTTGCTGGTTTTTTACAAGTATCATACATTTTATGATACTTGTGGGTTTTACGACAACCTTATGAATGACTTTTTTATTCATTATTATTATTATTATTAAAATAAAGTAAGGAAATGTTTTGTTTACTACGCATTTTTCGAAAAAACTGACATCAAAGTCAAAAATTATCACGGACAAGAACAACGGAACATCCTTCAAAAAATAATATCTGACCAATAAAAAAAGATAACAAAATTTGTAAATGCAGTTACAATGGATAATATTTCTTCTAAAAATTAAAACCTTAACATCGTTGCTAGCATTACTATTAACAGAGAACTAAGCGTTTACGTGGATCAAGGTATGCCAAAGTAAGCGTTTTCTCAAGCCTTTATTTTTTTTTCAAAGTACAAAATCTCGGCAGTGCGCAAGTATGCGCAGCTAAATATTTTTCTTTTGGCTCAACAATTGGTTGATACACATACCCTATTCGGCTTAATGCATGGACTTGGATGGATTTTTTTGTAGCTCTATTCAAACTCGATAAATTGTAAAAAAAATTGTGTTTTTTTGTTTAATTTATAAAAACCTTAAAAATTATTTTTTTTTGTTTTCAATTTAAAATTTAAATTTACTTATAAGTAACTAAACCAGGAACTATTAACAAAAAATAAGATTTTTCATTCAATATGCCATAATCGCAAAAATGAAAATAAGGAATTTTTAACTTTGAAGAGCCCTATAAATTAAACTAGTGATCAAAAAATTATTTTGTTTGCTGTTTTTGAAGCTCCGTCTATATTTCTCTTAGAAATAAAAAACAAAAAAATAAAAATAAGACATCAGATTTTGTATTTTTGCCACGACTTTTCCCTTTTTGGACAACTGTGCGCCGTAGAGTAGGACTGATAAAATCAAAGTTTTGCATAGCAGACAACTTGTCTTTCGAGTGAGGAGTTTTGGACTCAGTTGTTTGGCCAACCCGAAGCAGCAGCGGTTTGCTAGGGTTATTCTTCTTCGGATCTCCACTAAGGTGTCATTTGTGGGGTTGATGTTTGTTTCAAGGTAGGTGAACTCCTTTACTACCTCGAAATTGATGCTACCAAAAGTGACGTTTTGTCCTAGACGGTGGACAGATGTTGCTTTGTCTGTTGATAGCATGTACTTTGTTTTGTCCTCATTCACTTCAAGACCAACGGGTTTCGCCTGTTCTTCAATCGCTGTGAAGGCCTCATGCACAGCTCTCTTGGATCGACCGATGATGTCAATGTCGTCCACATAGCCCAGGAGCTGTGTGGATTTGTTGAAGATAGTGTTTTCCGTGCTCACAAATGCCTTGCGCACTATCCGCTCCAGGACTATGTTGAAGAAGTCACATGGCAGCGCATCTCCTTGTTTAAACTCTGTGCATGTTTGAAACAGCTCGGATGAGCAGTTATCCATTTGCACACTGCACTGCGTATTGTTTAGCATTATGCGGCACAGCTGGATCAGTTTTTTTGGGATCCCGAAATCAGACATCGCCATCATAAGCTCTTGGCGGTGGATGCTATCATACGCAGCTTTAAAGTCGACGAAAAGATTGTGGGTTTCGACTTGAAATTCGTTGGTCTTTAATAACTCGCAACCAGACTGACAACATTCCAATCACCACACTGTACTCCTCCATCAAACAAGGTATCTGCTCATTCTTCTCATTGTATTTTTAATTGCTTATATTTTAATTAAAAATTCGTCCGCCTCGCCTGATCACCACTTTTTGTAACGCCCTCGTCACGCATCCGCCAGCTATCTCCCCAAGGCAAGTGTGCGTACAAAAGTTTGAACTTCAAAGATCACATGACAACGAATCGAACGCCTCTTTATTTTTCAAATTTTGGAAAAAGTACTCATACGCCACAGTGAACTTTTGATTGAAAACGCTCATTTGCAATAAATAATCTGATCGAACGCCTACCTATTTCGGATATGTCGTACTTATTCTTGTGCAGATCTTTAATGATCGAGCAGGCGAGCCAGATGTATTGTGAGGCGTGATTTTGACTTTTGACGTTCCTATATCGTGTGCGAGATTGATTAAGCAACTCAACAATACTTGTACTTTTCTCTTGGATAGTTTGGAGCATGGATTCATGGGGAGATTATGTTTTCGTAGCGAATTATTGCTGTTGACCCATTGCGCATTGCGTTGTCTCGTTAAAAGTTTGGAAAGTCAAACCCTAGTTTCCTTCTTTCTCATCAGGAGTTTAATATGTAAATCATTTGCGACGCTCCTATTCCAAGAGCCCAAGGGGCCATTGTCATAATTAAAGATCGAAAAAACAGACTGAAACCGTTGTGCCAGCGCCAGGTACAACCATTGAAAGATTATGTCTTAATTTTTTGTTATATGCAAACTTGTCCCAATGCCAACACTTTTAATATGTAAATGTCTTCAAATCATCAATTAAATCAGACCACATTCTCTCACAACGACAACCGCACCACTGAGAGCTCAACTAATGGGACATGGGACAAGAAATAGAAAACAATTATTATTAACACACATCCACGCAAACAGCCAACATCCAACCATAAACCGCCAACACGACAAAATTGCTCATTTCAAACAGAGGTGAACCTCCTCAATACCTGTCTGTCATTTTCAAGCAATTTATCACCTCAAAATATAGAAATCTCACTTTTTTTCTAAATTTAGCAAATCGGATTGCTCGTAAATTCTTGCGCCAAGCAGTGAATCTCTTTCTAATTGCCAATTTATTTAACATTTCTCTCTGACACCCACACAGGTCCGAGGAGCTCCAGCTATAGCTATCGTTGGATGTCTCTCGCTGGCCGTAGAAATCCATCCGGAAAAGTTTGACTCGAAGAAATCACTACGGCAGGAAATCGAGGGCAAACTGAACTACCTCGTGTCGGCCCGACCCACAGCTGTGAACATGAAAATTGCCGCCGACGAATTAATCGCACTTGCCAACGAATTAACAAAAGACGAGCAATGCACCGTCGAAGACATGAAATCGAGGTAAGTACAAGCATCTGTTTGTTGTTCATATCTCTCCACATTTAATTTCATTTTTGTCTGTGATTGTTGCAGATTCCTGGCTGCCACGGAGGCGATGCTGGAGAAAGACATAGCCGACAACAAAGCAATCGGCGCGAATGGGGCCGCTGCTATTCTCAAGAATTATTCCAAAGAAACATCTGTGCGAGTGTTGACGCACTGTAATACGGGGTCGTTGGCAACTGCCGGCTATGGAACGGCACTCGGTGTTGTTCGGCAATTGCATGTGCTCAAGAAATTAGGTGAGACCCAAAAAAACTACCAAAACTGCATCTTTGGTTTTCGTAATTGAAACAATTTCTCAAACATTATCTTTTGCTGCAGAGCATGTTTACTGTACAGAGACACGTCCCTATAACCAAGGAGCACGACTGACAGCTTTCGAGTTGGTACATGATAAACTTCCGGCAACACTGGTGCTAGATAGTATGGTGGCCGCTTTGTTGAGATCCAAAAATATAGGCGCCGTCGTCGTTGGTGCAGATAGAGTGAGAAGATTTTCACAGTCCTTTTGTTGGTGCGTTGTATTCATTGTGTGTGTTTTTGTTTATTTTGAAGGTAGCAGCAAATGGTGATACAGCAAACAAAATCGGAACATACCAAATAGCAGTGGTGGCTAAACACCACGATGTGCCTTTTTATGTAGCAGCGCCTTTGACATCAATCGATTTACAAATTCCAAGTGGTGATCATATTATTATTGAGGAACGTCCCGATCGAGAGATGACACATGTCGGCGAACATAGGATAGCCGCGCCAGGTCAGTTTCTCTTTGTATTGAAGATTTGCCTGAGTTTGAACATCGAGAACATGGTATGCCTTTGATAAGGTACTTTGTACGAAAACCAATCATCATCATTAACGAGCTCTTTTTGGATGCTGTGGCAAGGTCCGTCATATTCCTGCCTTGCTCTGGTAAACAACGCTGCTGGGGTCGACTGTCGTTCTGCCTCACTCGTTGAAATCAAATGAAACAGAACTTTAAACAGAGTTTTAATAAAATGAATCAATCGGGCCGGGGCTGACAATGCGGTCACATCTCCTGAAAAGGCTGTCGCCCAACTCAGGGCTTTGAACTGGTTGTCAACCCTGAGTCTGCCACTAGTAGTGTGAATCCCATTCCTCTTACTAGCGGCAAACAATATAAGAAGGAACTAACCGTCGTCAGTGGAACAGGTTTTCAACTGAGGCATTTCGACGCCCATCCCCATCTCCATACCGCCACATGGTCGGGCATCGCAAGCGATTCCAAGAAATTACTGAACAGGTTAGGGTACTCCCAAATTAGTTTCGGCAGCGAGTAGCTCGCGAGGAGGACCTACAACTGTGTCACAAGAAACAGCTCTGGGCGGCAAAAGGAAGTTCACGAAAAATTCAGGCTGATCTAGATCCACGTAATGCTATGTGAATCCTGGCCTTTGTCGGTATTATACTGGCTGCGGAAAGAACCCCGAAACAGACACGAAAACTCGAATTTCATGAGTGAGGCTAACAAACCGACCTACATCGACTGCACGTCAAAGCGTTCAAGATCACTACACGGCGATAAGCCTGGAGCTAAAAGGCAGAAAGTCCATTTTAGCACCACAGCAGCCTTCAACAAAGACCTGTCCTTTAGTGAAGCGCTCAAGGGCAAGATCATAGCCGCGATCATTGATGCGAGTCATGCAGTTAATATATCTCTCATTATCAAAAGATGCCTCGGTTTCAGATTTTAATCTGTCGTCATTCGTCAAGTCATCGCATATGAAGATCAGAGATCTTTCTATCAGTACATTGGCTACTCAAAGGAAGTTCGTATAATATATTGGTTCCCTCTGAGCCAACTTGGTGTTCTTGCTGGTGTTCAGAGTCTTCTTTCTTTTTTCTTTAAGGTGGCGATACAGTTCGTTGTGGACTTGGGCCTCAATCAACAGTCTCCGCCAGCCAGCTCGGTCCCTAGTTAGCTGTCTCCAGTTTTGCACTCCAAGTTGATTGAGGCCACCTTCCATTTGAGTGCGCCACCTGAGTCGCGGTATTCCTCTCCTCCCACGTCCCTCGGGAATAGTGTCGAAGGCTTTCCGGGCCGGAGCATTAGTGTCCATCCGCTCTAAATGACCGAGCTATCTGAGTTTCTGGACCTTGACCCTTCCGGCTAGGTCCATGTCGTTGTACGACCCATAGAACTTTCCTCTCTTAACAGCCTAAGGCACTTTCATCCGATTTTGTCAAGGTCCATGCTTCTGCATCATACAGCAGGACTAGGACGATGAGAGTGTTGTATAATTTTACCTTAGTTGATCGTGAGAGGGCTTTTCCACTCAATTGCTTTCTTAGCCCAAAGAAACAACGATTAGCAAGAGTTATTCTTCGTCTGAGCGCTAGTGTTATTGCCCGTGTTTATAGCGGAGCCTAGGTAGACAAACTCCTCTACTACCTCGAAGTTGTATCCATCTATTCTGACGTCCGAGCCGTCGGTTTTGGGTGTCCTTCCTCGAAGACAGATTTCGTTTTTCCCTCATTTACCGCTAAACCCACTTTTGCCGCTTCTGTCTCAATTCTCACAAAGGCGCCATTGACATCACTTTGTATTCTTCCCATTATATCAATATCATCGGCGCACGCGAGGAGTTGAACAGATTTTTGGAAGATAGTGCCTCTGGTGTTGACGAGGGTCTTCCAAAGAACGATGGTAATGAAATCTCACGACAGTGCATCGCCTTGTCTGAATCCTTTTTTGACGTCGAAAGATTTCGTAAGCTCGTTGCCAACCATGATGGAGCAGCGTGAGTTCTCCATCGTCGATTTGTACAAGCGAACGAGCTTGGCAGGAATGCCAAAACTAGACATAGCTTTATACAGTTCGTCGCTGTAGATGCTGTCATACGGGGCCTTTAAATAGATGAAAAGGTGGTGGGCATCGATTTGGAGTTCATAGGACTTTTCCAGGATCTGCTGCAACGTGAAAATTTGGTCGATGGCTGACTTTCCTGGCCTGAAGCCACATTGATAAGAACCAATCAGATTGTTGACGAAAGGCTTCATGCGTTCACATATTATGGCAGAGAGTATCTTGTAGGCGATGTTAAGTAGTAGGATCGGGCAAACAATGCTGAGGTTCCATTCATCGGGCGTGCATTCCTCTTACCATATCTTACAGATGATTTGGTGCATGCTCCTATCGTAGCTCAGCAGCTAGACCATCTGCTCCAGCGGCTTTGTTGGATTTCAGCCGTGATATTGCCGTTTTCACTTTTTCTAGGTCGGGTTCACGGAATTGTTAGCTATCATCGAGTCCGATGAAAGGCTCCTGACGGCCGGGTTTTGTTCGTCGTCGCCGTTATACAGTCTACAGAAGTGGGCTTTCCAAATCCCCACCATTGACTGCGATTTTACTATGATGTTCCCTTGTATAACTCTGCAAGCAAAAGGTTCTTGATCGTTGACCTTGATCCAGCTGTTTAACCTTTTGATAAAACCTCCGAACTTCATTCCTGCTGTTGGCTCTCCAACATCCTCAATCTGACGCTTCTCATGCTCTTTCTTTTTTCTCCTGAGAAGCTGGCGTTCCTCTCTCCTCTTTCGCTCGTAGAGCTCACGAGCAGCTCTTGTCCTTCTATGCATCACCGCTTTGTATGCCTCCTGCTTGGCTGCATGGGCCTGCCTGCATTCTTCAGAGAAGGATCTGGCGATCGCTTGCGATTTCTTGCAGCATTTCCTAGTTTTGGCCGTTGTCGGGATATTTGTAGCACTACCTTGGCTACGACGAGTCGATGTTAGCTCCTTGGAAAGTTCGAACATCTAAAATGCTGGACAAGTGCCTTCCGTCGATCGTAATGTTATCAATCTGGTTGACGGTTGATTGATCAGGAGATCTCCATGTACCTTTATGGATGTTGAGATGTGGAAACCAGGTGCTTGCTACCACAACATTTCGCCCCGCAGCAAAATCGATCAGGCTGAAGCCGTTATCGGAAATGGTGTCGTGCACAAATCGTGACAAAATGGGGAAATTAACGACTGTCCCACTCTTCCCACCTTCTTTTCACCTTGAGATGCCGTAAGAAACTACAGTTTATATCCAAAGCCACCTTATGTGTCATATGTGGCTTTATTTGTGTAACTATTGTCCTAGCTCCTAAAACATTTTTTTTTCGTTCATTAATTAAGGGAATAAAATTTAATTCCAGGAATCAACTGTTGGAATCCAGCCTTCGATGTAACACCAGCGGCCCTCATTACAGGAATCATCACCGAAATGGGTGTCTATAGTCCATCAAAGTTGAAAGAAGAGATTCTAGCAATCCAGAGTGCATAACGAACTCGCCAAAAACGCTCCCCACCAAATTTCTGTTGCTTTTGTAGTTTTTTTTTTGTATGTTGTGATATTATTACATGAAGCTGAACTAATTTTTTTTTAATGAAAAAAAAATATAAAAAATTAAATTATAATAAAAAAAGGCAAAATCCTTTTTGAAAAGTGCTGTTGAAATGCCTGAGCTCATTTATTTATTTACGCAAAACAAAAATTATTGCCCTACAGCTGATGATGTAAACAGTTTATCACGTTGTTTATCTTCGTCTCAGCAGAGAGAATCTCGTCTGCCATCGTCCGAAGGAAAAATAATGAGAACGAAATTAAGATGCAATTGTAGTTGTGAACACAAAATGAAAGTCAGAAATAATGGAGAGGGACGCTTATACTCAGCCAGCATGCGCACTTCCAATCAAATAACTAAACGAATTTTGATGAAGCAAATGATCATTTTCATTGAGATAAAAGATATCATCACTCCTCAGAGTGGGAACGTACAAAACAACCAACAAAATTGACGCACAAAGAGAAACAACAACAAAAAACAAAACTTAATCGAAATTACAGTAAAACAAATGTCGCAAGTAATTGTTGCAGAAGGTCAAAGTTATCTTATCGCAATTGTTGGGGGCTGTGATTTGAATATGTCGTTCTTAATTTAGGATCAGAGTTGGGATGAGAAGATGGAAATTATATTTAATAAAAATGTTCTCATTTCGATATCATTTGGTGTCTGTTATATATATATATTTTTTTTAAGACGAGTTGAACGGCCTTATTAATAAGCAAGGGAATTTGATTCGGAACTTGTTCATTTTTTGCGATTCTTTTTCATCATTATTTTTGTTTGCGATTTTAGGAAAGGGTTACTTTTGGCTTATATTATTTTAACAAACAATTTCGGTAGCTGGAATTCTATTTTTGTTGACTTTGATTCGTTACTATCTAACTTTTGTAAATTGAGACATTATTTGCAGCTGTCATCAAAGAATGCACACATTTGGATGGGGATTCGTCGTGGGAAATCGGCTAAGGTCCAAAGTCATAGATGTCAAACCCATCACTGAAAGCCTGGCTGCAATCCGCATCAAGGCCACAATACTAAACATCAGTCTAATATGTGCACACGCCCCTACCGATGATGCTGAGGAGTCTAGCAAGAAGGATTTTTACGACCTCCTGGAAAGAGCCTACGGATACGGAGCCAGAGTACGACGTCAAAATCGTATTCGGAGATTTCAATGCAAACATCGGGAAGGAAGACATCTTTGGTGGATTAGTTGTAAAGCACAGCCTCCACGAAGTTACAACTGATAACGGCTTCCGACTAATAGACTTTGCTGCAGCTCGTAATACGGTGATAAGTAGCACTAGGTTTCCAAGACGAAAGATCTACACAGCAATCTGGCGATCTCCGGATGGTCGAACCACCAACCAAATCGATCATGTGCTAATCAGCGCAAGGCACACATCCAAACATCTTGAACTTCGCTGCACTATTCACAAACGACAAAAAAACACGTTCGGCCCCAAGAAAGAAGTTCAACATCGGTTGCCTTGGCGCTCCGAATAATGCCAGAGACTACAGTGATAGCGACTCGCCGCCGTCCTCCCAAATACCACAGATGCCAACACCTTGTGGAACCAATATAGCGAAATAAAAAAAATGACTACCATAGGTCACCAGCCACACCCGAAAAAGAACCCATGGTATGATGATAAGTGCGCGTTTATGTGGAAAAGAGACGACGGAAAATGCACGTTTGCAGATGCTGCAACCGGAAACAAGAGCACGAAGAGAAGAGTACCGAACAAAAAGGAGAAATGAGAAAAAGACCCTGAGAAGGAAGAATAGAGCATCCAAAGTTTCTCAGCTCAAAGATCTAGAAGGGTCTCAGGCAAAGAATAACAAGGTCGAAGCAATTAGCTTCTAGTTTCAGAACCGGGACACATGCTCTTCGAAACAGTGAAGGAAACTTAGTCACCGAAGCACAGAGAATTGTAGATGTTTTAAGCAGCACTTCTAACAGCTGCTGAATGCGCAAAATGTCGAGTGAGCTAATGACGAAAGAGAAGGAAGACCAGTCAATAAAGACCCAGCCCTAGCCCCCAGCACAGAACAGGTAGAAAGAGACATCCAAAAGCTAAAAAATAACAAATCCGCCGGGTCGGATGGCATACCTGCGGAACTCTATAAATATGGAGGAGATGTTTTTATGAACCGCATGCACCAGGTCATCTACAAAGTGTGGGAGGAAGAATGCATGCCCACTGACTGGTCGATAAGCTCCATAAGCCCCATCTACAAAAAAAAAGCGATCCAACGTACTATGTGAGCGACTTAAACCGTTCTGCAACACATTTATCGGCACGTTCCAGTTTGGCTTTAGGCCAGGGAGAACAACGAAGGACAAAATATTCACACTGAGGCAGATCCTGGAAAAGACCAACGAATTTCAAGTCGAAACCCACCATCTTTTCATCGACTTCAAAGCTGCTTATGATAGCATCCACCGCCAAGAGCTTATGATGGCGATGTCTGAATTTGGGATCCCGAACAAACTGATCCAGCTGTATCGCGTGACGCAACACACATTGCAGTGTGAAAATGGGTAACAGCTCATCCGAGTTGTTTGAAACATGAGCATGGGTTAGTCAAGGAGATGCGTTGTCATGTGACTTCTTCAACAATGTCCTGGAGCAGATAGTGCGCAAGGCAGATGTGAGCACGGAAAACACTATCTTCAACAAATACACCTAGCTCCAAGACTATGCGGACGACATTGACATCAGTCGATCCAAGAGAGCTGTGCTTGAGGCCTTCACAGCGATTGAAGAACAGGCGAAACTCGTTGGTCTTGAAGTGAATGAAGACAAAACAAAGTACAACAAACAAAGCAACATCCGTCCACCGCCTAGGACAAAACGCCACTGTTGGTAGCAGAAATTTTAGAAGCTCACCTTCATTGGAACAAACATGAATCAACCACATCGAGGGAATGGACGATAACGCTCCAGCTAAGAAATTCTTCTCATCCCAGCCCCCAGGTTCGAGGCTACAAGGAAGACCGAAACTACGGTACAAGGACCAAGTGAGCGATTGTTTTTGGCGACTGATGGAGAGTGCATGCGAGGCACGTTCCCGATGGAAGACTGCTGTGTCTCAAGATGAGATCCTACATGGATTAGAAGTTAGTTACAGCTCTAGACAGAAGAGTAGATGCTCATCGAAGATAAATGGTTCATAGAGTGAATGGACACACATTTTGGATATGGAAAGCTTTGCTGCCAAGGACCCCAACATGACAAACACATAATACACATGATAGAGCACCTCAACCAAGTTGGAGTGTGATTTGAGATAAGTAGCAGCTGTAAAGAAGGCTGAATATACACACTTGTCGGACCACATACATTACATACGTAAATATGCAACGCAAGGTTTACCAACGATGATCAAGTTCGAAACGTTACCGTACCTATTCTAAAAACAAAAATATTTCTTAGCAAACAAAGAAGACCACTTTCAATTTAAAGTTTCTTGAAAAGAAAGGCTGCAAAAAAGTCAAGAAAATCGGAGTTGAATCCTCTCAAAAAGTTACAGGAGCTTGAACGCCAACCTGTAATCGAAGAAAAGTGAAAGTAACTGCGGTTGCACTCTGTAATAAGTTGAATATTCCGCATACGCCCCAGTGAACCAAAGAAAACAATTCAAATGAAACAGAAACGCGATAGAATTGAATTCAAATCAATTTCTTTTACAATTTTCGAGCTAATTTTTGAACTTTTCAACTCAAACACGATCACAAGGTGTCAAGTCTCTTTCAAACCCCATTGAAAGCTTATTTCTAGGAACATCGAAAAAAACAGAAGCTGTTCCAAGGCATCTAATTAAGTAACTTAACGTATCCGACAAAAACAAATCTAAAGGGGTCATAAATTCCTCACCACTCAGTCGTTAAAGTTCGTATAAAACACATGTTTTTAAACTTAATACAAGACGCACTCCCCTGTACTAAAAAAAAGAGGCCATTCAATCAAACCATATTCATATTCTGCTAACGCAGAGTCCCACATATCTCTGATTCTCTCTCCCTACTCTCGGCTGAACATTCTATAATCAAAGAAGACGCACACAAAATACGAACCAAAATATAATTAAAAAAGAAAATCCGAACAAAATTTAAATCGAAAATGTGTGCACGAAAAAGTAAGATACAAAAAAATAACATTCAGTGCTAGCCAGAGCCAGCCAGCATACTGCGCCAGTAGTCGGCCATCGCGCCCCGTTTTATATTTTACGAGTATTTCCAATTTGATTCTCTGAAGTTCGCTCGTGCTCTGGGAGCTGGGACCTGGGTCTATACTCTTGCTGATTGCCTTCGTCTGGGTTCTGGCCTGAGATAGTCGACAGTCTGTGGAATTGTCTGACTGTAAAACGCTATATTTCGAGAATCGCAGTAAATCGGTTGGCCAAATTATTATTTTTTTTATCCGCGAGTGCAAAGGGTGGATGAGACGATCGTGAAACGAATCTTTAGGACATTCAAATTAATCGAAAGTAATCACGGAGGCCGAAGACATCAACAACAACGACGACGACGACGCGTCGAAGGGACACAAACGACGTCAATTTTTTATGGATAAGTCGTCTCGCAAGACATAGACAGCAAAAAAACTATCTCTAGAACAAGGGAAAGATACACATTCGAGCTGTCCATCATCCAGCGAGGCTACTCAAACTACTCGCGGCGTGTACCCTCGTCTCCAGAGTGTCCGCAGTCTCGTGTCGTCGGAGAATCGACTCTTGCGTGTAATTAGTATTCTCTAGCGGTAGCGCATAGTTCCCCCTCGCTCGATACGATCTGCATACCCGATTCGTACACCTTTCGATCGACCAAAAAACTATTACTTCAATAAAAACGGGCTGAGCGTCTCCATCATTGCCATCGTTTTTCCTCTTCAATAAAAAAGTTCGCTCTCTAAAAAAATTCCGAAAACACCAATAGAAAGAGAGAACGAGCGAAATTTGTAGAAAATTTGTGTTTTCTGTTTTTATAAGTTGTTTCGAAAACGACGACATTTTTAGTTGAAAACGTGCGTTTTTCAATCATCACACAATTAGGAGCACAGTGTGGGTGAGATCGTTCCGGATTTTTTTTTTTTTTTAAATTCGCCAAAAAGTGTCGTGTGGTGTCTAAATTTAAATAAAACAAAAAAAGCATAAAAAAACGAAGACAAGCATAAATTAAATGTGAAATGTTACCCCGAGAAAATAATTGTTTGACGTCGCATAAATAACAAAATAAAAAAACAATAATTTAAATTAAAAAACATTCAAATGATTTATGGCGGACGGCGAAGGAGAGTGATAGAAAGAAATCATAAGCTGTCTCTGAGCATAAAGGATTGAAAACAGAAGCACATCAAAAACAACCATAAATTCAACAATAAAATGTTGGGGTGAGTTGATTTAAATTTTTGTTATTAAAAAAAAAATACGTAACTGACCTATTTTTAGTTATGCGATCTGTGTTTTTTTTTTTTTTTAAGTGGGCAATTTTTGTATTTTAATATAATTTGTAATAATTTTGCCTTGTTGCAAAAAACAAAACAACAAAAAAATGCCTCGTTGAACTGTGTCGCCGGAAATACTAATTTAGTGAAGCGGGGGTGCAAATATACGAGTATACGAGACCATCGCATCGTGATGGTTTTTCTTTTTTATTTGTATGCGAATGCGAAGCGAACCCAAATAGAATGTGTATGCAGCACACTGGCACTCGCATCGAGATGATATGACGTTTAGTTTGAGTTGATTGGTTCAGTGGGGCCGGTTAGGGGTTCTCTGTGTTGAAATACTATTTTCGTAAAGTGTTAGAATATACAATATAGGAACTAAATTACTTATACGGCTCCCAATCCATGTAGAATCTTAGCCTGAGACACAGCAGTCTTCCATCGTGAACGGTCCCTAGCATGTACTCTCCAGTTGCCGAAACCAAGCGCTCTGGCATCCGCAGTGACTTGGTCTATGTACCGTAGGTTTGTTCTTCCTGGTCATCTTGAACTTGGGGGCCGCGAAGAAAAGACTGGCTGGAATGGTTGTCGTCTATTCGCTCGATGTTGACGAGCCAATGTAGTCGTCTTTGCTTTTCTTTGTGAAGAACATCCAAGTCACTGTACAAGTCGTACAGTTCGCGGTTGGACGTTCTTCTCCATTCGCTATCGTCGCATTACGGGACCGAAAATTCGTCGAAGAATTTTTTCTTTCTGAAAGTGCCCAGTATCAATTCCCCCTTTTTCCTTATTGTCCAGCACTCGGCACCGTAGAGTAGGACTGGTAAAATCAAAGTTTTGTATAGCAGACACTTTGTCTTTCGAGTGAGGAGTTTTGAACCCAGTTATTTTGCCAAACCGAAGCAGCAGCTGTTCGCTAGGGTAATTTTTCTTCGGATCTCCACTCCACTTAGGTGTCGTTTGTGGGATTGATGTTTGTTCCAAGGTAGGTGAACTCCTTAACTACCTCGAAATTGTAGCTAACAACAGTGACGTTTTGTCCTAGGCGGTAGTGTGCTTTGTTTTCTCTCCATATACGTCAAGACTAACGTGTTTCGCCTCTTCTTCAACTGATGTTGTCAAATGTCGTCCGCATAGTCTTGAAGCTGGGTGTATTTATTGAAGATAGTGTTTTCCATGCTCATCAATGCCTTGCGCACTATCTACTCCAGGATTTTGTTAAAAAAGGCACATGACAGCGCATCTCCCTGTTTAAGCCATGCGCATGTGAGATGTTATCCATTTGCACACTGCATTGCGTATTGTTTAGCGTCATGCGTGTCAACTGGATCAGTTTTTTCAGGTTCCCGAATAAAGATATCACCATTCGCCACCATATTAGTTCTTGGCGGTGAATGCTATCATAAGCAGCTTTGAAGTCGATGAAAAGATGGTGGGTTTTGACTTGTGTCAGTGTTAATATTTGGTTTTAGTAGATGGGACTGCTGCTCGTGGTTTAATGGTTTGGTGCGTCGGCTGCTAAGCAGAATGTCGGGGGTTCGAGTCCTACTCGTGCCCATAAAGTTTTTATTTCATCTTTCACGGGCACTGCCTCTTGCGAAGAACTGACAAAACTTCCAAGAGTATCAATCTGTCATGAAAAAGTGCTTCTCAACTTTGCCGTTCGGAATCGGCGTTTAATTGTAGGTCCATCAATTTTCCACACGCACCCAGAGAATTGTTTATGAAAGTAAGTCACTTAGTCCTTGGCTCTTCATGTTCACGCCACTGTTGTGCCACTCTATTTAGGTGGGGCATATGGAGCTTATAGACCGTTCAGTGGTCATGCACTCTTCTTCCCACATTTTGTTGATGACCTGGTGTATACGGTTCATAAAAACACTTACTCCATCTTTAAAGAACTCCGCAGTAATGCAATCCGACCCGGTAGACCTGTTATTTTTTAGCTTTTGGATGGTTTTCTGTACATGGATACCACTGCGCCACTGGCTCTTTCTACTACTTCTGTACTGGGGGCTAGGACTGGGTCTCGTTATCATCATTTCGAGAGGATGAAAATTCGGTCAATATGGCCCGATAGCTACCGCGCTTGACAGCAACCACTCGGCCGGTTACGGTAGAGACCAATGATTCCACCCTAATATAGTCCACACTATAAAGGGAATTCTTGGAGATTTAATGAGGTTTCATGAAACGTTGGTGATTTGACTCACTCTAATAACGGTAATCTTGATTGTTGACGAATCCTTTTAACCAGAAATGAGCCTCATTCCAGAAATGATAGAAATCCGGATCATTTTCCATCGATTTTAGAGCCCAATTTGCAACTACACTACGCGTTGAGGCAAATTGAACTTGTTTATCGAGAAATAGCAAATCCTTCTGATGACAACTGGAAGTTTGGCATTAAATTGGGCTTGCAATCTGGCCGCTATATACGTTTAAAATCCTATCGTAGGTCGGCTGTAGCACTGTTTGACTCTTTAGACTTGATTAATGTCACTGCAACGAAGAACTGTCTTCAATTTCCATCTATGTAACCGAGGTATGCACATTTTCGACTGACAGCTATGTTACCGATATTCCTTTATAAGGAATCCTTATACTTATTGAAAATCTAGTTCGCTTAAACTCTTCGTTCGCAGTTAATTTTTTGAATGAGTTAAACGAGTGTATGCATATATGTTAAAGTCTGGAGTAGATCTTCAACTTCTGGGTTTTTACTTTCAGATAGCACGGAAAAATGATTTTTAGCACAAGCGCTCTTGCCTCATCCCATTGATTTGTTTCAATATTCAATAAAGCTCACTTGATCAAGTAAGAAGTATTTACTTCTACTTCTACAAAAATAAGAGCTTATCGAGAACAGCCACTTATTGACCTCACTGTCATCTTATGTCTTCATAGTTTCTCTGCCTTTAGTCCATGGAATGTGTAAGTAGTTTAAATACTGATTTCGATGGGACATATTTAAGAGAAGTTCTTCTGATAAATAGATAATAACAATAATTCTGATGATGTACCACTCGGTGCATGGTTTTTATTTTGTGCTCAAGTTAAAATTCAAACAAGCTAAATTGCGAATGTGAGAATCACTCAAATGTTGATAAGTGAAAAGTGTTGCAGATGAAGAGGCTAAAGAGAACAAAATCTCAAACTCAAATACCTACTCGTATTATATTTTGTTTTGAAAAATCTCACGTTCTCAAGGATCAATGAATCGTTCAACCGAAAATTAATTAATTTATTGATGTTAATGATTTGATGACGAAGACTTGCACTGATTCTGATTCATAAGACTTGTTTTGCGAATCAGAATTATTTTTAAAAGTTAATCAAGAGCGGGAAATTGAAAATATAGGTGTCGGTTGTATTGGTATTTCGGCTTTAATTGAGTGTTTAAATGTAGAACAATGAGAATAATGTTGTGTGTTGTTCAGTAAACTTGAAGTTTTACTCATTGTTTACATGGATACTTTTTCTTGCAAAAACATTTGTAGTTTTTTTTTGGCATCAACAAAATAATAACAAAACCGAGGAAATTAAGAACCTTCATGGGGCTTTAACCTTTGATACCGCTTGAATTATCAAGGTGACCTTAAAAAAATCAATTAAAAATAAAATAGAATGGCGCCACAGCTCTTGAAGAGCCAAGGCCTAAGTGGCTTACTCTCATCAACAATTCTTTAGGTGCGTGTGAAGAATTGAGGGGACCTACAATTTAACACCGATTCCGAACGGCAAAGCTGAGAAGCACTTTTTCATGACAGATGATACTCTTGGAAGTTTTGTCAGTTCTTCGCAAGAGGCAGTGCCCGTGAAAGATGAAATAAAATCTATGGACACGAGTAGGACTCGAACATACGAATTTCTGCTTGGCAGCCAATGCGCCTAACATCTAAGCTACGGACACTAGCAAAAAATTTCTATAGAATTGTTTATTTGATTGAACAAAAAGCATTCTATTCGATGGATTAATCAGTTTCAGACTTACAAGCAAAACCCCAAACAAGGATAACTTCAAACAGCTCCCTCCCTTAATAACTTCACTATGTTCCAATATATTATAAATATTGCTAGACAATTTCTATATGTTGTTCCTTAAAAATGAAATAACATCATCAGCCAACTTTAACTCGTCGTTTATTACATAACCCAAACATAAACTTTTTTGTTGAGTTATTCGAAATAGAATGTGATCAGTTTCTTGAAGACCTTTGATGAATTTCAATTACACTAATTAAAAGTTTGTTACAATAAATCAAACCAGTCATGTACTCGAGCTCAACTAAATGATGTTTAGGAATAATTAATTAGCAATAAAAATAAATATTACATTGAGTAACAGAAGGTGTGTAAATCGTACATCGTTTCTTTGTGCATTCAATATTAACTGTCGCCACTGAAACTCCTCTTCTGCTACGTCTTTCCGGGTTGGATTTGAAGACTTTACGGGCCGGAGCATTGTTTCCCTTTCGCCCTACATGACCCAACCATAACTTTTCTGGTGATCTTTTCAGAGACACCGTCTCTGAAAAGCTCGTACAGTTCTTGATTAAATCTTAATCTCCATTCTCCACTTATGCAGATAGGACCGTAAATGACTCGAAACAGTCCAAGTTTTTTCATCCCATGTTGTTAAGGTCCATTTCCTTGCACAATACACGATGATCAGAATGGCAAGGGCTTAAGTGGCACTTTAGTTGTTCGAGAGAGGATTACACAAGGCAATTGTCTTCAACAAAGAAAGCAGCGATTGGCAAGAGTGATTCTTTGTTTGATTTCAGCGCTGATGTCGTTGTATGAATTTGTAGCCTAACTCAAGTAGACAAAATCCTTAACTTCCTCGGAGCAAGGTCCGTCTATACAAAAGTTAGTTAAAAGACGTCGGTGTTGGGTGTTCTTCTTCTTTGTTGACAGCATTAACTTGGTCTTGTCCTCAGTAACCCCTAGACCAATTTTCTTGGCTCAAAATCGCTCTAATGGCATCTCGCTGTGTTCTTCCAACTAATTCAACATCGTCTGCGAATCCTAGAAGCTTTTGAAAGATTAAACCTCTGGTGTTGACGTTTTACACAATCTTTATAAGAATGATGTTGATCAAATCGAATGATGGCACTGAGAGTGGTTTGTCTTCTCAAAAGCGAAAAGCCTTAAAAACATATTTACCTCACGTTTATTATCAAAACTGTTTTTAAATTCATAATAAGGTTGAGACGATGTCAGTGTATTTTTCAAGAAATATTTTATGTCTTAAGAAAGAATACATTTCTGCCATCGAGTTCGAGTAGACACTATAAGTTGGTGTACTAGTTTTTGGCTGTTGAATGCATGCAAAGCTCAGGACACATCGACTACATGTTTATTAATTTTCTGGACTTTGGTTTTGCTTATGAGAGGAACCCTAGCTGGCGATAGTTTGAAGATTGAATCCCTATTAAAATTTGTACCCTTTTTTTAAATTTCTTTTGCTCCTGGATATTGATCTCGCTTGATCAAACCGAATAAAGTGATCCCTGGTGTAAGCCAGATGTTTACATATTACCGATTCTGGGACAGCGTTGCTTTGTATAGCATTGAGATACTCGTTTAGGTGCGTCATAATAATAATAGGGTAATTTTTGGTTTCGAAAATAAAGCTAAATAAAACACACACAGCGATATATTTTGGACTTTAAACTAGCTGACCCGGACTTCGTACTGCCTCACACAATAAATAAAAGACCTACACTCTTGCAACCCGCTACCACAATACCCTCTACACGGTTCCCGCTTACCCGCTACCCCGTTACCCAGCCACCGCGTAACTCCGCTAACTGCTACCCCACTACCCGCTACTGGGTTGCGCACTACTTTTACACGCTACCCTGGTAATTGCTACTCGCTACCCCAATTCCCCACAACATACTTCCCAGGCCATATCTCATGAATGGCTTGGTCGATTTTTTAAAAATACTTAAAACACATCTACGCCACTAACCAAAGATTACCTCAAAATTTGGTGCCAAAAACTATACTGGTATTAAAGTAGTGAGTGCTCAACCGATTTGCTTGAAATGGGTCAGCTAGTAAGGTCATGACAGGTCAGAAACCTTCGCTGACTCATGCACAACAACTGTATTAAGGACCATCACATGGTTAAATGCATAGTTAGCGTTCTAAAAAGAAAATGGATGTTCCACTTTTTTGACCATACTCAAGAACGGCTTGGCTGATTTTGTACAAAATTCGTAAAAACCATCTACACTTACCGTTCTTATTTTATTATTATCTAATGAACGGCTTGACCGATTTCGTACAAACTTTTCAAAAAGCATCTACACCACTACCCGAAATGCAGGCAAACGGTCGAACCGTTCTCTAGTTTTGCGCTTAGCAACATAACCAATAAAGATACAGTGAATGATCGTGTGCTGATTCAGTTGACGCAACACAAAAACTTAGTTTTTCGATATAGGAAGCTTTACAAGAGAGCTAGGAGAAAATAGCGGTACTTTTTTAATTGTTCTTTTTGATTTGTTTGCTCAACACCGCAATGAATCAGTTTGCACCATCAAAATGATACATTAAAGCTCAAAGTTAGGAAAAAATGGACAACAAACTCAGAAAAATTGTGTGCTTATTCAGTCGAGTTGAAGTGTAAGTTTTGGCAGACGAGTAATATCTTACCCCAAGTTAGAATCTAAGCTGATGTTTAAAAAATTTCGGGTGATGTCTTAAAATTTGTGAGTTATCATGAGAAAATGCATTTTAACATGGTGTTAAGTAATAGTTTAAGAGTTCGCGCGAAATTTGTTGCTATAACTAACTTAAACTAATGTTAAACTGCATTTTCTCATGGTAAAATAATAATTAAAAATTTCGCGCGAAATTTTTGTGAATGTCATTTAAAATATCCTCTAAGGGAAATATTTCACAAAAATATTATTAGCTGCGTTTTATTATCACAATGATCCAGATCAGATCATTGATTTATATGTGTAACAACAACAAATTGAAATCCAGCTTTTCACTTGGGTCAATTTTTGTGATCCAAAAATTAGTTCTCCTTCCGCACACAAGTTAAAACGTTGGCGTATATTTTCAATGAAAACTGTGCTGCCACTTTCACACATTCATCTATCTATCTATCAGTTTGCACCATCAAAATGATACATTAAAGCTCAAAGTTAGGAAAAAATGGACAACAAACTCAGAAAAATTGTGTGCTTATTCAGTCGAGTTGAAGTGTAAGTTTTGGCAGACGAGTAATATCTTACCCCAAGTTAGAATCTAAGCTGATGTTTAAAAAATTTCGGGTGATGTCTTAAAATTTGTGAGTTATCATGAGAAAATGCATTTTAACATGGTGTTAAGTAATAGTTTAAGAGTTCGCGCGAAATTTGTTGCTATAACTAACTTAAACTAATGTTAAACTGCATTTTCTCATGGTAAAATAATAATTAAAAATTTCGCGCGAAATTTTTGTGAATGTCATTTAAAATATCCTCTAAGGGAAATATTTCACAAAAATATTATTAGCTGCGTTTTATTATCACAATGATCCAGATCAGATCATTGATTTATATGTGTAACAACAACAAATTGAAATCCAGCTTTTCACTTGGGTCAATTTTTGTGATCCAAAAATTAGTTCTCCTTCCGCACACAAGTTAAAACGTTGGCGTATATTTTCAATGAAAACTGTGCTGCCACTTTCACACATTCATCTATCCGGTATGAAATATTTTTCAATTACATAGCAAAAACTTTTCCCCTAAAAAACTTACTTACTTACTTACTTAAGGTGGCGCTACAGTCCGTTGTGGACTTGGGCCTCAATCAACAGGCTCCGCCAGCTAGCTCTATCATTAGCTAGTCGTCTCCAGTTTTGCACTCCAAGTTGATTGAGGTCCTCTTCCACTTGAGTGCGCCACCTGAGTCGCGGTCTTCCGTCCGTTTCCGAGGCCTGTTGTTGCTTCGCAACTAAAATTTTTTCTTCGTGGTCGGGAAGTCACCCCAATGCACAACCCCCAACCTGGAGTACCAGGCACTTGATGTGACTCCAAGTGCAAGAGCCGGAAAACCGCTCCTTTTACGGCCTGGGCTTCAAATAAGTTGAAGTAGCCCGATCCTGAAAAAGGGAGATCCTCTAAACTGCGCCAACTATAGAGGAATAAGTCTACTAAACATCGCCTACAAGATCCTCTCTGCCGTAATATGTGAACGTCTGAAGCCTTTCGTCAACAATCTGATTGGTCCTTATCAATGTGGCTTCAGGCCAGGAAAGTCAACCATCGACCAAATTTTCACGTTGCGGCAGATCCTGGAAAAGACCTATGAACTCCAAATCGATACCCACCACCTTTTCATCGATTTTAAGGCCGCGTATGACAGCATCTACAGAGACGAACTGTACAAAGCTATGTCTAGTTTTGGCGTCCCTGCCAAGCTCGTTCGCTTGTGCAAAATGACGATGGAGAACTCACGCTGCTCCATCAAGGTTGGCAACGAGCTCACGGAATCTTTCGACGTCAAAAAAGGATTCAGACACGGCGATGCACTGTCATGCGATTTCTTTAACATCGTTCTTGAGAAGATAGTGCAGAACTCCAACGTCAACACCAGAGGCACTATCTTCCAAAAATCTGTTCAACTTCTCGCGTACGCCGATGACATTGATATAATGGGAAGAACACAGCGTGATGTCAATGGCGCCTTTGTGAGAATTGAGACAGAAGCGGCAAAAATGGGTTTAGCGGTAAATGAGGGAAAAACGAAGTACAGTGAAACTTCCATTAACGGACACTTCTCTTGGACGGACACTTCTCTTAAGCGGACACTTTTTTTTCGACGGAACTTGCTCCATATGAGTTACATGTAAAACAATTTCCCTTGGACGGACACTCTCTTAGACGGACACGGACAGCAAAAACAAGCAATTTTGAAAAATTTGTTTCTCTTGGGCGGACAATAAAGTGAGAAATGTTTGAAAGGAATCTGTTTCCATATAGAAACAACATTTCAGATATGTTTTGCATTTATGTACTTAGATAAAATAAGTTTATACGAATAAGACTTACAAAAAACAATGCAATTCATTGTTTTTTTTTCTCATTCCATTGGTAGTGTTCGTAGCTTTAGTGGTTAGGTGCGTTGGCTGCTAAGCACAACGTCCTGGGTTCGAATCCTACTCGTGCCCATAGTTTTTATTTCATCTTTCACGGGCACTGCCTCTTGTGAAGAACTGAAAAAACTTCCAAGAGTATCATCTGTCATGAAAAAGTGCATCTCAACTTTGCCGTTCGGAACCGGCGTTAAATTGTAGGTCCCCTCAATTCTTCATCCGCACATAGAGAATTTTTGATGAGAGTAAGCCACTTAGCTCTTGGCTCTTCAAGAGCTGTCGCGCCACTCTATTTTTATTTGGTGCTACCGGTTTCAGTCGGGTACGAAAATGCTCTTGCTCGTTTTTGTTTTGATTTTATTTAAAATTTTGAAAAGCATTTTTTTATTTTTAAACAACTTTTTTTCACGTAATTCATTTTCTTTTTTTACCTAATATTCAATTTCTTTAAGGTTATTCAATAAAGAAAACACATTTTGTTTTCAAAATTTTGACTTTGAAAATTTATTTTTCGAAGTTAGTTTTTAACATTTTTTTCAGTTTTTTGTTTGTTTAGAAAATTGCCCACCCGGCTAAAGGGGGGAGTAGACCCCGTTCCATACGATTTTTTTTCTAGTCTCGACTCAACTTACAAGTTTTTTTTTTTTGCACAACATTCATCTATATATTATATAAAAACATATTCCTTGATTACAAATATATTTTTTCACTAGACTTCTCTTGGACGGACACTTCTCTTGGGCGGACAAAAAATTTTGCACCGTGGCTGTCCGGCCAAGAGAAGTTTCACTGTACATACTGTCTTCGAGGAAGGACACCCAACACCGACGGCTCGGGCAGAACGTCACAATAGACACATATGACTTCGAGGTAGTAGAGGAGTTTGTCTACCTAGGCTCCGCTATAAACACGGGCAATAACACCAGCGCCGAGATCAGACGAAGAATAACTCTTGCTAATCGCTGTTTCTTTGGGCTTAGAAAGCAATTGAGTGGAAAAGCCCTCTCTCGAGCAACTAAGGTAAAACTGTACAACACACTCATCATCCCAGTCCTGGTGTATGGTGCAGAAGCTTGGACCCTGACAAAATCGGATGAAAGTGCCTTAGGCTGTTTCGAGAGGAAAGTTCTTCGGGTTATCTTTGGCCCCGTGTGCATTGAGGGGAATGGCGAAGAAGATACAACAGCGAACTTTACGGGTTGTACAACGACATAGACCTAGCCAGAAGGGTCAAGGTCCAGAGACTCAGATGGCTCGGTCATTTAGAGCGAATGGACACCAATGCTCCGGCCCGGAAAGCCTTGGACACTATTCCCGAGGGACGTAGGAGGAGAGGAAGACCGCGACTCAGGTGGCGCACTCAAGTGGAAGAGGACCTCAATCAACTCGGAGTGCAAAACTGGAGACGACTAGCTAAGGATCGAGCTAGCTGGCGGAGCCTGTTGATTGAGGCCCAAGTCCACAACGGACTGTAGCGCCACCTTAAGTAAGTAAGTAAGTAAGTAAGCCCGTAAAGGTGTTCACCAAGTAGTTCGGCCTAACTGGAACTGGAGACGCCACTGTTGATTCCAAAGAAGAAATTCATTCGCTGCCGTCCCTCGGTGGGAGTGCCTTGGTGGGAACACTCCTTTGTTGTGGGGTAATTGGTAGTAACAGCCTACTCCGCTTCGACCTGTCGACCATGGGAGGCCCTTCTGCGAAATCAAGTTTCGCGATCGCATAGCTCTAAGCTTCATAGTAGTAGTTACCGTAAGCCGCTCCGCCACGTCAAGGCTTACCCCTAAAAAAAACAACATAATAATCGTTCAACAAAATTATCGTAGGGCAACTCCGATCTAATTGTCAGAATGAAAGAATTACAAACAGCTGCCAAACTTGAAGAAAAAAACAAATTGATGATAGAAGTTGTTTTATTTTCTTGATCTGATCCGGATCAGATCATCGTAATAATAAAACGCAGCTATTATTAATATTATTTTCCTAGACGAAAAATCACTTTATTTTTGCTTTACTAGGCATAATCTAACTATTGAGACCATTGGCGACTTCAAATTCAGGATCCCTTGAAATAAAGTAGAGCCTTAAAAAAGAACAAAACAATACCATCACAGCAGCAAAGTTGACCAAAACAACTATTTAGATTAAGAATCCACCCAGATCCGATTCCTTCGTCTTTTTTTTTTTTTTTCACATACAGATAGAAGTACCCACCAGCATTCCAATTCCAAATAAAGTTTATCAGTACCACGAAAAAGTGTGTGTAGGTAGGTGCCTCAGTCTTGTCATTATAATTCCTCACAAATGCTCTCTCAATGGCCAGCGAAATGGAATTCGCACGTGATATTCTATTTACCGCTTTTGGCAACATTCAATTAAGCATTCAGAAGCCATATTGAGATTTCTGTCGAAATGCCTTTTTGTTTATCGGAATTTATAATCGGCATTTATTGAGTGCGATATTTGTGCTTACAAGTGCATTAATTACATGAATTTTGTTGCTGTGTTCTTTTATTTCTCTTTTGTTATTGTTTTTATCTTCTTATTTCATTCGATGTTGCACAGATGAATATGAGGAATTCGTAGGAAAATATTTTTGGAATCGATTTGTTTTGGAGAAATGTGGGAAGTTGTTCAATTGCATAAGAAACATTCTGAAATTCATTTGTGTGCATAAAAACAAAAATAAATTCAGTGATTTTTTTGTTTATAAACAAAATTAAGAATATAAAATTTAAAGTGTAGCTGCGGGATATG
Source organism: Sphaerophoria rueppellii (assembly GCA_920937365.1). NCBI lineage: Eukaryota > Metazoa > Arthropoda > Insecta > Diptera > Syrphidae > Sphaerophoria > Sphaerophoria rueppellii. Next base: position 31,496,267 of record CAKKXW010000003.1, on the reverse strand, counting down.
GGATTGAGAAACTTCAAAAAGCTTTTTAATTTGACTCGAAGTGATTAATTTTTTAAATCTTTTTTTTTTCCTAGAATTTGTGAATTAATGAAAACCTCGATGATGACTCGAATTTTCCATCAAAAATAATCAAACGTAAATTATACGTCTCGCAACACATAGGTACTCCAAAAATGTACTCGGTGTTTACAAATACTTTTTGATGATGAATCGAAAGTAATGGGTCTGTCAGTCATAGTCATACTCATAACTTTTCAGTTGATGCCATAAACAAGATTCATTTTTAGCTTAGACAAGGTTCGTGCCAAGGTCTTATTGAAGAAAGTACGAAAAATAAATTATGAGTCTCAAGAACGTTCCGCCAAAAATCTGTATGCAGTTACGGGCTAACAATATTGATTGACTTACAATCTGAATTGATATGCTCCTGACTGGCAGATATCTATGCTAAGAGGCGAGGAATCGGACCCTAGGAAGTCGGGAATGCAGTTATCGGTTATAAGAGACCTGCTGCTTCTACTTTATTGAAGAGGGGCTTAATAAAATTACTTCCAAAAGTAGTTTGGTGTCACAAATACATACATATATCATATTGTCGGATATAAAGCTTAAACTTGTGAAATTTTGACGGCAGGCGCACTAAATGGTACATATATACCAAGCACACTTGGGTGCACACTGCACACCAGTGGCATTTCGCCACTCACATCACACAGTTCGTGTGTTTGATATTGCCCAAACGGTTTCTTACACCAAAATCGGTGCACACACCAGACCACTGACGGCACACATTTCCGCACACAAAGACCGGTTTGCACTTATCATAGCGTCAACAAACTACTAAATTGACCTAAAAGGACAATGTTTTTAACTACCTGAAGTAGATTTTATGATAATGGTTTGTATAGGTAAAGCGTCGATTATTGGTGTCCTTTCCTTGTTGACCAATCTTTTTAGTTTCCACCAGCAAACATGTCAATATCGTCTTTGAATACCTTTTGTCTTTAAGAATAAAGAGACCCCAAGGCTGTTCCACGGGAGAAATCAGCGTCAAGGAATCATTCCGTCCGAGGCGACAGTCTTCGCCTCCTTCGGATCACGTTGGGTGGGCTTAATTCAACTGCTTCGTATGTTTCTGGATCTCTGGTGTGTACCAGATTGTGCTCAAACAGCGTCAACCAATGCTCTGAAATTGTTATTGTGTTATGGTTGCGCTGGTTGTCCAGAGTGTTCAAACGGTGCATCCATCCTTCCAACAGCTTTCTCAACCCAAAAAATATCTTTTTGAAGAGGTCTGTCAATATGAGTTTGGGCGCCTGGACGTGGCTCATAAAAACGGACGTGCGACCTTATTGAAACTCGATAGAACAAATTTTGACAGTTGCCACCGAAGAAGAGCGATATCCCTTCCAAAAAAGCAAGAATGGAATTACCGACACTTTTTCCATTTTTCTTAAATCCGCAGACATTACAGCTTCAACTACTATACTAGTCCGATCCAACTGAACATTCGACAGTACCGTCTCCGGATTGTACTACACCATTGTGATACCGTCTACATGAGGAAGATTATTACACGTACTTATCGGAACAACCTCGTAGAAATATATTGTACACACATGTGACAGATAAATAACTGGTGCAAAGAATGATGTTTTCATATTTTGGACTCCTCGGGTGTAGTGCCGTAGAATTTACGTTGCAAAACCAGGATTTTGAAGAAAGAATTTCTACACGCTTCTCTCAATACATCAATCGACAAACAACCAGACTACCACGAAATCAAGAATTTTGAAGAACAAATAGCTCAGGAGCCCCCATACAAGAAATTCCCGTCATCGCGCCCACTAAAATTTTAAATGAGGAATTAAAGATAAGGCCAAGACGAATAAGATTCGCTTAGTCGGCGTGAATTTAGTTAGCCGGAAAGGCCGCGCATACCTGTTGCAATGTGGTGAATGACGGTGAAATGTCTACATCATTACACATTTAAAATTTTAGTGGGCGCCATGACGGGAATTTCTTGTATGGGGGCTCCCTGCCTATAAAGAACTATTCGTCATATGAACAATGCCCTAGCTTCACCGCTAAAATTGTGTTAGGAGATTTTATTACCAAGCTATGAAGAGAATAAAACTTTGGTGGAATTATGGGAAAATGCTGCCCGCACGAAAAAAACCTGCGAAACGGACTCAGGCTTATCAATTTCGCAGCGTCGTGAAAAATAGTAGTAACAAGTACGCGTTTCCCACATCTCAACAGACAAATATTGACTCGGTAGTACAGCGAAAGCGGATATCTCGACCAAAGCCAAAAACAGAAAGTGCTAGAACAAAATATGACGACGGACGGCTACAATCGCAAGAGACCATTCGGATGTCAAATAACCTCATGAGAAGTCTTCTACAACCAGCATTGCGAACTAGTGGCAGAATTGAATTGACAAGAAGCCATTAAGGTTGCAGCCTCTGTACTGTTTACTATGAGAATGCACAGTAAATGCAGCCAAGCAAGAAGTATATAAAGCAGCGCTGCACAGGTGGACAAGAACAGTGCGGGAGCTCAACGAGCAGAAGAGGAATGAAGAACACAAGCTTTTAAAAAAGAAAAAGTGAAAGTGATCGATCGAGGATGTTGACAGAATTAAAAACAGGAATGAGGTTCGGAGTCGGACGGCTACAATCGCAAGAGATCGCCAGATCCTATTCTGATCGAGTGTCAAGTAACCTCATGAGAAGTCCGCTACATCCAGCATGGACCATTGAGAACCATTGGCAGAATTTCCAGCCACTAGGGATGCTGCCTCGGATGCGCTAAGTTTCACGCGGCCACCAAAGCGAAACCCCTGGTTTGATGATGAATACTGGCAGGCACATGCAGCCAAGCAAGAAGCATATAAAGCAGCGCTGCACAGGAGGACGAGATCAGCTCGGGAGCTCTACCAGCAGAAGGGGAGAGAAGAACACAAGCTTTTCAGAAAGAAAAAGAGAGAGCATGAAAACCGATCGATCGAGGATGTTGAGAGACTTAAAAATAGGAACGAGGTTCGCAGGGGCGGCAGAAGGTATGGGGTGGGTGGGGTATAGACCCCACCTAAAATTTCTGAGCATGTGGTGCACCCCACCTTCTGGCTTTGGAAATATACAAATTTTTTTAAAGTTAATTGAGGAAAAAAATATTATGAAATTATGAATATTTTTGCAATAATTCTCGATTGATTGACTGAGACTGACCAAGTGATTTGATTTATTTATCCATCGGTCAAGGTTCAACATCATGAATTATTTTTTATCTTTTTTTCTGCTTGATTTTAGTTAGGGTCCGACCGAACTTTCAGCTTAGGCTTCGGTCGAATTCGGCCAAAAAAAAAAACCAACATTCGGCAAAATCTTCGGCTTCGGTATATACTAGGCCATGCTACCATGCACCCCACCTAAACAAAAAGTGTTCTGCCGCCCCTGGATGTTCGGTAGTTTTACCAAGAGGTAAAACGAACGACTCAAGGCTACCGAGCACGAACTGAAGCCTGCAAAGACCAATAGGGAAATATCGTAGAAAAGTCACAGTTAATGCTGAGGATATCGAAGCACCACGTCTGCAGATCGTACAGCCGCGATGACGAATCAAATTCCGCTGTCATGCAGAATTGACCATTCAATGAAGACGAAACAAGCCAGGAATCCCATCTACCCGACCTTGGAGAAGTAAAAATAGCAAAATTTAAGCTTGAAAACAAGAAAGCTGCGAGAACTGCCGAACTCTTCAAAGCAGCCAGCGCGGCGCTGAATTTTTTTTATTTGTAGAGGCATCAACCTCCCAAACATCGCTTATAAGATCTTCTCTGCAGTACCATGTGAACGTCTGAAGCCGATTGTCAACAAACTGATAGGTCCATATCAATGTGGCTTTGGAGCAGGAAAGTCCACCATCGATCACTGATCCTCATCGTCGGCCGTTTTGAGGGAAAAAATCTACGGAAGATCTATGGACCTGTTTGCATCGACGCACAATGGGGCAAAATGACAAAAATCTGGCATTAAATCAACCAAAAGAGCTAGACATTTGAATTTTGGCACAAATTTCAATGATACCAATGGTAACACATAGTCAAAATTTGGAATGGCCACGCCCATTTCTAGGGTTACCACCCGTACATAATCTTAAAGCTTTAAACGTTTCTCTGAAAATCTTCAAATTGTGTAAATGAAACTTTTTTCTATTATCATAAATAAGTTTAATATAATTACGATCATAGAAAAGAATAAAATTTAGGGTTGCCACTATGCTTATATGAACTGTGTCCAGAACTACCATCAAAACCCCATTTGGGGAACAAGCATACGTTTTGTAGTTCTTCGGTGGTTTGTAGTTTTATAACGTCTTTTTGCACTGTTATCAAACGATCTACCGTTAAGTTAAGCAAACCTTGTTGGTCTGTACTCACAGAAGTCTCGGAAAGACTGATATGTTCAGGACTCGGATATCAGCTTTTTTTTACTCTTGAACTATTTTGTATGATGGAAATACTGAAGGTGCTTTTGACCTTATTATTTCATATTGATAGCGGGATAAATTTGCTTCAATAATTAAAGCTAAGGCTTCTTCACCTGTCATTGAAGTAGGTTCAAAAGACACTCTTAAGGCCTTTCGGCACGTTTTGACTTTGCTAGGACTCGTTGTCACTTCATGAATTAGCTTTGCAGTTCCTGACTGCCCAGATGCTCTCAAACTCATTTCAGTTGCAAATGTAAGCTGAGAAAGAGAAGTTGATCTCCTCAACTCCGCTGTTTTTTTGGCGCTTTGTTCTGTCCGATCCTTCTTCAAAAGAAACAGACGGACGACCACGTTTAGCTTTTAATGGACATTCATATTTAAAAAGAATGGGTGTGTCAAGCCAAATTCTGTTGCTTTATAAAAATCGTGGCTCTACACGAGAAACTTTTTCCCAACGCACTTTGAATTTTGATTTAAAATCGTTAATTTTTTTATTTATATCGTTTTCAAAAGTACCCGAGCATCGCGTCCTCCTCACTACTTCTTCCTTCAAAAACTGAATCTGGCTATTTAATCCTTGGCAACCTGACGTCTTCATTATATTAAACAGGTCAAGTCTCGTAATCGATAATGTTTTGGATGTTGTTCGGCCTAAGAAGTATTGGTATTTCGATAATTTTTACCAAAAAAGTGTAAAGTAGTAAGTGACGTCACCAACAAAAAATTAACACTACACACGGAGGAGCAAATTGTAGCAAGAAAACTTTTCATATTCTGAAAGTACACAACACAATGAACAAAATGACATATAAAACTTATTGGCGTTTTACGGCGAACACAACTAATCGACTAAGTCTTTCAGAAAAATTGAACAAAAACACACTTTTTTTAGTTTTTTTTTTAATTTTTGACTACGAATTTAAATAACATAAAGAACTTTTTTTCAAAAAATGAAAATCTATAATAACGCACCTGAGCTTACTGATTCCATTTCAAAAAGATTCAACTTAAAAAACGTAATTTAAAAAAAATTAAACACCAATCTATTGAAACAAGGCAATTTGACAAAAAGAGGTCTAAACTCGATGCAAAACATGGACTTTCTCCTCATTTGAGATGATCTCTTAAATACCACGTGTTGCAAATCAATTATCTCTCTCTCTGTTTTGATTCTCTATTATATTTCGAAGAGAAATAGATCACTTATTAACGCCAAAGCTCAACTTTATTAATTGATTAAATGCCAGCTTTTTGGAGTTTTGCCCCATTGTGCGACGTGAAGGTGACTGGAGTTGAAGATTTAACCACGAACTGTACGGGCTGTACAACGACACTGACCTAGCTTAAAGTGTAAAGGTCTAACGATTCAGATGGTTTGGTCACGTAAAGAAGTAGGACACCAATGCTTCAGCCCGAAAAATCTTCGAATCAACCCTTCGGAAGACCGAGGCTCAGGTGGCGCGTGCAGGTTGAAG